>ML677332.1:73932143-74191804 GCA_007922305.1 Dermatemys mawii
TATTAAAGAATGGTATTAGAGGAAGAGCATTCAGAAGAATGAGTACTGTGGACCAAACTTATCCTTGGGGTAAAGGACCTGATTTTGATAGCTTTAGACTTGGGATAAATTTGCTTAAGATAAAACAATAGACGATCAATTCAAAGATGTGTTTTCTCTATTTAAAAGGTACATTTTCCTCCTTTTTAAAAGGTATTATCAGTGAAGTGTTCAAACGTAAACCAGCTGGCTACCTAGTTTGTCCATCATCAGAACTGAAATCAAGGCGAGTATACACCCTCGAGTTTAGAAATATTGTCTTTATTGCTGTCAAACTAGTCATTCTGAGGAACCTATCCCCATCTTTAAGAGATTCTGGCTTTCTCACTGTGAAAGCAATCAAGCTTACATGTCCGTACCTGCAGTCCAGGAATCCTAAAAAAAGTACTTGTCATGTTTGATATCACTTATCAGGCTGCATGTTTTAATTCAGATGGATATCTGAAATTTGGATGCCTCAGATGTGAGTGAATACCTGTTATCAAATATTCTGCCAGCCTGACTTAGTGCAGCTTTTCTTTAACTCATGAGTCGACTCCTCCTTTTTTGGAAGCTGGAGACTCAGGTTTTAGTGCCTTACTGGTAATATTGTGCATAAGTAATTAGGGCATTAGTTGTGGGTACTTACTGAGGTTCACTGGATTTGATTTTTGATGCCAATAAATGGCCTCTCTAAGTCCATCAAAACAAACAAAACATAACACATAGAATGAACATTGAATGAAATAACTATGAAATAACTATGCTCAGGACTATGGGCAGTTAAAGTGGTTTCAGGCAGCAGCATACTCCCAACAGCCACACTAGTTAAAAGAAACTACGCCTTGCAATGAGCATGCCCCTGCTTTTGTAGGTCTATCATTTAGATTTGCAATATGTTTTTGAGTGTACTGGTGAGTGCTGCTGCACAGTACTATAATTTAGAGGCATTTATTTTGTAGTGAGTTACCTGGCTATAAATCCTGATTAAACTATAGGCAAAATTATTTTCATTAATTATTTAATGGATCAAATTTAAAAATGGAGAGGGTGGCATCAGTTTCTACTTACTTCTGTTTCACATGGCCAGTCGCCACTTGGGATAATATTGCACTGTTGAGGATGTCACCGTACTTCACAAACATGACTACAGCATGGCAAATTTAGGTTAAATCTCAGGACAAACTTCATAATTGTAAGAACAGTAGGACACTGGAACAGACTGCCTAGGAAGATTGTGGAATCCTTCACTGGAGGCTTGCAGTCCCCTCCAACCTTATAATGCTATGAACTCAGTATTATGTTGTAAGTATTATTAGTTACAGAGCACCATGCTGTAGATGCACACTGTAGTTTACAAACACATAAGAATGCAAAATCTATGCCCCATGGAAATTGCAACCTGAAAGTTAGACAGAATTTTTAGTCTCAGCCCTGTGTAGTGGGTGGTGTGTAGTAGCAGCACTCCAGGAGAAGCCCTGGAGCAATTGTGACTCAAAAAATTCCCAGCTCTTGTTTTGTTCCCCAAGGGAGTAATTTAGTGCAATTCTTCACTGGTTGCAATTAACTTTATCTTATCCACTCCTCCCTTCCTGTCTACTTGCTCAGGGGCGGTGTGGGAATAATAAGCACACAATCCTTGACTTCCCCCTGAACAGCACATCCTATGGTGGTGTAGTCTTACTTTTCTGCACAGCAATATCAGGATGCGTTGCACTCTAGCTCTAAGTTTGATTGTGAATCATGACATCAGACCATGAGGTATGGATTTGCTATGGGAGGAGTGAGATGAAGAACTAAAGGAAGAGGAAGTAATTAGAACTGGTAAAGAGGTGTTTTTCACAAAAAAAAGAGTATTATTTTCTTTGTAAAAAAAAAATAAAAAAATAGAATCTAAATTTTTTCAACCAGCCCTAGAAGTAATATTCTTGGGAGGGCATTCTTTCTCTGAGTGTGACTGCCTCTTATCATATAGGTAGTATATACCCATGTTACAGGTGCTCACATTTTTTATGAAGCCAAGAATCACATTCTAGTGATCTAGTGGTGTGCTTTACTTGGCATTTGGACATGCAAAAGTCCCATTTGTACATGCAGTTGCCATAAATTAGACATATGATTGCACATACATTTCTTATGTATACATGGCTATAGGTGGCTTATATTTTGAAAATCTGCCAAAGGACATGCGAAACAAATCGGTGGCAGAATAGGTCAAAGAATAGGAATAGGTCAAAGAATCCCTAACCCTAACATTAACCACTAGCTAATATTCCCTCTTGCGTTTGTTAGTGTCTTGCCAATTGTTATATACTGTGCATTCTAATAAGATCACAAGAAGTCACTCCATTGCTAGATTAAGTAAAATGACCCCACACACCATACACACCCAAACCCTTTCAATAATTTGGTTAAAGTTAGAATGAGGAGAAAGTCAGTACAAGAGCTATCTCTATACTCATGGGTTCAACATAATAGGTAAATTGTATGTAATAATAACTCTAGGATGAAGATTTCAAGGACTATGTCCAAAAATTGGAGCTTCATGAATGACAGCACAGGAAGAGAATACTGTTTACTGTGCTAATTTAGAGAATAAAAGTTAGCCCACCAAAGGCTATAGAAAGGAAAGAGAATCCACTATTTTAGGAAATTATTTATGAAATGTAGATGGGCCTTCAGTTGGGAATAGGGCTGGGCAAAATGTTAGTAGTTCTTTGTGCTTGCAGCTGGCCTGTCGAATTACATAGAGCCAGCACAGTAAATAATACTACTATTGTCTGCCTGTGTCAGAGACAGACAGAAGGTACATTTGGACTTGATCCAAACACCACAAGGGCCACTCATAGCCACAGTGTCCAATTACTGCTTGCTTGCCTATAAAATGCACTTTTTTTGCTGAGCTAATTTAAGAATGGCAGCTTTTAATGGGGATTGTATTAAAAGGGGGCTGTGCTGCTTCTTTCGACGGCAAAAAAGTTCTGTACTGTATGGGAATCATCAAACACATTCATGCTGAAAATGATCTGGAGTGATAACATTAGCACAGCAATAACAACAGTAGCATCAAAGTCAGTGCCTCAAAAAGAAAACTGAGATTCAACTTAGCAAAAAAAAAATCAAGTACTTCTTGAAACAGCATGATGAAAAACAAATAAAAATGTAGCCTCCATGTTGTAGACACACACACACACACGTGCATACACACACACACATACATATATATATATGCATATTATAGCTCTTAATCAGATTTTGGAGAGGAACTAATTGATCAAATATATCCCAGTGTTTACAGAGATACCATTTTTTTAACTTCAGTTGTATCCATGATCAATCCTGCAGCAAAGCTTCTAAACCCCATTAACAAAATGCTTGGAACAGTGGACAGCTACATGACCCATGGAGCTTTTGCTATTGACTGAAATCCACTTGCTTTGGAAGTAATGCTTAGCATGTGTACCTGTTTGTAGAAGATTATTTCTAGAAGAGGCAGATCTTGTGGGTGGAGGAGGAGTTCTTCCTTGTATAGAAAGCATACTTTAGGTCTTTGCTCTGGATAGGCTGTCTATCAGCTCTAGATGAATTTGGGTCTTTGGTCTACAGCAATCTGCCTACATTGGACAAGAGATCTATAGTAGTCAACAATTGATGAACTCTTACTCTGTTTTCCTCCTCTGCTAAGCTGGTGTTAATTTTCTTCTTGGAATTGCAAGCAAAAAACACCAACAAAGTGACACATTTAAGAGAATCTCAGGCAAAGACCAATTGCTTTTTAAAGCTACTCCCTGTCACTGTTCCATAATGGAAGTCTTGCATAAAAAATCAACAGCAGAATATGGCTATTCTCCAGAGTAAAAATCTCATTCCTTTCTCCTGCTTTAGCAAAAATACCATGTGTATCCCTAAAATATATTCACTCAACTGCAGAAAGGTTTTAATATATATGCCACAGGTACAGGAGCATTATCAATCAAAATGTTAAAGCCTTGATAAGCTCTGTGTAGGTGAGTTCGTTCTCCATCTCTTTCATCTCTTGATGTCTTGCAGAGTGCTTCATTTGGAGAAAGACCTAAAAGCCACATTGGGTAACAAGAAGGGATAAAAGGGTGAACCTGTCTGTTCATATTTGCCAGTCCTCAACATGGAGAACACAGCAAGCATTCTGTCAAGGAAAATGAGGATATTCTTTTTTCTTTGAAAAGATGCATCTTCAAAAGATGCATCTTCTTTGTAATAGAAAAGAAGTATCTCGATATTTAAGTCAAAATAGCAAACTTTTCAAAGGCTGGAAACTTGGAGCTGGTCATGCAATGTGTGAATTGCGTACTGTTGGATTGTTTGATATGACATAAAACAGAGAGAACCTGAAAAAAATCATCTTCAAAATGATGGATATGGACAGTGCTTTCTCCACAAAGCAACCTTCAATTATTAACAGCAGGATTTGTGCTCAGCACAGTAAAAAAATCTTCCTCAGTATCTAGAGTGAAACTCTCTCTCTAAGAGTCATTGTCGATTCTCTCTCTCTTATCTGATACGAAGACATTAATTCTTCTCCAGTACACACAGAACTATTCACATACAGGGAACTGTGCACATCCAGAGAAATAGTCATACACAGAGACAGATCACTGTAACAGTCAGGTTAAGGATGTCACTTAAATAGACAAACGCACGAAGATTTAGAGTTAAAGCAGCTGTTCCTTCCTTAATCCATGCTGTGGTCATAAAATACGTTGGGCTGGAGGTTACACAAGCTAACAAGCAGCACTGAGACCTTAGCGATCCTGGTACAAGTTCAATTAAAGGCTAAAGCTCAGATCCCCAGATTCCATCCATGGAACTACTCCTATGTAAACCATCAGGCAATGTTAGACTTAATTTGCCTTTAAATTTCACACCTCTGTTGGTTTAAGATAAGAAAAATATTTTTGTTTTGCTAACTTCCTTAATGAAAACTAAAAGAAAGCTCTTTTGTTTTTTTAAAAGATAATACTGGGCAACTCCTATGCGTGACCTGTTTTAACACTGATGCCAACTAAGTACATATTCTATACTGTCCAGGACTGTGGTACAGCTCAGACACCTTAGTGTGCAATTTATGGATACAGTAGACCACAGCAATTCTTTTGAAGTCATTTTGTCAAGGTCTCATCGAGGATTCTTTAATCTGAGGATTCTTGAGATGATACAAACTTTTTGAAGCCGTAAAGGTCTGATATGTCATAGGCTATTTGGACACTCCTTAGTACAGTGCAAGATTATTAATGACTCTGCGACTCCTCTGTGGTCTGTTGTGCCTATCTAGGTTTTTATAAGATTGGCAATCATTGTGGTGTCTGAGCATCTTCCATGAAAAGTAAGCATATTTTTTCTCTCTCTCTGCCAGCCAATCTGGCAGAAACAATCTTAAAGTGGTTGGCTGACATTTTTTAAAAATATATTGCAAGTGTGAAAATGCTCATGTGTTTGAGAGAGTTTACAGGAAAGTGAAGTCAGAGAGATTGGTTTTGAATTTAGTTATAAGTGCAGCAAACATTGTGGTCAAACATATTTCATCTGGCAGTGTCAACGGGAGCTCGGGTAGTCCTCAGTATATCACTCTGCCCATACACTCAAACTTTGCTCACTTGCTTTTTATGATAAAGAGTGGCAATATGATCAGTGTGTCTGTGTTTGTGTGAGTATTACAGCCAGTAGTCATAACTTCCCTCTAAAGCAGATATAAATAATAACAATTTAGACTCAAATGCACTGATGATCTGCCACGAAACTAGACATTTGGAGCTCTGTGCCATCCCACAGGCTGTAGTATTTCTTGCTGCTCCTGCACTCTCCCTATAAAAGGGACTTGGAACCTTAGATCTGCATCATTGTGGATAGCCAGACTGTCACCAGAAACATTGGCTTGCCCCTTCCCACCGTTTAGGCACTCAGAAAGCTAACAGAGAGTGATGATCCAGTGAACATACATTTGAGGAGTCCTCATGCAATGTAACAATGATGCCTCTGACACTTTTCAGATCTTATATACCCATGCAAGTGTGGGGTTGGGTTTCTCCCTTAGTCAACAAACCTAACTAGATGTCTTCAAAGCTCTTGTTTGTTCATTATTTAAAATAGCCTCTTATTTTTAATAGCATGGAACATTTGGTCTTCAGGGGTTAGCCCTTGCTTAGATTCATTAGTTTGCTCCACACCCCACCTGTGGAAAAGAAATCTCAAAGGCCATGTAACCATATATAGTGGGAAGATGATGTTTGGTTTCCTTTTGTATATCTAGCCACAAACAGATCAGAGAAGGATGCTAAACCTAGCATTCTTCAGGTGGCCTGCAGAGCCATCAGATTAAAACTGCTAACTCCCTCCAGTGTGTAGTTTCCAGAGTCCTTTGGGACTACTACAGGTTTTTCTGTAGAAGTGCTGTACACAGATGCTTTACGGATACTTCAGTGTGGATTCCCATGGCGACTGCAAAAGTAATGTTCTTTTTAGTTAATAGAGTACATAAGCAGTCTAATTCCCAACCCATCCATGAGACACACACAGTGAAAGATTTGGATGTACGTCCTAAAATAGGACATGTCACTTATATACAAGCCCTAAAGACACTTTAAAGGCCCCATCTGTCTCACATTATTGTTGTCTCTAGAAATGTACTTAAAAACATTAAACAGTGATTTGTTTTAAACTTTATCAGAAAAAAACTGTTTGAGAGATTGTAATGTATAGTCATTGGAAAGTACTCTTTAAACAGTTTTTGAACCCTCTAGTGGTACTCATTCAGTTTAGATACCTGCCAGAGGAGCAGTGTGAATATATAACTAGGGCTTGCACATTGTGTATAGATAGTAAACCACCACTATCTGGACTCCACTGTTTTTGTGTATTTCATTCATATTATGCTTGATATGTAAAGAGTGAAAGACACAACATATATTCCTCACATAAAACATAGCATATGCAAAGAATATACGTTTTTAAGTCCTATATGTTTTCTCATTTTTAAATGTTGCCAAATATAATTCAACTCACTATTATAACATCTCAGTTTTATCCACCAACCTTTTTCAAAACTCATTGCCTGTCAGATCAGACCTGCACTGGTTTGAATTCCATCTGCTTGGACATAAAGCATATGAGCCAAATTCAGACCTGGGACACACACTTAAATTTGGCCCTCTCTCTCTAGAAATGCAGCCCGTATCTTGTCAAACCTCTTCATTTTGGGGCAATTTGTGTTTACATGTTTGTATCTGCATGGCTGGAAATATGCTGCACATTCAATCAGCAGCTATTCTGTCTTTTTTCCCATTATTAGAAAAAAACATTCTTTACACTTATCTGTATGATGTACATTTGCCTTCTTTCAGCTCATACTTACTAGGATAAAAGATACTTTTCATGGAAAGGTACAGAACCAAAACTAAGCCTACATTCCTTCACAATTTAGATGTTGAAAACTAAATGACATATCCAGCTGTTTAGGATAAAGTTTGCAAAGGGACTCAAATAAGCTGGAGATTCTTTCCTTAGCTTTTGTTTTGTGAATCTCCCGACCCCAGTTCTTTTATCTGACCACAGATGTAGGCATATAACTGTAGGGGTTACCTCAATCCAAATCAGTGATTTAAGATTAGGAATGGGTGAACCAACTAAACCCAAAACAAACCTGAAGTTTAATTGATTGATTTTTCAATGTTCGTGTACATCTGAGCTCCCCAGTTTCTGCTAGTTGAAAAGTGGAAGCACAAAAACTACTGCTGAAATAATAACAGTCACAATTCAAAAGATATTCCCATCCTATCCAGATTCAGGAGGGACAGGAACTTTTGCGTGTGAGAGAATTCTTATAAGATTTCCTTCTCAATTTCTAGACCCAAATGCATTACCCCAAAATACTTAAACACATGCTTAGCTTTAAGCACATGTTTGTTTATGTCCCACTGAAGCCAATGAGGCTTAAAGTTCACCAGGTACAGTACTTCAGTGCTTTGCTGAATCAGTATTTCAGGCTGCTACTGTAACCAGTCCCTCACATCATGCCCAGTAGTGGACTTGAAATTTCATGAGCTGAATAGAAAAATGATGTGTAACCCTTAGGGCAGGGGTCGGCAACCTACGGCACTCGTTTCAAAAGTGGCACGCGAGTTGATTTCTCCTGGCACGCGGTGGCAGGCTCAGCCCACCGCTGCTCTGGGGTTTCCCCCAAAGGCTCTTGCCAGCTCGGGTCTCAGCCCACTGCCAGCCTGGGTTCCCTACATCCAGGCTAGCAGCGGGCGCTGAGTGGGGCAGGCAGCAGGACCCCGACTGGCAGGAGCCTGCAGGGGAAACTCCAAAGCAGCGGCAGGCTGAGCGCTTACCCTGCCACTGTTCTGGGGTTTCCCCTGCTGGCCCCTTGCCAGCCAGAGTCCCCCACTGGCCCTCATTCAGTTCCCACTGCTAGCCTGGGTTTCCTTCACCTAGGCTGGCAGGATCCTGCGGGGGAACCCCCAAAGCGGGGGGGTGGGCTGACCCCTTCAACTCCTCTCCTTCTGCCCAAAGCCCCACCCCTTCTGGACTGACACGCAAAGCCTTAAATTTTATTGAATAAATGAAGATTCGGCACACCACCTCTGAAAGGTTGCCGACCCTTGCCTTTAGAGAGCATGGCCCCTTCAAATCCTTTTCCTAAGGGGAGGGGGAGGAGTGAGTGAGGAGGGAAACTCCAGGTGGTGTCTCTAGAGCTGGAGAGAGAAAGAGAGGCCTCTCAAAGTGAAGCATCAGAGAACCTGCTGGAAGCCTAAGGGCAACCGATCAGGGGACACTGTGCCAGGAAGAAATCACCCGAGAAGGACAGGCCAGAGGTGGACTCAGTATCACTGCTGCCCAGAGCTGCATGGGGCTGTGAGTACTGGGGCTTGTGACTCTGCATTGGGAATAAGGAGGGAGGCTGCTAGATAGTTAAGAGGGGAGGTGGTTGCTCTGTGTGGCTTTGCAGAGAGCGGCAGAAGAGGGCACCGGAGGGCTTTGTTAGGGAAAGTTCACTGTTGCTGAACAGGAGTACCCAAGACTCACCACTGGACTGGATCTTTGCTCGGAATTCCTGACCGCTGTGT
Source organism: Dermatemys mawii (assembly GCA_007922305.1). Lineage (NCBI taxonomy): Eukaryota > Metazoa > Chordata > Testudines > Dermatemydidae > Dermatemys > Dermatemys mawii. The sequence goes on from ML677332.1 coordinate 73,941,263, forward strand.
GCAGATACATTGCTCAGTGTCTGCCCTTGCAAACTGCTATCACTGGACCTAAGGGGCCTTGGTTTGGATGCCACTCTGTTTTACCACTCTCCCTATATTTCCCCTTATTGTTTTCCTCCTCTCGTTCCTCTTTAAATAAACATTTCTCTTTCTTATATCTATTGTACTTTTCCTGTGGGCGGGTGTGTTCACTCTGGGGGGTTTGGAACAGGTGCCCCTGGGGTGGAAGGGATTTTTCCTGCTGCATTCCTGCATCCACTTTCTCTTGGCCAGAGCTCCCTGCAGAGAAGGCTCCATCTTAGCTACAAGGGTGCTAAAGTTACAGATATAAAAACTCAAATTAAAACCGATAACAAAGACACACCTGCAACATATGAAATCTACGGAAACATTAAAAGATACTCCCACAAAAATGGTCTAACTACCTTAAGACTCAACCCAACTCCGATTAAAAAACTCCCAATAATAATAGAGATCAGGACCTTGCTTAGTAAGGACTTAAGTCACTAAAAGAGGATTTTATCAAATCATATCAATGGCCCACAGAGAGCTGATAAAAAATGAAAGATATATAATAAATTCATAAATAATGTATCAGAAAAATGCTAAAATTTGCAGATAATTATTTCATCTTGAATAATCTGAACTCTAAACCATGAGACTCATATGTCACAAGAGTTGTTTCAAAGCATATCCAAAATACATCATCAAGAAATCTACATCTTCAGAATGACAATGTACTATGCAGTATAGTAAGTGGGACAACTAATTATATGACTATTGCAAAATCAATTTAATTGCAAACAATCACTTCCATGGTAAAATGAATCTGAAATTCTCACACAGTGATATTTCTTAGCTACTTGGTTAGACTAAGTCCTTTTTTACAAAGTAAACTGATTCATTATGAAAACTGAAAAATAAACAAAACTTCATAATCCAAACAAAGAAGATTTTAGGGAGCAAATTCAAAAACTCTCAGTCTCTCTAAATTAAAACATATAATATTCAGAAGAAAGAGCACTAAGCGATTCCCTATATAGTAGCACATTCAACATATCATCAGTCTTATAAACCCATGCTGCTTCAATTCTTTGTTCCTGATAGTTTGCTGAGTCATAACATGCCTTTCTTCCGAAGTCTGTGAAGACCCATTACTGCCAGTGTCAGCTGCTGACTCCGTTTCATTTGTAGTGTACTTTAATCCTTACAGTTCCTTGATTGCTTGGGATCTTCAGATTTCTTTTTTTAAAGTTAATAATTCTTTGCTTTTTACATACAGCATCCCATCTCAAGGACTTACAAGTGCAATAGAGCCAGTCAGGAACTTTTTGACTGAAAACAGGGTGTCATCAAATTGTCATCAAATTTTCAACAAAAAATGAAAAGTGTTAATGACCAGGCCTACTTTAGAAACCTGAATTAAGCCTCCTAACACTGACACGATATGGATAAATAGCGTTAGAGTCATTTTAATAGATGACAAAAAAATTACTCTTAAATCCTTGCATAAATAGCTAGACAATATTCCCTCCTAATGCCTAATACCCTGAATGCATTCTTTGTATTGACTGCTTATGTGACATGATGACAAGCACTCTGTCCTTCATGGAACTAAGGACATGACATGCAAAGATATGATTAAAAAAAGAAACTCTAACAAGGCATAAAGACTTCAGAGAGGTAGGGATGTATTACATCTATTTGTTCAGCCTCATGGAGAAAATAGATGGCCCTTCCTTTTCCAGTTGTGTACATAATTATTCGTATTATTTTTATTTCAGTATGGACTAAAGGCTCCAAGTGAGATCAAGGACCCTGTGTTCTACATATGTACAAACAGAGAGAGTTCCTGCCCTGAAGAGCTTACAGTCTTAATAGACAAGACAGACAAAGGGTGGAGCAGAAAACGGAGGCAGTGACTTGCCCACAGTATGTCATTAGCAGAACTGTAAGCAGAACCTAGGGCTTCTGTCTCCCATTCTAGTGCCCTATTCAGTAGACCAGGTTGCCTCATAATATGTACTCCCACACTGAACTGTGTACGTACCTGGCATTTTAACTATGAGATTTAGTATGAACCATGCTGCTGTTCATGCTTGTAATTGAAGGTCCTCCATTGAAAGCATGGCTCATATTAGCGCCACATGGTCATAGTTTTTCTCGACATTGAAAAGCGTTACAGACTTTCATCCATTAAGCAATAGGCCCTTATAGCTTATTTGTAAATGATTGCGGAAACTCATAAATAAACTTCTATCTCAGCATACCAGTGGCAAGCAACAGCTCCTTGCCTTCAGGGGTTCACGTGAGAATAAAACAAATTGATTCCTAGGGGTTCTGATTCAGTGCTGTATCATTCAGTCTAGCTGTTTGGTTAAAAAAGAAAAGAAACAATCTTCTATCTCTACTCACTAATGGCTAACTCAATAATTTTGCACTTGATTAAAATGCAGTTCCAATAGATCATACGTTTTTCTACTCAGCATAGTAGCCCTCTAATAAGGAGACAAGCATGTCATTGGACTTTTTGTTCTTCACAAAATGCAAGAGAATAGGAAATAAATTATGATAGATTTTGTATGAAATGGTTTCCCCAGTACTTAGGCCAGAATGTGCTACTTTTACACATGTAGTACCTTCCTCCACAAATCCTCCAATTGAGCTTAGTAGGACCACTTATGGTGTATAGCATTTATTCAAACTGAGTGTATTTGGTCCTAAATTTGCACCTGTATGTTATAGTTGAAGTTATCTTTCCTCTTCTGGAGGAGGGTAGGATTTTTTTCTGCCTAACTACATATCTGAACAATTTCATATGTTGAGGCTTTAGGATCCAGTTCTGCAAAATGCTGGTGGTGCATGGACCCTGCAGTTAAGAACTGTGTCTTTAAGGTTTAAAATATTTCATGTGGCAGATTTAAAAAAAACAACTGGTCAGTCTGATGATCATGTGGCAGACTTCAAAAAAACCTGGTCAGTCTGATGTTAATTGTAGCTGTCTGTGGGTTGAGGCCTGAAAACATGAACCAAGTGGGATGGACATAGGACCTTCTCACCTGATTACTTTTGTTATTACATTATTTGTATTGTTGTCCTGATCCAGCCAAAGTCACCATAGTTCACTAGAGAAGCTTATTGGACATATTGGATTTCAGAAGCTGAAACAAAGAAGAGTACCTCCTGTCTGATCCAGTGCACCCTTAACTCCCATTGATGTCAGGGAGAGCCCAGATCATGGAGTACCAGGCATAAAATGATCATCACCTCACAGGATTGGGTCCTTGGTCACTGAAATGCTGAGGGCTGCCTTTCAAGAAGTCAGACTCTCCACCCAGGTTACTCCCTGAATTTAGCCTACAGCTTAACCTAAAACTGGTTATTCCACACTCAACACTGGAGGAAGCCTCCTCACTTTCTCTTATTTCCCCTGTAAGGACGCCTGTGTACTTTTCCCAGACTAAACAAGCAACCCTGACCTGCAGCCATTTACTCTCACAACCAATTCAAACTTAGAGCATGTGTCCTAACATGAATTCTGGCTGCACAACAATCTAGCATTCCTCTGGGAACAGCCCAAATTAATTACAGCCTTCCTTCTCCAATACTTGAAGTGCACTCTCTTAAAGGAGAGAGATAAGAGCACTAATTTTTCATGGACTAAAATATTTGGTTTTAGGCCTAGGATGGACGCCTGCAGGACACTTGTGTTACACTAATGAATACAGTCAACGTCCATGGTGTGTGCAGTACAGCATCATATTGCCTTAGTAGCAAACTCTCTATATAAGGAGGAAACAGTTTCTGTTCTACTCCCATTTTCACATGCTCATACAGTTTTGGATAAAACTTTTTTTTTTTTTTTGTCTCTGTGTAAAACAGATTTCTCTCTCTCTTTTTCTTCCTTTTAAAGCTGGAATCACAGTTAGATCCCGTTTGCTATTTTGAGTTATGCTGGGGTGGGAAACAATATTTGTTCCCAATTTTAAAAAGACTGGGGTTCTAATCTACTCAATAGCTCCTCAAGCCCAGGTGAGAGAGTTACTGAGACTGCTGTGGACCTCATTAGTGTATATTCTTGTTAAGACTCAAGGTGTGCACAAGCACAGAAGATTAAATGTACATGTATTACTGGTTCAGTTAAAGGATAACGCACATTGCAATGGCAGTGGGTTTGCACTGATAAGAAGCACACTTGTAACTTCAGGACAATGATTTGCTCTCTCTCACCACCCACCTCATTAAAAACACATTTGGAAACTAGCTGTGTGATGGAGCCTTCTACTTTCAGCTTCTATAGCCATTGTGTGCTCACTATGGCATCAGCAGGTCCTTTTCTAGCATTAATTCAGAGAAAGGACTGCAGCCCTACCCATGACCACAACCAATACCCAGGCTACCACCTTTCACTTGCCTTTATTAAGAAAGCAGAAATATAGCTGAGGTTAGGGCAATATACAAAGTGCCTCCTTTTACAGTACATGTGGAGCCAAATCTTCATGTCATTTTTACTCAGTCCTTACCCAGTGAAACTCCCATTGGTTTCAGTTTGGCTCAGTAGGGACTGGTTGAAAGCAGAGACCCTGATTCTGTTGGGTAGTTCCTCCTTACCCTGTGAGTAGTTCCCCTGAAAAAGAAACTTGTTATCTAGCCCTAGAACCTCATGGAGCTTCACATCAGATCTAAAGTTCCCTGACAGCTGCACTTCCAGAGTTTCTTTTGCCAGCAGCTTCTGCCAGGATCCCCCATGAAAGGTGATCCAATTTCAAGGCAGGAGCACAGAGCTCAGAAAAGGTTACACAGCCTGGTCCTTGCTGGATATTGAGGAATGTCCTGTCTAATCCTCTTCTTTCTAAACATGGAACACCACCCGCAGCATCAAGTTCAGGAGTAGACAATGTCATGGAGGAGGCTGACTCCCTCCTTCCATGGAGAAGGGATAAGATCTAGGCACTGAGGGTTACCCTGTCTGCATATATCTTGAAGGAATGATCCCTCAAGGTACATGTGTGCCATAGACACCTTAAGGTAAGGAATCAAAGAAAATATAAAATGAAAACCAGAACGTGTATCAAAAAGGTTCAAAATGGGATGGGTTGGCTTAAATCACTCACAAAATGGACAAAAACAGAACAAATTTGGAATTCCCTACTCAGATGTACTCAGTCTTTACTCAGGTAGACCCCCACTGAAATCAAAGATTTCAAGCAAGTAAAAACGTTGTGGTGTGGCATTATTTTAGTTGCAATGCTACAGTTGCAGGTATACTATTCAAAAATGCAACGGTTAAGGTCTCTGCGGCAATACTAATTCAGCCTTAATGCACCTTTGTAGCATTTTTCTCCTGTTTTAAATACACTATTCTCAGATATGCACCCCAAATATACGGAATCATTTTCTCTACAGCAATGCTGTAGCAATCCTTCATCTTTGTGATTCCTCTCACCTCTATTTTCCCTGGACATCTTTAACTTTGCATTAATATTATTTTTAATACAATATATTAAAATCCTGCTCTAGGCTTCCTCTATGATCAACCTCCCATTTATCTTGAGGCAGCAATAAAAATATAAATATTAAGCCACAAAAACTGTTTTAAGGTAATGTTAAGGATATGACTAATGCCCACAAAAGCCATATGTTTCAAAGCTGAGGCTGGTGCTCAGCATTTTGAGCTCTGGCTCTTTCAACAATCATGTTAAGTAAAATTCAGTTAAAAGAAACTGTGATAAGACTAAGATAAAATTATTTTACCACCACTATGGCTGGTAACACAATTACATTAGCACTCACAATGTTAACACTGTCCACACATCATAGAGCTAGATCTCTAGTTCCAGCTGAAATGCTAACAGCTTAGGTTGTATGAGAGGCTGCGAAAATCATGAACCTGGGGCTGCTGAGTGTAGGGCCAGCCCCAGGGCATATGTCAAAGCAGCCTGAGACTGCTCTAACTCACACCAGCTGTTAACAGCCCCAAAAGGCTAAAGCAGAAGCCAAGGATCAGTGCAGTCTGGGGATCCCAGTAAAACCTACTGTCCTTCAGTAGGCATCCCCACACTGGCTCTGCGCCAGTGAAAGAATCTCTCTGGTGCTGGGAAGACTCTCTCTGAGGTAGATAGGCCAGTTGTATGAGCAAACTCCATCTGCAGCTTATATATTAGAAGAATGCTACATGTGGACAATGATGGACAATTGTAAGTGCACTGGGAATCTTACATTCCTGTCTGGCTTCTCTGTGTGTAAAATCTTAGGACTTGATTTTACAGAGCAATGCCCCTTTGAGCAGCCATTTTCACCTGTGCAAAAAGGGCCCAAAATACTATCAAATGCTGTTGAACGGTGGAGTTTTATACTTTTTGTACAATGGGAAATGAGCAAAGGAGGTGCAAGGTAGCAGAGAATCAAGCCCTCAGTCTTCATCTGCTTCATTGGAGCATCTGCTTCTACTTCATTACCTTCACTGGAGGTTTTCAAAAAGAGGCTGGATAACCATCTGTCTTGAATAGTTTAGACACAACAAATCCTGCACAGACTTGGGGCTAGACTAATGATCCTTTTCATCCCTTTTAGCTCCATGGTTCTCTGATTCTATTTGAGGAGCGAAGTACTACTGAATCTGAATAAAAGGTCAAAATTTGGGCCAGATCTATTGGCAGAATTGGATGCATAGTGAATTATATGTGAGGCCAGATTGAGGCCAAGCAGAAGATTTTAAACCTCTTTGACATTTAAGGCCTGATACTGCAAGATGCCAAACACTTTGCTCCTCATCCAGCGCAGCACTTAAGCACGTGAGTAGTCCTATTGAAATTCAGCTGAGTTATGCTGATTTACCCCATATGAGAATCTGTCCCTTAGATTTCCAAAGTCCTTTTGTATAGAGATTGAAAGATGTACTTCCCAGTTCCTTCAAAAGCATCTGCAATCCATATGCAAAGATTCTTATAAACACTTGTGGATTGGGAAATACAGCTAGTGAAACTGCTTAGTTTAGTTTTTGCACAAATTAGCACTATAAGAGGTTAGGTATCTACCGTTTTCAGTTTACTAAAAACTGCCTTCTTCATTGGAGGGAACACTTCACAGAATCAGGCTGAAGATAACAATGTATTGCTTATCAGCCACCTTTGAAAATCAGGCCCCAAATTCCTACTTAACTAACATTAGTAGTTTAATACCTCTTGGAGAAAACCAAGTATCAGATCTTAATTACAAGTGGGTATATCTCTGCCCCAAACCCGTGTTCAATCTCTGATAAAGAGTAATAGTTTGTAAGAACATTAATTAATTAAAGTGCAGTGTTTTCTTTGTAAAGCACCTCATCCCATGAGTGTTTAGTTAGAATAAGATTTACTTTTCTACAAAAGGACCATGTATGAGAATTAACAAAAGCAAAGGAGGGCAGTTTGCAAGGTAAGAATAGTTTATCCATCAATATTTTATCTCTTACATTTGATATTTTAGCTATACTGGTACCTCGAGCACAAAGGAGAGCTGAACGATGCTGCAGAAAACAAATGACTGAGTTAAAGCAAAACCATTAGCTATGTGGTGCAGAGAGCAGCAAAATACCCCAGAAAACCCTTACAACACACAGTGGGAGAGAGAATAGCAACACAACTTACTCCCCAGACACCTCGGAACTCCCTCCAATCTACACGGGTTCTGCAGCTCTTGGAGAATGCTCCACTAGCCAGAATCCCTGGCTTTATACAGCGGGCCTTCATGTTACGACCTGTGCTCTGTTCTGCAGTTTTTTGCACTCCACACATTTGGGACAGTTAAACTAGCCTGATTTTTTCACTTTCTGTTTAAAATTAGCAGTTTAACCATGGAGATTCTAACTTTGGCAGCCTCCAGAACTGGATCGGTCCCTGAAGAATAAGCCCATCTCGATTAAGAATAGTATAAGAGATTGATACCTAATGGTTTGCACTATTGGTGCTTAGATATCATGGTACTGATAGTAAAAAAGAACAGTATAAGAACAGCCATACTGGGTCAGACCAAAGGTCCATCAAGACCAGTATCCTGTCCTCTGATAGTGGCCAATGGCAGGTGCCCCAAAGGGAATGAACAGACAGGTTATCATCAAGTGATCCATGCCTTGTCACCCAATCCCAGCTTCTGGCAAACAGAGGCTAGGGACACCATTCCTGCCCATCTTGGCTAATAGCTATTGATGGACCTATCCTCCATGAATCTATCTAGCTCCCTTTTGAACCCTGTTATAGTATTAGCCTTAAACTATTTACAATATTTAGCATATACTATACATTCATCTTGGAATAAAAATTGAATGTCTAAGAGGGAAGAGTCAATTTGTAATGACATATTTAAATTCTCTTCCCATCAATCCAACAGAATGTACAATGATTGATATATCTTAATGGTTTAATTTTTTAATTGTTCCAAGATCACACTAACTATCTTGTCCATACCCTTAGTATAGAATATAAGCCTGAAATTTTACACTGGCTTTTACACCAATTTAGAATTACTCCTGATTTAATTTAGTGTATAGGGAGAGCAGAATCAGATACATAGACATCTCTGCTATAGATCTCTCTGGGTGTATTTTAGTGCAGCACCAAAACACACAGGTTGATTTTTTTTCTCTCTCTGGCAACTGTTGTGGTCTCTTTCTATAGAAGGTTGCGAGAGGACAGAGATTCAGACATGCTGGAATGTGGGCTAATCTCCTCATTTTGCTTTTATTTACTTTACTTTTTTATGTACATTGTCTTTCAGAATATAAATACTTTAAAAGAAGCAGAAAGAGGTTGGAAATCAATAAAAAGAGGACATTGTTTTAGTTGTCTAATCAGCGCAACCTTTGGGAGAACAACCGTAACCTTTGGACAGATGCCAACAACTGCCATTTAGGTATTTACATCTGTTTATCCTCTCAGTCAAATGCCTTTTGTCTTAGGTTTGACATAGTAGTACAAATGTTCTGACCCCTACAAGCGGTTCTCAAACACTGGATAAAAGACGTCTTTTCCCCTTTTCTAAAAGGATGAACGCATACTTTTACCTCTCCCCTCCCCGCTTATTCCTCTTTACCAGTTATACCCTTTTGAGGCAGTTGTTGACAAGACCTGCATAATTCAGTTTATATGTGTGACTAGAATTTTGTGAAGGCATAAGCTGGGCGTTGCAGATAAGCTCTCAAGAGTTAACCCTCTAGAATAATTTTAACATTAAAATATGTTCTATTACTTTCCACACTTCCATAAACAGTTTAGCATTCCCAGTTATAAGTGATCCTAATCCAAAGGATTTTTTTTTCTAGAACTGGGGGATTTAACAAGAATTAAAAATATTTTATTAGAATGAAACTGTATGTTATTAGAATGAAACACATTTGTTTTCCTTGGCATTATATAAAAATAATTCTTATTGTACCTAAATGACTTTTTATAGCACCGGTCTACAATATTTTAGAAGTCGTCTGCTTCAGAGATAAAATGTGATATTTATTATGTATTTTGATGTGCTGAATTCAAATATGACAATTAAAACAACTGATTGGCTACTGTTTCTAAGATATTTAAGTTTTTACATTATATGTCTATGTATATTGTGTAGATAGTAGAGTTTTAATCATAAATTGTAAACCTAGGTCTTTTCTTGTGTTTATGGTTGCTTTACATGATATTTCACCTGTCCTGTTTATGTAACACTTTAAAAATCAGCAAAAGGGTTATATAAATAAAATGTATTATGAAACAAAAGGCAAAAAACTATTATGTACATAGTTTAGTCCTATTCAGTGTCTACTCGGCGCTTCTTGGCTTGTCTCTTGTATTCGTTAAATGGAGCATCTCTTGTCTCTGTCCAGCAATAGTCTGCAAGCATTGATGGGCTCCATTTGCCCTGATAGCGTTTCTCCATTGTTGCAATGTCCTGGTGAAATCGCTCGCCGTGCTCGTCACTCACTGCTCCACAGTTCGGTGGAAAAAAATCTAGATGAGAGGGCAAAAAATGTATCTTTAGTGACATGTTGCAACCAAGGCTTTTGTATGCCTTGAGGAAGTTTTCCACCAACAACCTGTAGTTGTCTGCCTTGTTGTTTCCGAGAAAATGTATTGCCACTGACTGGAAGGCTTTCCATGCCGTCTTTTCCTTGCCACGCAGTGCATGGTCAAATGCATCTTCTCGAAGAAGTTCACGAATCTGAGGACCAACAAAGACACCTTCCTTTATCTTAGCTTCACTTAACCTTGGAAATTTTCCACGGAGGTACTTGAAAGCTGCTTGCGTTTTGTCAATGGCCTTGACAAAGTTCTTCATCAGACCCCACTTGATGTGTAAGGGTGGTAACGAAATCTTCCTTGATTCAACAAGTGGTGGATGCTGAACACTTTTCCTCCCAGGCTCCAATGACTGTCGGAGTGGCCAATCTTTCTTGATGTAGTGGGAATCTCTTGCATGACTAACCCATTCGCAGAGAAAACAGCAGTACTTTGTGTATCCAGTCTGCAGACCAAGCAAGAGAGCAACAACCTTCAAATCGCCACAAAGCTGCCACTGATGTTGGTCATAGTTTATGCACCTCAAAAGTTGTTTCATGTTGTCCTAGGTTTCCTTCATATGGACTGCATGACCAACTGGAATTGATGGCAAAACATTGCCATTATGCAGCAAAACAGTTTAAGACTCGTCTTTGATGAATCAATGAAGAGTCTCCACTCATCTGGATCGTGAACGATGTTGAGGGCTGCCATCACACCATCGATGTTGTTGCAGGCTACAAGACCACCTTCCATGAAGAAGAATGGGATAAGATCCTTTTGACGGTCACGGAACATGGAAACCCTAAAATCACCTGCCAGGACATTCCACTGCTGTAGTCTGGAGCCCAACAGCTCTGCCTTACTCTTGGGTAGTTCCAAATCCCTGACAAGGTCATTCAGTTCAGCTTGTGTTATGAGGTGTGGTTCAGAGGAGGAGGATGGGAGAAAATGTGGGTCCTGTGACATTGATGGTTCAGAACCAGAAGTTTCATCCTCTTCCTCATCTGACTCAAGTGAGAATGATTCTGGTGCATCAGGAACCGGCAGTCCTTCTCCGTGGGGTATTGGGTGTATAGCTGATGGAATGTTTGGATAATGCACAGTCCACATTTTCTTCTTTGACACACCTTTCCCAACTGGAGGCACCATGCAGAAGTAACAATTGCTGGTATGATCTGTTGGCTCTCTCCAAATCATTGGCACTGCAAAAGGCATAGATTTCCTTTTCCTGTTCAGCCACTGGCGAAGATTTGTTGCACAAGTGTTGCAGCATATGTGTGGGGCCCACCTCTTGTCCTGATCTCCAATTTTGCAGCCAAAATAAAGGTGATAGGCTTTCTTAACCATAGTGGTTATACTATGCTTTTGTGATGCAAAAGTCACTTCACCACGAACATAGCAGAAGTTATCTGCACTGTTCACAGAAGTACAAGGCATCTCTGCTCACTTTGGCTAAACAGAAATGTGTCCCTTTGCAAAATCAAACACTGACAAATAAGAAAGCATGACACTGTATGATTTCTAGAGCTGATATAGGGCAATTTGTTCAGCAGAGTGATGTAAGCTTCGTTATGATTGCATCATCCATGACTTCTAGGAATAACATGATGCAATTCATATCATGTATGACACAATACCAGCTTCAGATTGCATCATTCATTGTTTTGCCTAAAAAGCAAGTACTGTCCAAATCCAGTCATAGATTTATTCATAGATCCAGTCAAAGATGTATTTTAGTCATTTCTGGTTTAAATTGAGATCCCTTCCCTTTATAACTCAAAAAAATTTCAGTTAGTCTTTAAGGTGCCACAGGACTCTTTGTCACTTTATAACTCACTTATCCTCCACCATTCCCATGTCAAGGGTCGTATATACTGACCCAATAGCATATCTTGAAAACTAGAGCCAATCAACAATTTTAAGCATCATTTTCGTTCTCAGTGACCCAGAATTAGTAAAATATGACTACATTTATTTCAGAAGCATTTTGGCTGTAGAGCAGTGTAGTGCGCACAGCTAATTAGTGCAGTCAGACAGACTTAGCTGAAAGGAATGGCTGGCAGTGGCAAACTTTATGACCACAATTTTCACAGGACTTGCAACTGAGCTTGTCTCAAATATGAGTGTGACACTTCAGCACTGAGAGATCCATCATTTACATAAGGGGGCGGAGCCTCATCTAGTATAAATGGTCATAACTCCATTGTGGAGCTATGATCATTTACACCAGTTGAAAATGTGCTCCATAGCCTTTAAAGCTGCTGATAAATGTCACATTGCAGCGATCACTTGAAAATAGGAGGAAGTTTTCTTGAGGTTCAATTGAAAACAACAAGGCAAAATTGTCTCTGGTAGCTTAATAAATATCTGAACGTACAACTTAAACTAATTGACGGTGTCCCTTTAGGTGAAATGGAGAATCAAAGTCTGAGAAGGAAGTTAATATGAAACTTCCACCTAAAGCTATAAAACAAATTTAAGCTCCATACTTTACTGTCCTGGTAATCCTGTTAAACTCCAGGCAGAGAAATGTGCCTCTAAGCTTGGTTGGTGTCACAGGATGGGGAAATGTGTAGTCAGAAGTCCAGCTTGGATCTACTTTGATGACTAGTATGGTGGGAGGTAGAGCCATGAGGTCCACCCATAACCTTACCACCTGCATGTAGCAGAGGCAGCTCCCCTTTTGTGCTCCAATGCACTGGGCAGATAGCCCATGCAGAGGAGAAAGGGGGGACAACTTACTCATCTGCATGGCAAGAAAGGAGCTTTTCCATAGCAGTTCTGGGTACAGTTGTCAACCTTTCCAAAATGTGAAAAAAAAAAAATCACCCAAAATATTTTTTTTAAATGTCACAATTTTTCACCCAACAAGTGATGTGGCATACCTCAATAAGTGACCTCAATAGCAAGCTTCAGAACCTAAATGCTACTCTTGAAGCTAGGTTTTTAAAGCAGCAGACATTGTAGAATACAGTCCACCATACTCCAAAACCCTGTTCTTTTGGGGTAAGTGCTAGAACTGAGCAAATATTCTGTAGCAATTAATTTAAATCATGGAATTTGCTTTTTCCTGTTCACTGTTCCTGTTCACTGGTTTATGTTTTACTTGGAATTATGTGATATTGGAAAAACATTTACTGAATTATTTCCACACATAACTCTCAGTCTGTAGATTGCTAATGAGCGCTTCACTGTGAGTGTTCAATATTCACATTTCAAGTTTGATTGGCGACATAGGTCAGATGGCAAATTTCTTAGAATCAAGTTTGGAGTGCAGTGGAACTAGTCTTTCAGACTCTAAGCTCTGTGGAGCACGAACTGTGTCTTTCGGTGTGTCTGAAATATGCCTAACATATTACCACAATAGAAATAAGTAACGCATTGCAGGAGTTGCAATCAGTTGCATGATGCTAGATCCCCTTAGATATAAGAGAAAGGGGTGGCTGACAAGGCGGTCCTCATAAGGGACCCCGGGCTCTAGACTTCCTCCCAGTCCTGGTCCAAAATTGTTTGGATTTTTCAATTTTCAAGGCATGCTGCAGGGCTTTTTAATTTTCCCTGGTCTTTGAGAAAAAACAGAGTTCACTGAAATACAGGCCAATGTACTGGAGTGTTATTTGTATTGGAAGCTGCTGCCTGATAGAAAGGACGAGGTGATTGAAATGTGGGTTTGATTCTGTAATTTTAAATAATTAGCAGGCACTCAGAGAGTATATTGTTCTAAATAAAATTGCATAAATAATTAAGAAATAATAATTACAACAATTTACAAATCAAATTTCACTCTTTGTAAACACTGTTTAGCATTCACTTAAAACTCACCATTTTGCCATGCATTCTAGTCTATAAACTCATTTTCTAGAATATCCACTGAAAGTGTATGCAGACAGAGAGAATTCAACTTTCTTTCAGAGTATACATTTATGGAAAAATAATTTGTGGTATTTTTGCCCAGCTCTAGCAAATTTGCCCTTTCTAAAGGAAAGCCAGTCTCAGACACTCTCATCTCTGCAACCAGAATGAGTCTGAAAGTGGTGGTGTTTTTCACTTGTAGAATCATAGAATATTAGGGTTGGAAGAGACCTCAGGAGGCCATCTAGTTCAATCCCCTTCTCAAAGCAAGACCAACACCAGCTAAATCATCCCAGCCAAGGCTTTATCAAGCTTGGCATTAAAAACCTCTATGGATGGAGACTCCACCACCTCCCTGGGTAACCCATTCCAGTGCTTCACCATCTTTCTAGTGAAATAGTGTTTCCTAATATCCTACCTAGACTTCCCCCACTGCAGTTTGAGATCATTGCTTCTTGTTCAGTCATTTGCCACCACTGAGAATAGCCTAGCTCCATCCTCTTTGGAATCCGCCTCCAGATAATTGAAGGCTGCTATCAGATCTCCCCTCACTCTTCTCTTTTGCGGACTAAATAACCCCAGTTCCCTCAGCCTCTCCTCCTAAGTCACATGCCCAGCCCCCTAATCATAGAATTGAATATCAGGGTTAGAAGGGACCTCAGGAGGTCATCCAGTCCAACCCCCTGCTCAAATCATGTTTGCTGCCCTCTGCTGGACTCTCTCCAATTTGTCCACATCCCTTCTGTAATGGAGGGACCAAAACTGGATGCAATATTCCAGGTGTGGCCTCACCAGTGCCAAATAGAGGGGAATAATCACTTTCCTTGATCTGTTGTCAATTCTCCTACTAATACATCCCAATATGCCATTGGCCTTCTTGGTAACAAGGGCACACTGGTGACTCATATCCAGTTTCTCATCCACTGTAATCCCTAGGTCCTTTTCTGAAGAACTGCTGCTTAGCCAGTCGATCCCCAGCCTGCAGCGGTGCACTGGATTCTTCCTTCTTACTTTCAGAACTCTGCACTTGTCCTTATGGAACCTCATCAGATTTCTTTTGGCCCAATCCTCCAATTTGTCTAGGTCAGTCTGGATCCTATCCCTACCGTCCAGCGTATCAACCTCTTCCCCCACCTTAGTATCATCTGCAAATTTGCTGAGAGTGCAATTAATCCCATCATCCAGATCATTAATAAAGATGGTGAACAAAACCAGCCGCAGGACCAACTGCTGGGACACTCTGCTTGATACCCGCTGCCAGCTAGACATTGAGCCGTTGCCAACTACACATTGAGCCTGACAGTCTAGCCAGCTTTCTTTCCACCTTACAGTCCAGTCATCCAATCCATACTTTTTTAACTTGCTGGCAAGAATACTGTGAGAGACCGTATCAAAAGCTTCATAAAAGTCAAGCTATATCACATCCACCACTTTCCCCATATCCAAAGAGCCAGCTATCTCATCCATGTAAAAACAGGTAAGTATCAAACCTCTACAATTCCTGGATCTCTATCAAGTAAAGATAATGGATTAAATATAAAAGTGACAGGATTAAACTTTAATTAAAGAATGTCTGGGTTGGCTTATTTGATAATAAACATTTTAAGAAGATAGAGTTAGGCAGCATTCCAGGGAAAGCAAGTTCTCTTAGTTTATGATCTAAGGGCCCATTCCTGCAGACAGTTACTACAGGGTGTAATCCCTAGGGGTTTTATTCTCCTCTCATTTGTGCCTAAGTGATGTCACTGGCCCTGATTCTCATTTACAGTAAGGCCCCTCTGCACTGCCCTGGTAGGATAAATATAATTTACTTTAGAGCAGTGTAAAGGGGCTGTAGTGTATGTGAAAATCAGGCCCATTGACTTTAATGTATTTACTCTTGGTTTATACTGGTGTAAATGTAAGATGTGTCAGACCCCCTACCTTTTCTAGGACTACTTTTGGGAGTAAGCTCTCATGAATCAATTTGCATTTACACTCAGGCTCTATAAGGAGGACTTAGAATGGGTATAAATGTAATCTACAATAAGCCCCTTTACACTAATAGAATGGTATAAAAGTGCATTAGTGTAAATGACAAGTAACTGGTGACTGCAGGAACAAGCCTTCCATCACTATATCATGAGTTATTAATAAAACAATCATCTCCATTTTTCTTATATTAAAATTACTTTTCATATCAACACACTTTTAACACAACTTACCTAGATTGGAGGGATGGGGTGTGGGGGACAGTAGCAGGCAGAAATACGCTCTTAACCAGGTCTGAATTCTGAAGAAAGGGAACAGTGGTGGGGATTAATTGAGAATGCCTGCAAATTGATATGATAATAAGTGTGTGATTACAGGTGAAAATACCATTTCCGTCCTTTGAGGAGTGGAGTGGTTTGCAAAACTGATGAAAACACACCCAGGTGGAACAGTGAGCTTCAAGGTTAAGAGGAACCAAAACAGAGGATTGCCACAGGTCGGTGTTGTATTAACACTTTGCAGAAAACAACAGAAGGAAGCAGTGAATAAATTTGCCAGTAATTTGGCAAATTAACTGACTGATGACTGCAGTCATGGTGCAGCTCTGTCTAGCCTGACCAAATGGTTTGCTTCATTGATGCCAGCTATGATATCAGGTATATTAGTACCCATATTAATTGTAACAAGTACAGAACTGCTGAGAACTACAAAAGCACAGTGTTTGCAAAGAATTAAAACACATGATTAGGCATGTGGCTAAAATTCAAGGGCCTTCAACCATTGTATGGGTGGTGATATCTCAGACTATCATCACACCCTGCGGTGGCACAATGTTATTATAAACTAGCTTGTATATATTTGAGATGGGCAAGAAAGATAATTTTGTTTTGCAGGCATTTAAATGCTGCCAAGTTACAGGGTAGATGAGCAGGAATCGCAGCCATGATAACACTCCCATAAAGCTTTCAGTAAAACACATTAATTAAAGGATGTGAAGATTTTCACATTAGAACAGATCCTCTACCACCACAGGGCCTGGAGTTCAGATCAAGGATGAGGATGTGGGAGAGGCAGACCAAGGACAGCTGTGAAAGAAGATGTAAAGCTCATCTTTTCCCTCCCCAACTCCTAGCAATGTTCAGGGTTGGTTCCCTGGCACAAATTAAAGAAGCATAAAGGTTGCCCTAAATTACACTGGCTGCCAGCAACTCCAAATGCTCAAAATAGCACTGAGGATCAGTGGGGTAAAAGCCTTTGCTCTGGATGCTTCTCTTGTAGTGGCAGCAAGTGTGCTGCAGGAGCTGCTATGTTATTCTGAGCGACACTGGCCTAAACCTTTTGTGGCCAGTTGAACTGATTTCACAGCCAAATTCTAGCAGTGATGCAACACAGAGGAGTCACACCACACCCTGGGATCTGACCTATTAATTCTACATGTTGAAAGATTGCAACAAACATAAATAATTTAGCCTGGAAAGGAGAATAATTGGGGTGGACTTGACTGAAGAATTGCCGTTTATGAAGGTCATAAGTAAAAACTGTTCATTCCCTTTTTTCTTAGTACCCTACCCCATAATAGAAGGGGGGGTGGGAAAGTCTTCTCCATTAAATTAAAGTTTGTATATGCAATACCAATCAAAAGACATTCTCATTTTCACAGTGCACAGACATGACAAGTAACTGAGTGCCATCATATGTCACTGAGTGAAGTACGATGACTGGATTTTTAAAAGGACTGGATGTTTCATGACAACTAACACCATTTGAAGCTATCTAAGCCACTATACAGGTAATCAAATCTCATGCTTTACTCTATAAAAATGATCACCTACAGCAATTAGGAAGGAATTTTTCCTTCATATACTAAATGCACAATTGGTAAGTGCATGGAGAGGAGGTTTCACTTTCCTCTGATTCATTCGATGTTGCCTTTTCTGGGAAGGGAACACTGAACTAAATGGACTAGGTTTGCCAAAAACAATTTAGAAACCTGGACTCAGGAGAGAAATTCTGTATATAAGATAGGGACCGGTAGCTGAGCATCTTAAGACACTATGAGGTGAAACTATCTTTTACTCTTTTTGGCGTCAGCATTTTCACATTTATACATGGTGTTCACTATCAAAGCACTGTAACTGCTTTTGTCATTAATTTTAAAATTCAAACTGCAGTGTAATTTTAGAGTCATTTTCTTCTCCACCTCTGTTTATTTCCATGTATAGACACAACCATGCATTTATCTAGAGAAAAACCCTAAATATTTTTATTTATTTCTCAGAACTCTGTGATGAGATGATAAGTTTAATATTAAGACTTAGATGGAAATTCATATGCGAGTGAATGCTGTGCTAGGATTGGAAGTCTTCATACACATGTTCAGAACATCTGCAACTCCACTGATAGACACAGGTAGGCTGAAAGAGCAATCAGTACGCCATCTGTGTTTGGTAAAAGATTTCTGACCACTTTGCTGCTTTCTCTTCTCTCTCAGTGCGGAGAAACAGGGGAACCCATCGAGATTCAGTGAGAATTTAATCAGAAGATATTGAAGACTCTACTGACAACTGTGGATTCAAAGCAGATGAAAAGTGAATGCTAAATAAGCAATATTGATATGAATTAGAGAGGGATCTATTAAATGGCTAGCACAGGTGTTAGTTCTATAGGGGCTTCGAACCTGGGCTCCCTGAAGCTCTGCTTTTTTATGTAGAGTTTCATGTTGCATAATACTCGATGATGTCTGATGTTAGTTTGAGTGACTCTCAATAGTATTTAACAAAAATCAGCAGCCCGGATGTGTAGCATGAGCAGTTGTATAAGAATAAAGACCTCAATATCACCCAGAAAAAGAAAAATAGAAAGTCCTTCACTTCGAAGTAGCAAATAATTCTGGAAAAAATGCATATTTCTAGTGGCAAATTTTTCATAAGCACATGGCTGCATTACTGTGACCTTAAGAGGTGTTTCTCTTCCTTTCATCAACCATGCTGGTGACAACTAATAGTATATATAGTGCCCATAGTAATTCCTCCATTTCATGTAACTACAGTATTCCCAGATAGTTTTTTAACATCACTAAACCTGAACTAGGTTTATTCTATTCTAATATTTATTCTGCCTGATTAACAAGGAAAATCAGCTTTGGTATAAATGGTTACAACTGTATTAACTTTACTGGAATTGTGCTGTTATATCAATGCTGAATATAGCCCATGCATCTATTCAGAAATTTGGTGGATATCTATAATGCTGGGAAAAACACAGAAAACAATAGGCAGATAGGTAAGCATATTTTCTCTGCAACTTACCTGTCCATAGTTCAGTCTGCACGGTTCTATGTGGCATCCCCAAGGCCAGAGTAGAAGACAGGACACAGATGATGAATGCTAACTGGAAGAGTTATGCTCATGAAATTAAAAGGAGAGAGGAAGAACCCTTCCTTGCTCTATTCATTTTCTTAGAAGAATTTGTCTTCTAAAATCAGTCTACAGGAAAATGCCACACCCTACACAAGGGGACGTTAAGCCTCCCCTTTACTGCTTAGCAAATGTGTGCAAACTCCTTTAAGTGGCTGGTCTGACATACTCTTCTGCTGAGGTTTTCAGTCCAGTAGGAGGACACATCCTTAATGTAATATGCTCCAAGTCTAAAGAATCCTTATGCTTCTGTACCCTATATGCCACTTTAACACTTGAATTTACCATATAGCAGTTGCATACCTGGAGCCTGTTTGGGTCTTTGGACAGATTTGCTACAGCTTGTGAGTTTTGAAAGGATTTGGTTCTAAAACAGACAGATCTTTTTTAAGTGTGATTATGGATGGAAAAGTGACTTTGTAAAAGGAGCCAAAAATAGAGAGCATCAGGCCAGATCTTGTTCTGCTTCGTCAGCATCAGCTAAGATCTGACTGCAACATGTTTGATGATGGCTGAGGACTTATTATTTATTTACTAAGTGGTCTAGGAGGTCAAGTCAAGATGCAATTAAAAAAGTAACACAAACAATACAAAACTCACAAGTATGACCTTGCTGATGCACAGTAATAATTGCCCCCAAATAATTATTTTAGCAACCTATCCTCCCACCACCCAGTAGAAATTAGGAAGCTCATAGGAAGAATTCATAAATACAAGCCCAGTTTAAATTCCTGGGCCAAATTCCTGATTAAAGCAACAAAAAGAAAGCCACAAAAATGTCATTGAGGCTGGAGAAAGACCTCTAGCCCTAAGAGAATTGAAGTGTTGGTAAAGCTTCTTGGAACAGCAGCAGTAAGGAAGTGGCCCATATGAACCATCAGGGATATCCTGGATCATACAGATACAGTCCAGAGGGACTGTGGGAGAAGTTCTTTTTTCATGCCCGGGGAAGGTACAATATGGACATATGGGTCTGTTACTGAAAACAAGCTCAAGCTTTACTCAGTACTCACGTAAACCACAACCTGAGCTGCTCTGGGTTTGTCCATTGATTGGGGTGGGGGGGTGGGGGCGGGAACTGATAGATACTGAAAAGAATCTCAAGCTGTGAAATATGAAGAGAGGAGTGACTGGGCTAAAGCTTTTCCAGAGGAATACGTGAACTTATTTTTCACCAACTGAAAAACTGAAGGCACAACAAAACTTGGTAGGTTGGGATTCTGATTGGCTCTGGCACTATACAAGTTGTGGGTTGCCTTCACTGCTCACTCTTCCCCATATTCTCCCACAGACCTAGATTCAAAGAAAATAAAGAGAGGAGAGAGCACAGACTTCAGTGTAGCTAGGAAGAACATATATATTTTAAAATTAAAGTCACCTAGAAAAAAGAATAGGTTAAAGTTGCGGGGGCGGGGGGGGGGAATTGAAACACAAAACTGGAAATATTATCCAGGTAGCATAAGTCCCCCAGACACCACTGTGTTCTCCCATGTATGATGAAATCTATGTTTTGAATCCTAACTGAGATCCTGTGCTGGTAAACATGCTGCTGGATTTTCTAGAAGTCACTGAACTCTAAATCTACAGTAATATTTAGTGACATTGCTATTCTCATATGAAGAACTGAAAAACGGTTGAGAGATTTTCAGTGGTGCAAAGTTGAGCTTTAACTATAAAAATTTTCTGAAAGGGCACAGGAGAAGGAAAAAAATCAGTCTGAATTTAGAGTAAAGTTGACTTAGTGAGGGAAAATAAGAGGCAAGGGAAGCAACAACATGGTTGTTAACCCACATACGAAAGAAAACTCTCTGAGCGCTCTGATTAATTACAGAGAGGACATTTGTTTCTGGTGAATTTAGTACAAGATGGCTCATTATTTAACTGGATGCAGAAAATGGTTAATTGATTTACTTAACCAACTGTACTTTTATGTAGTCTTATTCTTTGTCCTATGTATATCATAAAACCCATTTTACTTTCTTCGTTCATTTTGATTCATTTTCTGTTAATTTCGTTTCACAGTATCAATGTGAATCATTTAACTAGGTCTTTCACTTTTGGGTGAAAAATCATTAAAGGAAAGAAAACATAGTTTAATTTAGTCTAACATAGTCTAACATAGTTTAATTAGCAAGCTGATGTTTACAATAAAATCAACCACTATCACTGACCTTAATAATTGTGACTGAAGCAGTTTAAACAGATGTGAGCATATCTTTTGCTTTTTATTCCTTACACTTAGGGCCTGATTCTCATTGACATTAAGGCCCCTTTACACTTTCTTAGAGTGGGTAGATAAAGGGGCCATAGAGTAAAGGAAAATCAGGACTTTAGTCTTTTTACATTTTTTTTTCCAGTGAAGACTGCAGTTTACATGAGCTATTTAAAAAGAAATGACAGCATATTAACAAGATAAAAAGTGAAACCTCAGGCTGGCAAAGGGAAGGAAAGACCTAAATACTTTAAGCTGTCTTTATTCCCCTTTTTGAAATACCTTTATATAATTTATATTCTATATCCTTACAGCATAAATGTGACCTTGAAAACCTTTTGTTTTCAGCTCAATAAAGACATTTGCACTTCTTTATTTTCTGCACAAATTACTAGAGATTAAAAGCAGACTGTTGTAAACCATTTCAGAAAAACACATAAGCATGAATACAGCACTTAACCTTTTCGTCATATGGGAGATGCTACCTACACTTAGCTAACTTGTATGTACTGTAGGTCTGATTCATGAAAGTTGGAGACACAGAAATGGAAAGCAGGTTGAGAGCGAAACGTCATTATGTTTTACTATCATCTGCACCAGAATATTTAAAATTCACCATATGTTCATATAAGATTCCTGGCCAGATTCATTCACAGAGTAACTCCATCAATTTCATTAACATTATGTCAGGGATGAATTTTACCTTCTGTATATTTTTAGAAAGTTTTAAAAGAGGGGAGAAAAGCATAAAGAAATCCAAAATATGATATTGCTTTGCAGGCAACCAATTTCACAATGAATAGTCTGAGGAAGGGATTGGATAGCAAGCATGCATGCTGACACAAAATATTTAGAATCTACAAAGCACTTTTCATCCAAGGATCTCAAAGCCCTTTACAAAAGGGGGTATTTTTAAATCCCATTTTAGAAACAGAGAAACTGAACTGAAGGATAATTAAGCAGTTTTCCTAAGGCTACCCAGCAAGGAGAGCCATACAGAGAACTCCGGTCTTCCAATTCTCATTCCTGGATTCTATCACCTGGACTGCATTATACTCCAGTTAACATTAACTGCTATGAAGAAGGACTTCAGTTTGATTAATTTTTAGTCCTTTAAGGGAAGCAACACCCTTTGCAAAGCTATAGTTCAAGGTCTGCTGGTGTTTACATTACATATCACCACCTATTTTTGAGGTTTATATAACTCAGCCATAAAAAAATGTGCTCCAGGGTAAATGTTGGCACATCACATCTCAATCCAGGAGCATAGCTTGTTTTTTATGCTAACTCTGAAAAAAAGAAAAAGGTCTGGCCATTTTATGATAGTTAGTGAAACTCAAAACAGTGAGAAGATGGTTTGATTCAAACTAGTATACCCAGCCCTAATCACGCTAAGGACTGATCCAGATCTTAATGCAATCTGAAGCACAGATTCACTGGGACTGGAAGGAGAAATATTGTCAAAGCAGGTTGTTTTTAAAAGTATTTTTGCTGGTCCAAACTCCAAAGTCCTGGACATTTTGTGAGAGAGCTTGAAGCCACTAGGATCTCCAGACCAAAGACATTTGACTCAGATTTGGATAAAGAGACAAAACTTTTGGCTTATCTGAATCAACCTTTCAAGATGGGCTGACTTCAGTGTGAGTTCATGGGTACAACTGCACCCACAGAAATCATGAAACCACGGATGCAAAAACAGATAAGCAGACATTTCTCCAAGCCAGTGCAGAGTGGAGGCTGTGAAGAAAGAGGGGTTGGAGAGCAAGCCCCTCCTCCCCCAAATTCACACTGCAATGGTGGCTCCTGTTCCATAGGACTGGGACTGACTCCTTTATCTGGGCAATGTGACTGGGCACACAGGATCACAGAGCTACTCAAGTTTGGCTTGCCACACCTCTGTTGTGACAGGGGGGCCGCTGTGCCAAACTTGAGTGGCACTGCATCAGATCACAATGGCTGGAGCAGGGAGCTGGGACCTTCCTGCAGGACAGGAGCCTCTGCTGCAGGAAGTGTGTGGGGCAGGCTCAATTTCCAGCCCTGCCCTCTCCTACCAGGGCCTCCCTGGATTGGGATTAGGGGTATGGTGCTAGGTCACAGGCTGCTGCTGAGGATGGCTGGTGCCCCCTCTCAGCAGTTTAGTATACATTCAATCAGGCAGCTATCTCAGCTCTTGCTTCCAAGTCTTTCAAAGTCCACCTATCGTTAGTAGTGGTGGTAGCCCCAACCCAAATAGTTAGTTGGGACATTGTAATTGGCCTTAGTTGAATGTGTGCTGTAAATAAACACACAACTGAAAAGTCATGGTTTGTGCTTTGCTGCAGCAGTTAATTTAAAGTGCTGCTGCTGTTGCTTGAGAGCCTCCTGCTGGAATGTGCTGTTCCATGTTTACTATACACATCATGGAGCAGCTGCCTCCAGGATCTTTTTTAGAAAAGCTACTCCATTCACCCGCCGGCTGTGGGCGCTGAGTAGGAGTGGACTCAAGATACAATTATTTTTTGCTCTGATTACATTTGCTCATGTTTCCGAGTGACCAGTGGCTCAGGTACCCCAAATTCACTACCACCATTAACTGTGAGAGATTTCAGACACTTCTTCCATCATCCCCTCTTCTGCAATATCCCCTGGGGAAGGGCAGAGACAGGGCTCAGATGTATATTAAATATAAAGGGGTTTCTTCTCTGAGACTGCTGGAGGCGGAAAACACCCTGAAGTCCCTCTCATTCTTTAGATCACTGACTAAACATGACCTTTGTTATTACTAATGTAGAGCACCCAATAATGAGTGTCGCCCTTCACAAAGAAAAACAGTCCCTGACCCAAAAGTGATTACAATCTTACTTATTAAATCCGCATTATCTAACAGCAAGACATAAATCTCTCTCAGTCCTGGTCTAGACTAAGCAATCATGAAATGGAGTGACTCCACTCTATCTTCATAATGGAAAAAAAGACTTTTTCAGGGGGAAGGGATTGCATGGCAATAACCCATGCAAACGTTATTTTACTAAGGACTCAGGAGGACATGCAAAACCATCAGAATATCCAGGTTTCACTCCAATGAATTTTGGGTTTCAGTCTTAATTTTGGATACTGGACCAGGAAGGAATTTCAGGTTGCATAGGAATTTGGATACTTAGGGGGTTTGCAAAATAGGCTTTTATCTTTTTTTAACCAAATACTCTCTTTGTTTTTGTCAGTCTCATAATATTCCATTTCTACAGTGTGTGCAAACTAGGACCCATGTAAAACGTATGGCAAGGGCTCACAAGTACCAGTGAAGTCAAGAGAGGATTTTGTTCATGAGGACTCTCAGCTCACTTCATTTGAGGTATAAGATTTGCTACCCTTGAGGGATCTATGGAAAATGTTAATATCCGTTTTCCCCACAAACATATCTTGCTACTCTCAGCAAGATATGGAACCCTCTTTCTTCCTCCTGTAGTTCCTGGACAGGAAGGCTCAAGATCCCCCTCTTACCTTAAACTGTCTTTATTTCCCTTTTCATACATTGACACTCTATTTGCCCTTTTCCAGTTCTCTGGAATCACTCCCATCTTCCCTAACTTTCTCTGAAGGCTGCCCCACTTCCTCATCCTGTCTTTCTGGAGTAGCAACTGGTAGACTTTTGGCCTCCAAATATCTCAGGAAATATCGTCAGAGAACTAGCAATATACTAGGCTATGTTAATTGGCCAGAGAATAAGAGGGCAGTTTGAACTGGCTTCGGTGGCAAAAGAAGCCAGCAGTGGGGGAGGTATTAGAGATAAGAGGTGTCTCTGTTGAAGTAAATGAGCATTTTGACATTGATTTCAGTGGACCCAGGGTTTCACTCAAGCTCTCACTTCTTGGAGCGAGAGTTTTGCAGTTATTCATTTTTTCCCCTTTTACAAATGATGAAAACAAAGCTCTTTAATATGTATGCTGATAATTCTCAGCATCAGGAAATAACAACAAAAAGATCCTTGAGATGTTGTCAGCTTTGCAATGTAAATGCTACAGGCTCCTTTGTATTTTTTCTGCCTAATAACTTTGGATAACTTCCTATTTACTGTGAGTGCATCTAATATATATGTCAGACCAGTGCAGCACTGACATGATATAGCCATTAGACACACATTGCTAGCAAAGAGGAAGTTACTTGATTCTGACAGGAAAAGACAATTACCCACAAGTGGTAACATATAAGGACGTCATGTGACCGCTCTGCTTCAAAACCATGTATCACATGGTGATAACATGAAGTTAAAGAAATCTTGGGAGATGCTGGGACTGTAGATCTTGTCCCCATGCCCACAAGCTTTCTGCATTAACGTGCACACCTGCTTCAGTCCTATCTACATCCGAGCGTACTGCTGAGCTATGTTTTACTGTTACTCTA
Source organism: Dermatemys mawii (assembly GCA_007922305.1). Classification (NCBI taxonomy): domain Eukaryota; kingdom Metazoa; phylum Chordata; order Testudines; family Dermatemydidae; genus Dermatemys; species Dermatemys mawii. Next base: position 73,967,116 of record ML677332.1, read on the forward strand.
GATCATATTCCACAATATTCAGCGTGATTGCTACCCCCCAACATCATTGTGTTATTTTCCTTGCAGGATTAAGTGAGTGCATGCTACACACATTTAATCTATTTTAATGTCTTTTCAGGAACAAAAAATCAAAACAGAAAAGCGGTACAATTTATTATATATACCACATGTTCATCAGCCTTCCCTTAAAATGCAAGAGTGCAGTGGACTAAAAATGGGATGTAATATAAAATGCTGTTGATGATGTTTTAAAGTACAGCACAAAAGTATCAAAGGGCATCAGATCTTTGAAATTAAGGAAGAACAAAAAAATTCATTTGGCAATGAAACAATACAGTTTAATTTCGGCCTTAAACTGAGTTTTGTGAATCTGTTCCTTGTTTGTAAACTGGCCTTTACACTGGTGCCCTGCATCTGAGGTATCAAAAGGGAAGGAATCAGTCAAAGTCCTATACATATGTTCTTGTCTTTACTAAGATTTGCATAAATGCTGACTGTGCTACCTGAAAACGTTCTTGTCCTGATTTATGGGTGTGTTTGTATTGCTTATGTCATAAATCTTCTCCTCTAGGACACTTCTGTTCTGGTATTTATTGACCAAAGACAATTTGCTTTAAGAATGTTTTGAGATCTTGCCAGATATGCACTAGGGGATATTTGAGAAAACATACAGTACTCAGATGAATGAATATAGGCAAGTGCATGATCTCACTACCTGGATAAACATTTTACCATAATATTTGAGTGCCCTATTTTATTAAGAGAAATCTTTGTCTTCATATGCATCTATTTACCATAGTCAATTCATTAAGGCCAAATCAAAATAAGTGCTATAAGAAGATAATTCAGGCTTGCAATCTAAGGCTGGTAATTGTGATTTAGTGGACAAATGCTTAGGTACAGATCTTGTGTTCCTAAATCCAGCTCAGATCCTAGTATTACAGCCACTTAACGTCAAGACAGGATGCCAAAAGTGACCCTGTAAAGCTCCACATTTCTAAATTTCATCCACATTCCACTCTGCTTCTAAGGAGGTTGTTTATTTATTATTATTGTTGCTGTTGTCAAAGCATATATATGGCTCACATTGATATCGGAGATCCATTGGGCTAGGTTTTGTACATATAAATAGTAAGCCAGTCAAGGTTACAATCTAAATAATCGAGACAGATAAGGTCGGACGAAAGAAAGTATTATCATTATTTTATAGATGGGGAATCGAGGCACAGAGACTAAATACCTTGCCCCAGACCCCCCAGAGAGTCTGTGGAGGAACCAGGAATTGAAACTCCATTCTCCCAAGTCAAAGTTTAGCCTCTGGCAACAAGAGCCTCCTCCTCCTGTTATGAAATTGTCTATATAATTTCAGACTGACAAGAAAATGGAGCGAGGGTGGAAGAGATAGAGACTGTTCATCACCCAGAGCGATCACAGTTAACAACTCTGCCATTATCATTGGATACATGTAATTAACAAACCATTCAATAGACAACCCTGAATGAAAAGCACAAATAACGCTGGAGAGTTACTGGTGTAACAATTCAGTTATCTTTACAAAGCAAAACAATGTGGCTGTGTGTAACCTTTTAACTTTTTTCCCCTCCTTTTTTCCTCTCACTCTTATACAGGATAATTATTTATTTTGTAACTTAATTAGCTAATTAGACATATGTTGTGGTACTTTTAAGAAGGAAGTCACTATATTTAGTTGCTGGTAGCATGGGTTTGGCTTGGCTTCTGTGATGTGGGTATGTAATATAATAATTTTTCCTTATAGTGGTCTGAGGTTGTATAATATATTTAACTGATGCTAGCTGATATTTTAATAATTAGAGCTAAAGAATGAAGCTACTTTCCTTTAGAGTGGCTATGTACAAACTTTCCTAAGAATATATTTTAAAGGTATCTATTAATTAAGAATATCAGACATCTGTATGATTCCCACAATCCTGCAAAAACTTGGGTTCTGGTTTTCATGGCAGACGCTCCAAGTGTGCCTACACTGTGATTTTAAAAAAAACCCTCCGCATCAAGTCTCAGAGCCAGGGCTAAGTGGGCTCGGGCTGCAGTGCTAAAAATTACAGTGTAGATGGTCAGTCTTGGGCTGGAGCCCAGGCTCTGACACACCCTCCCCCCCGACCCATCCCCACCCCCCGCAAAGGGGCAGACCCTGAAAGTCCAGCCTCCAGCCCAAGCCTGAACATCTACCCTGCAATTTTGTAGCCCTGTAGCATAAGCCCTGTGAACCCAAGTCAACTGCCCTGGGTCTTTTATCGTAGTGTAGACATACCCTGACTGTCTTTACAAAAGCATGAGGACTTGCCCCAGACCCCGCCCATTAACTCAGCAGTATCCAAATCTAGTTTGTACCTTTGAGGCACAACCCTTCACTGTGGGTAGGTGCACATAGAACATTGCAGTGAGAGCCCCAGGAGGAATCCTGGGATCTCACACTACAGCACAAACTCCACCACTCTTTAAATAAGTGCAGTGTGGGGTCTCCATTGAATCAGGCCAAATGAAATGGCTGCTGGGGTGGGGGGGGGCGAGTTTGAGGTGTGATGGCTCCACCCCCTCTGGGTTGGCTAATGACACCAGCACATGGATCAGTGACTTTGCTCCTTAGCCACACTGTAGCTAATCTTATGTAGAAGTGCATAGGGAGGTGCCACCTCACACCTCCTAAACACTCATGCAGAGCTCTAGATTCAACTTTTAGCTGAACTCACTCAGAGGTGAAACTGCACATGTCCAGGGGGCACCCTAATATTTGTTCATTCTTTAGGTGCCAGTTAGTGAAGCTGAAATCTGAATTTATACACATTAATACTCTCTATATTAATACTCTCAAAAACACACATTCCAAGTGACCCATTTTTGTATTCTCTAGAATCTATGCCCCATACCTGAAGAATACAGAAAAAAAGGCTGAATATCTCTCAGAAACCTTAACATTTACAGCTGCTCCTACACAGTCAGCTGAAAAGTTGCTCTATGCTTTTCAGTTTCCTGACAGTTTTGAGATTTAAAGGAATTTTTCTGCCTCTTTTTCACCCTCCCATTCATATATTCTTCACGGTGGTGGCTGTGAAAAACAAACCTCTTTCCCTAAGGGATCAAGGAAGGAAATTCAACAAGTCACTGCCTCTCCCCTTTCATTTTTTGTTTAGTTTGGATGGTCTCCGAAATAGGCTGGAATGCAAATGGAAGACGTTTGGCAGGTTGACATTTGTCTGCAAAACTAGGCAACGTGCCAGCTACATGGAAAAAGCTGGAGTGGGTTTATATACAGCAGAGGCAACGATGCCAGAGCACTTCAAACACATTCTCACGTGAGAATCGTATGCTGCCCACTCCATTCCTCCCTATGGGTGAAATCCAGCCCTCTGCAAAGGGCCATAGCACAAAATCAATTAATCACTTAAGCCCTGGGTTTAAGAAGTGCAAAATCCTTGTGCTAGTCCCCTTTGCACAGGACTGGATTTCACCCTAAATAAGGGTATGTCTACACTACCCGCTGGATCGGTGGGTAGCAATCGATCTATCAGGGGTCGATTTATCGTGTCTAATCTAGAGGCAATAAATTGATCCCCAAGCACTCTCCTGTTGACTCCGGTACTCCACCGCTGCAAGAGGTGCAGGTGGAGTTGATGGGGTACTGGCAGCTGCCGACTCAGTGCCATGAAGATGCCGCAGTAAATTGATCTGAATATGTCCTCTTCTGCTACGCTATTCTTGTAACTGAAGTTGCATATCTTAGGTCAGTCCTCCCCCTTCCCTGCAACGTAGGCCAGGGCTAAGAGTCTTGGTTTCTATAACAGATGTTATTACCAAGATTATATTCACTTATTGTGAGGAGAGCAGAACATTGGCATTTAGTTAGGTGGACTACAGTTCCTGTAGTGCATAGCTGGGACCATAAGAGGCAGAGTGATTGTCTTTTATCCTGCATCTCTGCGAAGAGTCCACACATGTGAGGAAGAATTCTTAACTTGGGAAGAGATCAGGGCTGACCCCCCTTTCATCCTTGGAATGATAATTATGAGCACACAGTACTGGCAACCTAATTACTGACCTGATGGGTGATTCAGAAGTTCCATAGATGTATAGAATCAGAGGGGTAGCCGTGTTAGTCTGGAATTGCAGAAGTGACAAAGAGTCCTGTGGCACCTTAAAGACTAACTAAAATTTTTTTAGAGCATAAGCTTTCGTGGGCTAATACCTCTAAAAAATTTTTAGTTAGTCTTTAAGGTGCCACAGGACTCTTTGTCATAGATGTATAGTATCTGGCTTAGTGTGCTGATGGCAATGTTTTTATTATACACAAGCACAATTGTCTGATATGCTTTGATTAGAATAGACAATTTTTAGATGGAGAGTTAACATTTATTATTATTATCTCCATTTCTAAAGCAGGCATTTAGTAGCTCTCCACTGTAGTAGGAAGTGACTCCTAGATGGAGGATGTCCTTGTTAACAAGGTCAACACCATTATTTTGTATTGTTTGTATTAATGCTTGTTGGTTTGCATGCAGTGTAGGGTATGTTGCATATTTTAATTTCAAAACAATGGTGTAGCACTGTGTCAAAGAAAAGCTGAGGGACTAGGAGAGCATGAGGGTGCCTGAATGTGAATATTACCACTATAAAACCACAGTTTTCATAGCAAACTAGTGATATTATAAGCAAACGGTCTCCATAACATGAACTAGCGCAAGGTCACTTTGAGTCTGTGTTATAGCTTCCTTCAGAGGGCATCTGCTCCATAAATAAATCTCTTTGCATAGTGCATTAAATTAAAATGTAGTGCTGCGTGCTGAATGCAGGAAATATGGTTTTCAATTAAAAACCTCTTCACACAGTACAAAGATGCTGAGTGCTGGGATAGGGACTTACCAAACAATTTGTGAGATCATCCCACCAATTGTATATTATCCCCTTGATGCACACACTGAATGCCCGTTAGCTGCAGTGGGCACAACAAGACTGTGCTATTGGAGAGAATTGACAAACTGAGTTGCTTCCCCTTGAAATTAAGGTGTTTTTAAGAATGTGGGGTTAACAAAAATACAGTCTACACAAGGAAAGTGAATCAAATATTTACATTATATAATTTCCTTTGCTTGCTTTGACAAGGAAAATTATCTCTGTAAAGTGCCAGTTCTAAAACGCATACTTGCATATACTTCGTGAGCATAAGATCCTTGCACACCTAAAGCTAGATTGATTTGTTTTTAAATCACATATGCAATTGAGCTGAATATTTCCTCCCTTTGCAGTTTCTGTCAGGGTCCTATGAAATGAGGAGTTAACTCTGTCATTTGTGACAGAAAGCATCAAATGAAAGCAAATATGTTTTAGTATATGAACACGGTGCATCCAGCAAGAGATTTATTGGAGGAAATCATTTAGGGAGCTCAGGAGACAGGTCTCCCTCCTTTCCACCTTCCCCTAACTTCCAACATTTGTCTGGTCAAATCATAGATCATAGATCACAAAAAGGACCATTGCATTCATCTAGTCTGGCCTCTTGCATAACACAGGCCCTAAGACTTCCATGAATTCATTCCTGCTTCACATCTAAGACCTGTGGGTTGAACTACAGCATCTCTTTTAGGAAAAAAAATCCAATCTTTAAATTAAGATTTATAGTGATGGTGAAACCACCACAGCCATTTGTAAATTGTTCCAATAGTTAATTATTGTTAAAATGTTGCACCCTATTTCTAGTTTGAATTTGTCTGGTTTCAACTTCCAGCCACTGGATTTGTTCTATCTTTGCCTACAGCTGTAAATCTGGTAGTAGGGGACTCTTTGATCGAGCATACAAGGCTGGATGGTACAATGGTATTTAGGTAACTCTAAATATAATCTCTTTGGTGGTAAAACCCGGATTAGAGACCAAAACACAAGAGCAGCCTTTTGCACTACAGAGTATGCTGCCCTTGTTCAAATCATTTACAACAATTAACTTGAGACCTAAGAACAAACAGAAAATAACAGAAGCAAGAAGACTTAGATTAACTCTCTGAGACAGATTCTGAACTAGTGTAAAGTGATTAGCTTGTTTACAAATTAATGGGGCTATGCCAGTTCACACCATTGCCTCATATTTTATTACCTTTTGTTAATAAGACTTGTCATCCCTTCCCCATCTCTCTTCTCCTGGGTACCCATTTTTAAACGTATTTTAGAAAAGTGTCAACAGGCTGATGGGGGGAAAAAATCAATTTTTTAAAAAAATCAAATTTCTCATGAAAATTTTCCACATTTTTCAACTGGTTCTCCTGCCAGAGTCATGTTAACTCTTCAGAAGAGTGAAAATGCTGGTCCTGAAAGGTGTAAGCTTCAAGTCTGACCTCAGGAACTGGTTTCTAATAAACTTTGAGCAGATGACTATAGACACCACAATTGTCAGCAAAGATTGAACCTGACAATATCAGAAAAGAAAATGTTCCTGTCATTTAAGCTAACGGCATGACAATTTCCTGACTGAAGAGCTCATTAACCACCCCCCTCAAAAAAAAAATGACTGAATTTTGTCTCAAAAATGTTTAGGGGTTTTTTGATTAAAAAGAAATTAAATTTTCAATGAATATTTTCATCAAAAAGTCAATATTCAGACTTTGTTTTCACTAATTCTAGCTGTCAGTAATAACTGGTTCTTACCCTTATAGGATCCAGCCACTAGGGGATATGTGATCATACTAAGGCCTGGTCTATACTATCATGGTAAATCAGTCTAACTTACGCAATTTCAGTTAGGTGAATAACGTAAATGAAGTCAACGTAGTTAGATCCACTTACCACAGTGGCTACGCTGCACTGTGTTGACGGGAAAGCGTTTTCCGTCAACTTCCCTTATGCTTCTCAGGGAGGTCGAATACTTAAATCGATGGGAGAGTGCTCTTCACCAGACCCGCTAAATTGACACTCGCTGCATTAGAGACAAGCCCTAAGCCAATGCATTGTAAAACCATCCACTGTCAGATGGAGACAACTTCTGCAACAATTAAGGTTTTCAGTGGTAGCTGTTTCTGTTGATAAGCTACAGGCTATATAGGCAGATTTGCTATTGACTTCAGTGAGGGTTAGGTCCTTTCCCAAAAATCTTCCTTTCTTTGTTTAAGGTAAGTTTTGCGTTTCCTTTTCTTTTTCCTTTTTGTCTTTCATCTCCCCAGCCTTATCAAGCAAAACTCATCTCTCTTTTCCTCTATGTGTCCTTAATTTATCTGCTCCCCCCCAATTTTTCTCTCTCTGCTTCTCTTTTACACTTTACCTGCATTCCTATAATTTCCCCATTATGGCTCTCAGGCTGTCTCATCTCCTGAATCCTCCCACTTGCCCCATCTTTTACTCTCTTCCAAGTTACCCTATTTGGTAACACACTCTTTTCCCTCCCACATATCTTCCTCTTCACTATCACTTTTCCTCTGTCGGTCCCTCTCTCGCATCATCTTTCCTCTGTCTTTCACTGAGTTCTCCACACCCCACTCAATTTCTCTCCTTTTCCCCTCACCTCACCTCTCAAGCGGAAGGGTTTTCAGGACTAAGAGCCCCATTTCTCTCCTGCAAACTCCTGAATATTCAAGGCAGACCAACCCACCCCTCTCTGGATCTGTTGCTAAGTGAGCAATGGAACATAGAAGGTCCATTAACCCTTTCTCCTTCAGGTCACCTCACTTTCCACACTCCCCACACTGTTGATACTATCCCTGTCCCTTCTTGATTCTGACAGCATAGACCTTGTAATAAATCTGTCCTGGTATAACAATATTGCATTTTAAATCACCTTTATTTTTTAACTTTACCCCTACCCTCTTTTTGTGACACACAAACCACATGTGCATTATTCAGATGTGGTCCTAGTAAAGAGAACAAGTTAAAGACTGCTAAACAGAAATTCATTGCATGTAATAAATGCATTTGGGCCTGATCCTGAGTGGCGCTGAGCTCCCGTTGATTTGACAATATGTTTCGGAAGGTACTCAGCACCACGCAGGAATGGGTCTTCGCGGAAAAATGTGAAATTAGTTCTTTAAAATTTCACTATCAGGGCTTTGTTTCACAGTCATGCAGTGTCTTGATTTCTAGGGCATCCTACAACTTCTGACATAAACAGTAAAAATGGAAAACAATGAGTGGGAGAAGTGTACACACAACCTACTGTATTTTCTTCACAGGTTTTGTGTGTGCACTTTTCCCCTCCACGATGTTGTGTGAAAGCACTCGCTGAGGTGCTACAACCTGAATATTAGCTGTAGCTTTGTTTGCAGTATATTTCCTGAGAAACATTACAAGTGCTTTTAAATAAAAATAATAAATAATAAATAAGGAGGTTGGGTGGGCCAAACAACTCTCTTAGACCCACAGGCCAAAATTTTGAACTGTGATGCCTGTGAAACTTATTTGCATTTGAAATTGCACTGATGCAAATGAGACAAGAAGTGAGCCATACAGCATTTGTTTAATTTTTGGTACATACTGTTTGCCTAGTATCTTGTAACTGCAGCAAGACTCATGCCACTATTCTTATCAAATTATGGTCAACATTACTTCCAACATGGATACTGAAAGTTGGCAATTAAATGCGTGGCCTGATTTCCAGAGTGACTGCATACCGATAGCCACCTTTGCCTATTTTTTGTATGTTTAAAACTCATTGGGTTTCATTGAAATATAGAGATGAACTAACTCCCTATATCATAACATTCATCATTGGTCCATGTCTCCTAAATAAGGTGTAGTAGCTCTTATCTATTAACAATTCAGCAGCCACAGAGTGGTCAAGAGTAAGGATGGGGAGATCAGAGTTGTGTTGCAGAACAATGAGGCTCTGAGTCACCAAGAAACTCAACAGAGCACAAGAAGCTGCACAGGAGGCTTTCAACTGGGTCAGGCCAACAGCAGAGCAGAGGTGATCTTCATAGCCAGGGGAGAGGGGAGAAGAAGAGATCCCAGATGGGGGACACACAGTCCGAGGCATTTCAGCAGAAACAAGAATTCACATACACAGTAGATGTCGTAAGAAGTAGAGCAGGGGAAAACACGCAATGAGGGATGAGAATTCAAGGCATTAGGGTGCATGGACAGTAGGGTGCACGAAGGAAGAGCTGAGATCACTGTGTAGTCTAAAAACAAAGTAAAAGGAAATCCAAAAGCAAAAGACAAAACCCTGAAACAAGATAAGCTTGAGTAACTATGCACACAAAAAATTCAAGGCATAAAAACCAAATATCACAAAGCCCCACCGCAGTCAGCATAGGTGCTGACTCTGTGAGTCCTCCAGGGCTGGAGCACCCACAGAAAAAAATTAGTAGGTGCTTAGCACCCACTGGCAGCACGCCCCAGCAACTCCCACCCACTGGTGCTCTGCCGATCAACTACTCCCCCTCCCAGGTCATTTGTGAGGACTGGACTGCTGGATCTAATAGCATTATTCTCTATTGTTCCCGCTAAGTAACTAGGTTCCTCAGCTCAATGGCAATAGCAGACACATAAGCATCTATTATGTGAGCTGATCACTGATGAGGACAAAAGAAAGTGGATTACATGCTCTCGGTAGCCATTGTGACAAAGTTCCGAGTCTGTATTTGTGGGTCCTGCACTTCCTGGCAGATTTAGGGGCCTCAGAAACTCATCTAGGCCCCAGGGCGACCTCCCTTTCTCAGTAATTAATTAGGGGAGGCAGAAACGGGGGAGCCCGGGCCCGCCCTCTACTCCGGACTCCAGCCCAGGGACCCTAATAGTATCAGATAAGATGGCTGACCTTTTAGCCATGAAACATAATACAATTCCCTCGGCTACTTCCCCACAGCAGTCCCCACTTCTTCAAACTCCACTTCACCCTTACCTCAGGGCCTCCTTCCTTGTGTATGATATGTCTACCACTCAGTCTCACCAACAGCACAACTTCTTCCCACAGCTCCTGACATCCACACCCACCTAACTGGGAGGGTTTTTAACTGGTTTCAGCCAGCCCCTGATTGGCTTCAGGTGTCCCAATCAGGCTAGCTATTTCTGCTGCTTTCTAGAAGCTTCTTCATTGGTCCCAGGTGTCTTGACTGGCCTGGAACAGCCTTTGTTTGGCTATCCAGGGAACAGGGACCTACACATCCTGAGGCTGATATACCTGCCTTCCAGCATTCTCTTATACCCTTCTGGACTGACTCTGTCACACCATGCACAGCCTCTCAAATACCTGAAGACAACCAAACTAGGGATGTCACAACACCAACACAATTATAAATCCTGAAAAATATGAAAGAATAAACCCCCAAATGGGACAGACAATGGAAGAATCATTATAGTAAATTAGACCTGAGAAAGGAACAAAAATCAATATGGAAAGAAAAGACTGGAAAGATTTTAAAAGCAATTGGTCACTCCATGTAAATATGTGAATGTCAAGATTTTCATTGTATAGGTGAGTTGTATACTACTTAATGCTAAGGCATTTTACTATTGGGGTCTAAATCCTACTCACTTTACTTATGGAACTACTTACATCAGTGAGGCATGAAGGCTTTGACCTCAAAAGGCAACAAATCTTTTATTAGACCAACTTCTGATGGTGACAGAGACAAAGTTCGTCCAATAAAAGATATTGCCTCCCACATCTTGTCTCTTTAATATCCTCTGAGTGACACAACTACACTGCACATATGGTCTATCCTTGACCTTTGGTAGTCTCTTCTAGACCAAGACATGCCTTTGAACACATGGTGATAATAGGCCTTTTGTGATAGAATGGAGTCTCCTGAGCATGCTATATTGCAAAGTAATACATAGGAGGATGGACTTACAAATTTATCCTAATTGTGAGTTCAACTGTGAGAAGTGAGTATAAATTCGTAAGATATCATAATAACCTATTACAACACATGTTAATGGGGAAAGATGAGACAGAAAGGCTGGATTATTCCAAACAAAAAGGCCAATTGATATAACTCAAGGACTGTATTAAAAATGATAGGTAAACAAGAAAAGTGCGGAACCAGAAATCAGTGAATCAAAATTGGTGTGTCAGAAACTGGGCCTACCTGGTAAACAAATGATGAGCGGATGTGCTATTTTAGTATTTTGGGGTCCTCAAAAAAAAAGACTTTGGGAAGAAGAGCTAGCTACCATGATGCTGGTTGACTGAAAGACAAGAGAAACATCTGTCAGCCAGCCAATGCTGCAACAAGTTTCATTATTGTGAATGACTGTCAGGAGCCACAGGCCTTGAAACATTGGTCCACATGACTCATACACATTAGTAAGCTCCAACTGCTATCCAGTGACCTGCTAACAGTTTGCTAAGAAACTGAACCCTGAGAGACGACTCCAGTCCTGGAACCGGATTGGTAGAATGCTGGGGGTCTTGACTGGTCCACACCTTCTATATAAATCTACCACAGGAACAGGATGTTGCCTGTGCAACTGAGATTCATCCTGCTCTGGCTATGTATCTCCTGATCCTACAGCTGGACTTCCTGGCATCCCAACCTAGCTTGACTCTTTTGTCTGATTTGTGGTTCTGATATCCAGTTTGTCTCCTGCCTCTTAGCCCCTGATATACTGACCTAACCTGACTCTGATTACCAATTCATGATTCTGTCCTCAAGTTTGTCTCCTGTTTCCAATCTCCCGGTATCCTGGGACCCCAAACCTTTTTCACCCTAATCCTGCGTGATGTCCTGATCTGACCAGTCCAGACTGGGATGTGACACTTCATCTCACCCCTAAACCCCTGTCCCTTGGATCCTGTTCCTTTCCCCACGTTATTAATTTGTTTCTGTCCTCTCTCTCACTTTGCCTTCTTTTAATTAGAGTCTGGTTTAGCTTACCAAGATTGCATATTTTGCACCACTGCTCTAAGCCTGTGACTAGAGAGGCAACTAAAAGCAATGCCCTAAGTAGTCCAATGCTGGTACAATTTTTCCATGTCTGGAGTGGCTCATAAAAAGGGTGTGTACAGGGCCTATTTTTTCTGCAGAGAAGTTCCAAGTGAAAAAATCAGCATCAGAGACAGAAGTTGCATTTTCTATCTTTTCTCTCCCCTTTTCTGTGTGTGTGTTTTTTTTCATCTTCTTAGGAAATGGGATCAGACATTTAACAACAACAGCTCCAGCACATCTCCAGTGCATCATAATTAATGGGCAGCAGGTTTAAAACAAATAAAAGGAAGTATTTCTTCACACAACACATAGTCAACCTCTGGAACTCCTTGCCAGAGGATCTTGTGAAGGCCAAGATCATAACAGGGTTTAAAAAAGAACTAGATAAATTCATGGAGAATAGGTCCATCGATGGCTATTAGGCAGGATGGGCAGGAATGGTGTCCCTAGCCTCTGTTTGCCAGAAGTTGGGAATGCGCAACCGTGGATGGATCACTTTAGGATTATCTGTTCTGTTCATTCCCTCTGGGACACCTGGCACAGGTCACTGTCAGAAGACGGGATACAGGGCTAGATGGTTTGGTCTGATTCATTAGGGCCATTCTTATGTTCTTCTTTTGTTCTTATCTCAAATAACTTCTTCTCTTTTCCCCAAAAGGACAGTTATTACCATCTTTGATGCCATCTAAAAGACTGCAGACAAGGAGTTTTTTACTTATAAAAATTCTCTCCAGCTAATGGGAAGAAGGGGTCTTGTTAAAATGATAGCTTTGTTTAATACTTAACATTTGAAATGCTGTAATTTTTTTTCTTGTCTGTATCTTTAAAGGGCTAAAAGGATTTTTAATGGTGTGTTTGCCATGATAGTAAGCAGGCTATGGTTTCTGTATACCAAAACTTGTTTAAAACTGTTTAATTAACAGTGACTGGGGTTATGTTAATACCTTTGACTCTTTGGGCCCATATATTCCATCTAAATTAACACAACAGCACCAAGCAAGGAGCAGGGAAGTGTTTTCCTCTGGAAGAGATTAACACTGGTCACTGCTCTAATTTAGTGCACTGGTAAACGAGGGAGAAAGACTCTTAACAGTTTAAATAAGCAGGTCCAGATAACTTTAATCCAAGAGTTCTAAAAGAGGTTTCTGAGGAGCTTCTGGACCATTACCATTAATTTTCATGAAGTCTGGGAACATCAGGGAAATTTCAGAAAAACTGGAAGTAAGCTAATGTGCCAATATTTAAGAAGAGTAAACGAGATGATCCAGGTAATTCACAGAAATGTACTGCTGGCTGGGACCTTGAGAAGTAATCAATTCCAGCCCGTTGTGCTGATGCAAAACCTAATAATTATAGGCTTGTCAGTCTGACATTGATCCCGGACAAGATAATGGAGCAACTTATACAGGACTTGATTAATAAAGAATTAAAGAAGGGTAATATATTTAATGCCAGTCAACACAGGTTTATGGAAAATAGATCCTGACAAACTTTTCTGATGACATTACAAGTTTGGACGATAAAAGTAATAATGTTGAGGTAATATACTCAGACTTTTGTAAGGTGTTTGACCTGGTACCACATGACGTTTTGATTTTAAAACATCAGAACAATATGAAATTAACATGGCATGCATTCAATGGATTAAAAGCTGGCTAACTGGTAGGTCTGAAAATGTAATTGTAAATGGGGACTCATCATCAAGCAGGTATGTTTCTAGTGGAGCCCGGAGGGATCTGTTCTTGGCCCTTTGCTATTTAACATTTTTATCAATGACATTTTACACATGACACAAAAAATATAAATAACAAAGACCACAGATCACTAATACAGAGAGATCCAGATCTCTTGGTAAACTGGGAATAAGCAAACAATTTAATACAGGTCAATGTATACATCTAGGAGCAAAGAATGAGAGCCATACTTACAGAAAGGGAGACTATATCCTGGGAACAGTGACCCTGAAAAAGATTTGGGGGTTATGGTGGATGATCAGATAAACATGAGCTCCCAAAGCAATGCTGTGACTAAAAGGGCTAATGCAATCTTACATGCATAAACAGGGGACTCTCTAATAGGACTAGAGAGGTTATTTTATCTCTGTGTCTACAGTTCACTGTGTCTACAGTTCAAGAAGGATGTTGATAAATTAGAGAGGGTTGAGAGAAGAGCCACAAGAATGATTAAAGGATTAGAAAATCTTTCTTCCAATGACAGACTCAAGGAGCTTAATTTAATTTGTTTAACAAAGAAAAAGTTAAAGGGTGACTTAATTACGGTCTACAAGAACCTACATGGGAAGCAAATATTTGATAGTGGGCTCTTCAATCTTGCAGAGAAAGATATAACATGATCCAATGGCTGGAAGTTGAAGGTATACAAATTGAGACTGGAAATAAGATATATTTTTAACAATGAAGAAATTAACCATTGGAACAATTTACTTAGGGTTGTGGTGCATTCTCCATCACTAACAATTTTTAAACCGAGATTGGCTGTTTTTTCTAAAAGATCTGCTTTAGAAACTATTTTGGGGAAGTTATATGGTCTGTGTTGTACAGGAGGTCAGACTAGGTGATCACAATCCTCCCTTCTGGCCTTGGATTCTATGAATCTGCGAACAGTCATGCAAGTAGGGCAACCGATGTATAAAGGTTAATATTTCTGCAGCTCTATGCTGTAGATGATATTTCAGTATTTACACTAACTCATATTTGCTAAATCTGAGTCCAATGCATATTTTACAGTGTCTTCTTTTCAATATAAATTTACTGCATGAAACATCAATACTGAAAGCCTACAGACACAGATACAGTTTTCCTTTGAGGATGCTATGGGTGTTAAAACATTACATTTCACATATGTACCTTTGAAAGATCAGAATTTAATTTTACGTAAACCTAGAACTTTCACAAAGCCTAGAAGTCATGGCAGGAATAAGGGAGATATAACTGGACTCCCCTTTAGTTTAGATTTCTATGGAAACGTCTTTTCATTGCAAGACCAGATCCTGGTCTTTCACTTTTTTGCTAAGATACCAAGGTCAAGCCACAATTAAGTTTAATCATCTATGCTGTTCTTTTTATTTTGAAATATAATTTCTATGGTTAGAAGAAGAGAGAGTAAAGTGTTGACTAACATATATTTATGAGTATTAATACCTTCAGATCTAACACAATGACAATTTTTATTTGGCAAAGTTATGCATGCTAAATACATGATTGATCCAGTCCATGTTCAGACTACTGACATGTTACAATTATTTCTATATCCGAGCATATCTGAAATTTAAACCTAGAAGAATTTGAATTATTAAGCATGCATAATCAAGGTTTAATGCATCAGGCATTTGTGGTTAAGGCATTTTTTTCTTCTCCAAACCCTCCTTTGACACCTTTAAAAAATTATTCTACTAGGTGTATTCTGTTTGGCTTTATACAATTGATGGATAAAATAATCAACATACTTTAAAGCTCCTGACACATTTGATTCACAGATACATTTCATTATCTTTCCCCTACAGGTAGGCTACTTTTTCATCTCTCTTTTCACAAAATAATGGTACATTAGGCACTATTCAATTTAACATTTTGTTTTACCTGGTTCAAAAACTAATTAGCTCTGCCTTCACAAATAGGTGCCTCAGTGAAAAACAAATAGACTAGGTCTGTTTTTTTCTGAAGAACTAATTAAAAGTTAAATTAAACATACTGTAATCAAAGAAAGAACATGTCAGGTCTCTTCAAGGACTGAGTGGTTTGTGGGTTTGTTTGGATTTTTTGCAGGGTGGGGATTGTTTTGTTTTTGGGGGGTTTCGGTTCTAATTTTTAACAGCTTCTGCTTTTAAACACAGAAAATGTGACTTCTTTTGCTATCTGAAAAAAAATGGGCAGGATTTTCAACTGGTGTAAATCAGCATAGCTTCTTTAAATTAGTAGAGATATGTTGATTTATACTGTCTGAGGATCTAGTCCAACTTGTATGTAATCTAGCCAGGGAACCTTCATGGTTTTACAAATTATGCAGCCTTGTATCTAATGTCTTTCATGATAAACAGAGTTGTCTTATATTGTAAATGTTGCTGTTTTTCTTGTCTAAGAATATATTGGTTAAAGTCATCATATGGAAAAAAACCCAATATCTTGATATAAAAGAGTTTGCTTTATTTCCTTCATGGCTATTAAAGAATCCAGAGGTGGTACAGTGCTCAGAAACCACGGAGTACAAATGATATTACTATGCAGAGGTGGGAAATGAACATCAAGTTACTCAAAATCAACACTGTCCAGGCAGAAAACTTGCCTCTCACAAAATAAATTACTTGTATCACTAAATGTCTATATGAAATATTAAAGTTTTAAACTGTTCTGTGTTACCCATTTTAAATACAGTCACCCAACTTATGCTGCTACTTCTCCAACCGTATCTGAAAGTGAACAGGCATACTGGATCAATCAGAAGAAGACTGCTGTAAGAAAAATAATCTGCCATCAAAGCAAAACACATAAATACATAAATAAGGACAGTGTTACATAAAATATCAGCAGTACTGTAAAGTATGTAAACGAGTAGTTAAATAAGTAAAGGTATTTTTCTCTTCCCCCTTTCCAACATGTGCTCAGTTTTATTTGGGAATTTAAGAGTCTGGTTCATTAGGCAAATATTTATGAACTTGTCTTTAACCAAAATCTCATCCATAGCTGCACCTGAGAGTTACTCCAGCCTCAAATTGGAGTAACTCTCAGGGATCAACAAATTGTTTGCATAGCCACAGAGGAGGAATTAAAAATCTCGTTGAATCAGGATTAACAGTCCACAGGAGGAGGAGGAGGAGGAAGAGAGATCACTTCCATAAGCTCTTCATCTCCCAGGCTGCTTCTCAATTCTCCATGGCCTCCATACATGTGTGAGGCGACACCACACACACACTCCACCCCCACCCCACACTAAGAAAGCACTACTGGCGACTGCAAAAACTGGATCCTTGCTAAATTTGCTGGGATGGGACACAGCCGACTTAGCATCAACCCCAGCCTCATGGAAGGTGGCAACTAACATTGAGAAGACCGATCCTTTCATCACAGCTCCAGCTTTGCCTGTGTCATACATGCCTTGTCAAACATGCCACATTTATTTTCTCCTCCTGATTAAAGATAAGGCACATGTTTACACTATGTGATTTTCACACTGCGCATCTGCATTGAGCCATCTACCTGCACTTACTGTGGGCTACACAAACCTTCTCAACAATGACATGCAAACTTTGCAACTCCAAGAACTTCACAGGCGAGTGAGTTAACCACATCTAATTTTCATACTCGTGGACTTAAATCCCCGCAAAAAAGTTCATAGCCATAATATCTGCTTGGTTTTGTCTCTCCCATGCTAGATGGATGGATAAAGCTGGTTGGGTTCAAAAGCAATTAACACTGTAAGGTGACCCTCACACAGCCCTGAAACTTCTGAGGAAAGACAGACTAGGGCTGCATTAACTTTGCCGCAGAGTCCTTTTAGATTGTGAAACGCCAACCCACACACACTGAGAGGATTCCACAGCGGCTGCAGACATAATGTGTCCCCAGCAGCATAGCTGCAGTAGAGTTGCCTTGCCAGGGGCATCAGAGTCAAGGCATACAGGCTCTAAGCCTCCACCAGATCCCCAAGAACCTGGTTTTCCAGGAACAAATTACAAGACTCTTTGATGGGGAGTGGAGGGGGGAAAAAAATCAAACAGCCCACTCTCAACGGAAGTACTTGGAAGAAACACCTTGTTGGGAAGCTTGTCATAGTTCCATCACTCCCTTAAGGCTCTCCTCTTCCAGGTTTAACTGTAAACAGGACCAACCAATCTGGATCTTATTTTAACATGTGACAAATCAACCTATAACCCAGATGCAAGTGTTGGGTCCTATCCCACAGATTTATTACTCTGGCCTGGATTCTACACCTTATTCACACTGAGTAGTATCCTCATATGTAAGTAGTTCTGTTGATTTCAGAAGGAAAGCATAGCAGAATGCTTGGATTGCGAGTGAATGGAGATCCAGGGGATGGAATCTAGTATTGTATTGTACATGTTTCTGATAATTGTATTTGTGATCTTTGGGGAATCAGGAGCACAACATCCATCAGCATTAATTGTGGTTATGCAGCTAAATCTCTGCAGCACAGTGTAGAGATGTCCCATACTGTACTTCCCTGTGTACTTGCATGTGTTATAAGATCTGCTGTTGGATGGATTATAAATGGAATCAGATATAGAAATCAATGTTTCAAATGCTCAGAAAAATGAAAACACAAAATATTGGCACTCTCGCTAAAAGTTAACCAGCGTGGCTTCATTTCTCTTGGCAATGCTGCCATTATTCACCAGAGCACCTCAACATTTTTGAATGCAAAATGTATCAGTAAATCTGACCCATTTTCAAAAAATGGAATTTTTTGCTAACGTGTTCTAATTTTCTTGCAATTTTTGACAAATTTTAAATAAAAAAAGATTAGCTCTGTGAAATATTTGGTAGGTGTTGGGTTTTCTTGATCATATCAGTCATTTAGGCCTCAAGAGTGCCAACATTTACATAAGTGTTTTATTTTAAGTACTCTGTGTAATCTATTGGGTGTTTCTTTATCCTCCAAGTAGAACACCTAGATTCTGTGATGTGCTTCATAGAGACTTTTAAGTTCCCTTTGTACCCTCTGGATTCTGAGCTACTCCAGAGAGTGGAGAGGCTCTTAGTGTAACATAGATAAATAATCCTCAAGGCCTGTCTAAACTACAGCACATCCTCAGGCTTATGGGTGTCTGCTATGTCATCTGCATTTGGGGAGTTCTTCCTGAGTCAAATCTGTGGCTTTTATGCCCCTTCATGCCATTCTAGCCCTTTTACCAGTCATAAAGAGGATGAAATTGGGATGACAATCTCACCACTTGTAGTTGTCCCCCAGGCTCAGCTCCTCCCTCAATTCCCTTCCCAAAACCCACCTCTGTACTCTTGTTTATTAAGAAGGGGTGAGATCTTCGGGCCCTGCTCCACTGCATTTCCATCTTCCCTGCCTCCTTATACAGCCATGCATTGGAATGGGGAATGGCCAGATTCACACAGTCCCCCGAGTCCTTCCATAGACTCCTCATTCCCTGACCCCACCTGCTTTTTGCTTGGTTCTTCTCAGTGAGGTCCGATGGAGGTGAGCTTGATGCTAAGCAAAGAATGTGCATCCCCTGTATATCCTATCCAATCTCTTCTCCCCACCCCCTTGCAGCAAATGTAGGAGAGGCAACTGTGTAATTTCATAAGAAGGGTCATATTCTGTCACACCAATGGTCCATCTAGCTCATCATGTCTTCCAACAGTGGACAAAATGCTTCAAGAGAGAATGAACAAAACAGAGCAGCTATCCAGTGACCCATCCCCTATCATCCACGCCCAGAACCTGAATATGAGCCCAAATGTCATTCAGCACCTACATTACCTTCCAGGCATTAGCACCACGATACCTTCTCTCCATATATCTAAAATTGCTAGACTGATGATGATGGGTAATAGGTTATATGCACTTCATAGAACCAGTCTTTTTGGACATTTTTTGCAGAAATTTCCTTTGTTGTCTTTAGAAACTGTGCAGTGGCATATTACCTTCGCACAGACTGGTGCTGATACTCGGAGACCATGCCCACTGTGTCATGATTTAAAATATTACTACAATCAGCAAGTAAGAAATAAGATATGACAAGGAGTGTGATACTGTAACATCATAATGTACCTCGAGGGACACCTGTGAGGGAGGAGGTGAAACTGAGTGTATTCAACTGCCTAAGGTGTGATTTTTATCTCAAACTATAATGTAATAAGATGTGATAATAAAAAGGCACAGGACTGAAACAAACCAGGTCTTTTCTTAAAATATCAACATGTTAGTGCTGTATGCTGTAAAAAATGTTATGCGGTTTCCTGCCTCCTTAACAAAATAGTTTTAAAGTTAGTGGCTGTAATTTAACATCTCTCTTTCTTAAGAAATCCATTAGCAGTTGATTACATTTTCCTCATCTGGGCTGTGGATCCAACATTCTTTTAGCACCAAAGCCTGCCTTGTCGACCTCCAAGATTGCAGGACTGTGTCTGATTTTGGTTTTTTGTTTTGTTTAAAACATCAAATATTAAGAAATGTTTTAAAGAACAAATACAGTGTACAACTAGCTACATATTCTCATGACCCCTCTTTTCATAGGCCAATTATTAACAACCCCCTAAGCTTCTCTGACCATACAAAAACTAAACAGATTGAAACAAAAACAAAACAATATTTACTACACTTTAAAAAGGACTGTCACTTCACTACATGTGTGTACGATGCCGAATGCAATGATCCCTAAAATGGGGTCTCTGTCTCGCTACCATAGAAACAATATATGCAACAATTGAAAAAACATAAAAAACACAGCAGACACTTAATGAATTGAAGAAAGACTACCCATCTTGGCCCTAATTCTGAAGGTGCTGAGCACCATCTATTCCCAGTTACTTTAATTTAACCCATAGGAGATGTCTGAACATTTGATGATCAGGCCACTAAAATCAAATCCTCCTTCTTTAACAGTTCTTCCAACAAACCTCACAGTATTGCTTATTTTCATACATTCATTCAAGACTCCGCATGTCTTATAAAACATGTTTGAAGAATATGAACAAGCGGGCATAATGAATGATGATGAATGATGATGTGGATATTGTCACAAATGGCTTTAAAGAACATGCCCAGTTCTGATGTCCACTTTTGGTGCAGACTGGAAAAACTCTATTTCAGTTTTATGAATAGAAAAACAGGCAAGCCTTGATCCTTGTTTTCTCTGAAACATGCCATAAGTGTCTCCTAGGTCATGTAGACAAGATAACGAGTCGTAACAATTTTGGCACATATAGTCCAATTAGCACCAAATGAAAAAACTGAAGCAAGAGGACAGAAGGATGTGGAAACAAACAAATGCTAAATGCCATGCTATGATTATTGCATTATTTATTTAACCATTCACATCCCATTGACATGACACATCTGAGTTCTAAAGCCATTCTGCTACTGTCATTAGCTGTGCTTGAGCAAGGATCTTAGCACATGCTTAACTTTAAGTACATGAATAGTTCCACAATGGGACTACTCACACACTTAAAGTTAGACAGATGCTTAAATATGTTACTGAATTGGGGCCATAGTCATTTCTGTCTTTAAGCTACACATTAAATCTTTCCTGCTTATTTAAGCTTGTGATGGACCCTGAAACCTGCTCAATATGAGGCATTCTTCCATCACCCCTTTTTTGTGGCTAGAATGTGAAAACATTAATTTACACCTTTACTCCTTATCATTTCAGCTTGGTTTATTTTCCTTGTCTCTCTCCCACACTGGGTTGCCCTACTTCATGTCTTGTCTGTGTAAGAGTCAATGAACCTGAAGCTCTGTAAGGCATTATTTCACTGTTTTCCTTCCCGTCATAAAGCATTCAGTTATCAGGACTTATAAGCTGGGTTTGATCAGTGCTTAGATGGAAGACCTTTACTTGAAAAACAGCAAGAGGTGTTTGTGACCCAGTACTATTTCTTCTGCATCAATATTAAACTCATGCTCCAACTTGGTAGTCAGAAGGGACTGTTGGAGGTGCTGTGTTTTGGATGAAACATAAAACTGAGTTCCTGACTACTTGATTTCACTGACCACAGAGTAAAATTCACAATAGAAAGATTATTATCCCCAGTGTTCTATCTGCTTTCCAATTTGGATAATTATATTCAGTGGACCTACATTTCCATTGTAGTTTCAACCAGATACATTTATTTCTTGCTTCCTGACATAAATTTTTATGGCACAATGCACTGTTAAGCAATTGTCATACTCCTCTCCAGAGACAGGTGCATGGGAGTTTAGATACTACCATGGTGAAAATTGTAACATTATATATAAGTAAGTAAGTAAGTAAGTAAGTAAATAAATAAATAAATAAATAAATTTCAGGCGTGGGTGAAGTGATTCATAGATACATATGGGGCACTTCAGGATGAGAGGCAGTTAATAAACATAAGACATAGTGATGTTATCATGCTTTGTATGAAGGTTGCTATATAAGATATTAATGTATTTCATTAAAATGACTCTTAATATCAATATGTAGTGTGACTGCACCATGATTTCTTATTGGAGTAGGTGCCCTACTAGAAGTTATAACTTTACATTATTCAACCACAACATTCTCCATAGTAAATGTATTGTCTCTGTTATCAACTTACTTATGCCCCACGAAAAAACCATTGCTATGGTGATGAGTATTTTATGGTACAGTATTCACTTAATTATAAAACTGTTCTTGAGCAGATGAACTAATGTTGCTTTCAACTGCAGAATTCATTTTTGAAATTAAAATATATGCAGATAATTGTGCCATAACCCATTCTCAATAGAGAGCATCTCAGATTGATAATTATTTTTGTGTATTAAAAATGTTAGAGGTAAATGTAAACGTTATTACAGTTGATATTTAAGAGGGCTTATTTTTATAAACCTAAGGTAATATGTACCTTTGTTATATGCTGAAGTAGTGTGCGATATTAAAATGCAAAAGTTACGATAGAAATAAAATGCTTTCTATTTCTAGACTGAGCATAAGATCATGCAGAAGAAAAATGTAAGATGCGACTTTATTAAGCATTTATTTGTAAATAGCATCATCCTAGGAAAAATGACATATTTAGTTCTCTGACTTTATTACCACTTCCACAGAGTTCAATGTTTTTCTTCAAATCATTATGATTATTATACTCAGTCTGAGCATTTGACACCTGCTGTTTCAAAACTTGATCACAAATGTTTCTGCATATATATCAGTACACATAAGAAGAAAAAAATCCTGACTACAATAATGTAAGGAGATTATTTTTAAAAAAATGCTTTTCCCAGTAAGCAAAATCAGCTAAACCAGAGGGATCTGGAATTTGGAAAGAACATGATATGTGCATTCAAATTAGTAACAAGAAAATTATACTTGTTAAAAAGAGAGAAAAAATCCTGCTACCAGAGGAAGTGAGACTGGTTGAATCACTTCAATTAACTCTCTACAGTCTGAAAGAAAAGCAAGGAGACTAACACAAAGAGGAATAGTAAAATTGTAAAACAGTTCAGAAATGCTTGAATGAAAAAGACTGGGACAGCTTTACATAACATGAGTAAGAACAATATGTGTAATGTTGTAGTTTAATTTTTATTCATTATTCCAATGGGAAAAAGATACTGTTTAATATCTACTGGGTTCTAATCACTAGAGCTTTGCATTTAAAATCATCTGAAAGCTCCTCTCTCTTGCCTATTCCTCTTGATTTGCCTCACCTTTTCCTTCTTATTTTTAAATGGATAATATAATATTGGAAGTGTATGAATAACTCTGTAAAGCCTTTTGAGATACATGCTTTATGGAAGATGCTATAGTATATAAAACAATGCAGTATGGTGCCTTTTCTGATCACTAATTAAAATAGACAGTGCAATCATTTTTATAATCTGTATTTCCTAAAAGTGAGAGTTTGTGTTTCCTATAAGTTAACCATGGACTCAATTCAGCAAAGCATGTAAGCACAAGCTTAACTTCAAGCATGCTGTCAAGTCCATCCCTATTCAACTGCTTAGTTAAATATGTGGCATGCTGAATCGGGGCCACAGATTCCAAGACTATGTGCCTGGATCTGGAAAGGGCACCAGTGATTGATCCATTTCCATAGCCAATTCCCAATTTCTGTTTCCTGTCTTGAGTTAATGGGTGGCTTACTGCAGGTAAGTGTTGGTAGAATGAGGCAAGATTTACTGCATGCTTATATATAATTTTGCTTTTGGGGGGACAGTTGCCTTCATGTAGTCATATGAATGCCTGCAATATGAATGCTAGTGTTTGCATTTTATTTTATATTGTCCCCCTAATATGGGAAAAAGTAGGGCATGAATTATTTAAAAAGAAAGGGAAATTATGATAGTAAAAATCTGTTACAAGGGAGCAAGGGAAATTTGGAAAGTTACCAAAGAGAAATTTGACATCCCCCACCCCATTTTTCAAAAAGAGGGGATACTCTGCATGCATGAGGCCTCTCCCTTCTCTACATGCAGATCCCAAGGTTATGTTTTGTCTCACATGTTTTAATTTGATATTACATTTCAAATACATTTTTAAAAACCTTCAATTAAAACTAATGATTCTTTATTAAGATTTCTAGTAAAACAAAAACCCCTATTGACATTTCAGGACATCCAAACTATAAGGTATGGCAAACACCCCTTAAATTTAATTCACATTTGTTGTTTTGATTTAAAACTTCTCAAACGTGTTCTTTTAAAAAAAATATTCCACAAAGGATTGTGATGAGCTTCAGCACTATGAGCAGCACATGATATTAAAAGATAAAATATTTGTGTTTTCACTGGTACAGTCCTGAAAAATAAATAGAGGTAATGGAAAAAAAATGCAATATAATAACTTGAAACACTCAGTGGGAACTTAACCTGCAGGTTTAGTAATGGTACGGTTTCCTATAGGTGCACGCTGCAAGCTGGAAAGATATTTGCATCCAACTTTGTTCAAATGAAGATCACAGAAATACACTGTTATAAAAGCCTAAAGCTTCTGATAGGATGCTGCCAATCTTTAAGGATATCTACCAGATAAATAATCTTGTCATTCTGAAATCTTATCTTTTTATCAGGTTGCCACTGAATACTATAGAGTTGTTTCTATTTCTGAAACATGGGGAAAGGGGAAAAAATCCCATACATAATAAACATTAAATATGCCCAATACTATTGATTTCAGTTGGAGTTGAGAGCATTCAGTCCCATGCAGGAGGCTCTTGGAATGGCAGAATATGCCCTTATGAAAAAGGAAATATCTCACTGATTGTTTTTAATTATAAATGTTGTTATTTCAGGGTACATAGCACAGAATGTCAAATATGGCAAATTCAAGGCCTCATTCTTGCAAACACTTATGTATGTGAGTAAATTTATGCAGGTGAGTAGCCTTATGGAATTCAATGGAGCTACTTGTGTGACTAAGATACCTTTGTGTGTAGGTTTTTGCACGGATGGATCTCTAGTGGGAAGATTTTCCCCAAACCCTTGTTTCCCTGAACTAGCCACTTTCAGGAATGTGAACTGGATGCACACACATATTCCCTCACTAGCATGTTCCCATTCCATGCCTTTCTAAGTCATTTTCACTTTATTTCCTTTTAGTAGCATGAACTTTTCAGTACGCCCAGCACCTGTCCCTTTAATATAGCACACAGGGTTCTTTGCTCTATACTGTACATTATCCTCATTAACACATATCAGTCAAAAGCACTGTTAATTAAACTGGCAAGATGATTACACACGCCTCCATGTGCCCCCTCAGAGCATCCACTTGCCAAGATTTTTTCCTCCCTCATCTAAAGTGGGTGGAGAAGGCCCTGAGTAAAGCAGGATGTAATGTTTAAAAAATATCGAAGCACATTGTTTTCTTTGAGCAAAATGCCCTACACTTCATTACCACTGCCCCAAATAAATAAATGCAACACTGACATCAATCTGTAAAACTAACACATGCATATTTGATCTGTACAAACACTGCATATGATATGACATTTCCTTTCAAAATGCCCTTACAGATACAAAATTCAAATTAGAATGCACTATCCTTGGACTAATGAGTCTGTCATAAATAATTGATTAAAACTGGGCAAAACCCTGTGGGATTTTGCTTTTTCAAAAATTTCATGGCAGAAAGCTCAGTCATTGTCCAAATTTTCTGCCCAATTTCATTTCACTGTACGATTTGGTCTGGAAACTTCATCGGCATCCATTCAACTTTTCCACTGGTTTTCAAAAGTTCCAGTTATTTCCACAACAGTTGTAGGAAACCTTAAAGGAATCTTGCTATTTCAATGGGCTTTAGATTCCTAAAAAAGTATTGGGAAAGCGGAGCTGGAGGCTGGGAAAATAGACATATCATCATAGGAGGACAAATAAAGGCAGGCAGTGGTGAGCCCGGAAGTAATGATAACTTATTTTCCTAGTACACACACAATGGTCTGATACCTACAAGATAAAGCATCCAAAAACATTGCTAGTAGATTGCAATTCTAGGGAGCGACAAGAAAATACTGGCTTCTGGGGAAAGCAATGAATTTCCAGGAATGCCACACCAAGATTAAAAATATGTTTGTTTACTTCATAGAGAACATACATGCTTAAACTCAAGGGAAACTAGACCAGTATTCAACTGATGGCCAATAGCCTTAGTCTCAGACAAAAGAGACATCTTTGAACATTGAAGAGGCAAATTATCAGCAAGCTAAAAATTAGAACTGTGTAGGAAAATGGTATTTCAGTCCAGCAAGAATTTAAGATTTTGAGAATTTCTCATCTCAAATCAGGATGCAAAATCAAATATTTCAGTAATTGGTCAACTCAATAAGCTGACATTTGAGGGGAACTGAAATGAAACATTGCAATTGAACCTATCATTTTGAAAGAATTCATTTCAGTTTACTTTTTTTAAGGAATTTTTGTTTTGGGGGGAGAGGGATATTTGTTAGTATAAGTTAAAGAAAAATATTTCTATCTGAAAAATGAAATGTTTCATTTCAAAACCACTAAAATTGAACATTTTTAAAAAAATTATTTTTTTTTCTAATAGGGAGATTTGTTGAAATCCATCCTTTCATTTCAACTAACCAGAATTTTCTACGTTTTGTTGGAGAACTCCCAACTAGCTCCACTGAGAATGTTTTAAAAAGCTACCAGTTCATTGGAGATAATCACTCTCAGCTCGTTACAAAATAACAGCAGATTTGATGCTTTAACCAATTTCAGAATGGGAACATGATTTTGGCAGAAGGCAAAGAAAAACCTCTACCCTAAAAATCACTTGTTTCTACAACTGAGCCTTTTGTGTGTGCAGATTTTGGTTTTTTAAACTTCAGAGAAGCTCAGTTCAAGGAACGGGTATAGCAGCTCTCATATTAAATGAGCCAGATTCCTCAGCTCTAATGCCAACATAGGCTGCAAAGAGGGATTGCATCATCCCCAGGTTTTACATTGCTTCATAATATTTAACAAAAGCTATATCATTATTAGTAGTAGTTATTATTATTTTTATGACCATAGCACTTGGGAGCCCCAGTCATGGACCAGGACACCATTGTGCTAGGCACTGCACAGAGATAGATAAAAAAGATAGTCCCTGGCCCTAAAGGATTATAGTCTAAGGCCTTGTCTGCACTACAGGGAAAAGTCAATCTAAGTTACGCAATTTGGGTTATGTGAATAGTGCAACTCAAGTTGACATAGCTTAGGTCTACTTACTGCAGGGTTCACACTATACAGTGTCGATAGGAGATGCTCTTATGTCGACTCCCCTTACTATTCTCAGTCCAGTGGAGCATAGGAGTCAACAGGAGAGCGATTTGCAGTCGATTTAGTGGGATTTCACTAGACTCGCTAAATCGACCACGGAAACATCAATCGCCGTGCATCAATTCCCCAGTAAGTGTAGACAAGGCCTCCGTATAAGACAAGACACAACAGACTGACAGGGGAGTACAAGGAAAGAATGAGGGAATATCGATCAGCATGATAGGCTGTGATCTCAGCAAACCAGCAGCCAAGTAATACTAGGCTAGATCCTCAGCTGATGTAAATCAGTGGAGACCCAGTGAAGTCAATTTACCCCTGCTGAAGATCTGACTCACTGGATTTTGTATTTTAAAATTGGATATCTATAAAATGCAGCATTCAGGATTGATTGTTAATTTCCTTTTTAAAGATCGTTAAAAGTCCAGTAAATGTTATTTGAAATTTGGATGAGAGCTCAGTTTACATGCTAAGTTTCAAACAGTGGAGTTCTGCCAGGTTTGAATAATCTGTGTGAGAAAAAAAACCCAGCATGTGTGTGCATGCATACATACAAATATTAAAGGGCGTTATCATGTGTGATGAAGATAATGAGAGCTAATTGCAAAATGGATCAGTTTTGCATCAGTTCAAAATTTATCACTTGACTTTTGCACTGCTTTAAACCTATATGTCTGGCTCAAAGGATAGCTTGTAGCAAGTATACTTTCTCAAGGTGATCTTGGATTCTTTTTATAATGCAGACAGAGGCCGCTAACCATTCCTTTCAGTTTTGTTCTTAAAATTACTATCTAAATGTTTCAATATATTCGCAAGCAGTAAGCAAGACCAAAGCTGTCCTATGTACTAAAATCACTGCTGGCTCTGATTCTATCCCCTTTGCAAGTTCAATTTTGACACTGAATTAAACAGAAACAGACCTATTGTCTAAGGCAGGAATAGTCAATAGGTGGATGGCGGGCCAAATCTGGATCACCAGGTGCTTTTGGACAGACCACAAAATCTTTTTATTTACTTATTATCATTCTTGGTTTTTTATTATTACTGTATTATTTTCTCTGCAGTCTGCACCTTAACTATATCTTGACAAAGAAATTTAGATTTTGAAAAAAAAATTGACTATCTCTGATCTACAGGTCCTGTTCTGCAATTGACTACAGACTGGTACATTGCTGCACCCATGCACAATTGCAGACTCAAAGCAAAATTCAACACAAATTCTGAGAGAAGGGTTTGACTCTTTTCACTGAATCAATCCCCTTCATTCCCCGCAACGCCTATAAAATCTGGATGTTGGAACTTCTATATTATAAATTCTGTAACGCTATTGAAAAATTAGAAAGCAGCAGTATATAATGATGAGAAAGCAGCAAAGGATATTGTTAGTTACCTGCCTTTTTAAAGCACTTTGAGAACTATGATTAAAAAGTGCTCTGTCAGAGTTCAATATTAAATAATAGATAGTGGTACAATTTGTGTTAGAATTTTTTTTTTAATGATCACAAATTAAACTAAAAACCCTTGCCCTTCAGAAATATCTGTATGGGAGAGAATAAAATCTTCCTTGGTAGAGATGTGTTACTAGTGGCCAGAGAAAAGGGGGAGCTGTACCAGAAGTAGGGAAATATGGCTGCCTCCACATACATCCACACTTTCTTTTGTACTCTGGAGTTCTATCTCTGTTAATCTTCAGTGCAACATGCTTGTGTGTGTAGATTTCTTTGAACAAAATCAAACCAAAAAAAACCCCAACTTTATTTCAAGTCAAAAAATATTATTATTAATATTCTATTTTTGGTTCCGCTACCAAATCGGTTCTTCACACAGTTCTAGGTAGAGCTCACCTCTGCTTCACCAGTCCTCCACTTGTGCAAGGTCTCCTACCTAGGCTCCTTACACCAGTTGCATATGTTTCAGTAGAGCCTAGGCTGCCCTTATTGAGGTTAGGACCAAGCCATCACATGTAGGCAGAACTGTCTCCTTTATGGCTCCTCTTCTCACCATATGTGCAGAACCATGTGTGTGGACTTAGGACACAAAGGATAATTGAGGCCAATGCATATGAATAATAATAGCTCTCTCATGTTATATTTTCATCTTTAGATCTCAAAACACTCTGCAAAGGAAGTCACTATCATCTCAATTTACAGATGGGGAAATTGAGGCCCAGAGCATGACTTGCCCTGGATCAACCAGCAGGTCAACCAGCAGATCTCCTAAAGTCCAGTCCATGGCTTTGTCCGCTAGTCAACACTGCTTGAAAATGCATTTTTGTCATTATCAGTGAGTAAAAATTAGTTATCATCTTAGAGATTATTATTATATGAATGTTTTAAATATTGTGTTTTATGTCATTGTGAATGTGCTCAGAGCATCAAAAGCCAGAAAAATGGCTAAGAAAACAATGATATTATGTTGCACTAGCCTGTGTGATGTAATTGAAGCAATAGCTTTGATATAAGCACAGATCACATTGAAAATGATTTATAATTCTCTGAAGTGTACTGCCAGAGATACAAGTCATAGCAAGACCTGTTAATCTTCCTTTGAAACCTACTATAAATATATGTCTACATGGATGTAGAAAGTCTTAATTTCTCTAAATTACAACTGAGAAAAAGCAAGCTGGAGAAGGAAATGCAGCAAGCCAACCCAATGGGAATTTTCCAGTGAATTCCAAGGGAAAGCACATTGGAATAGTAGCGATGGAAAACAGAGCAGAGTAGTGTGAAGGGACTTCAGGCACAGAGGCCATATCTGCCATCTGTTAGTTTTTCCATTTTTACAGGGCTTGAAAAAGACACTCGCCCACTTGCCAGGAACGAGTGGGAAACATTCTCCGGTGAGCACAGGCGGCAGGAAAATGAAGTTTACAAGAATGTGATCCATTTTACTGGGAATGCTTAGAGGCTGCTGCTGTTGAGGAAGCAGAACAGAGGATAGAATCCTGTTTTCTCCCCATTACTCTAAGGGTGGGTACCAAATTACTCATATCAGAGACTGTAATAAACCAACAGATGAGGTTTAGAAAGAAATTCTCCTCATTCCTTCCTTTGGAAGCATCTGGCCCTGGGCACTGGCAGAGACAGGACACAAAACTTGCTGCACTATGGCTCTGATTTAGTATGGCAATCCCTGCGCTCCTATATTCCAAACAAGTTGAAATCATGTTACCATGGGAGTGACTATGCTAATAGTGGCGGTAAGGCTCAAGCTCTGAGCATGCCCGCTGTGAATGACATCTTCCCAAAAGCCTGGGTCAACTCGGGCCGAGCTGAGTCCTTTGGTAGTTTATTTTTTAAAATGCTCTCCTTTTTCTTCTGGCAAGCCTGGTTTCTGAGTGTTTATTAATTGATATAACTCAAAAGCGGGTAGTAGATGTAGCATTCACATCCAGGGTAGAACAAAGTATAGAACAAGATCATATCACACTGCTACTCTGTGCCAGCGGTGTCACTTCAGAAAAATGTTGGGGAGGAGCAAAGTTATGTCGGCATATTGAACATTTCATGCAATTTTATTACAGCCTGCAAAGTCAGGGGTGGGGAGTGGAAGACATGCATACCTATGAAAAAGTCTGAGGGGGACAAACCAAGATCTGTGGGGGACACCTGCTTCCTTGCCCCATAGCAAATGAAGCCTCTGCTCTGTGCCTTACAAGGACTCCCAATGCAATTCCAGAGAAGGTTTGTGGCTCCATCTTCAATCCTCAAAACCCTCAGATATAGCCTTGGATCTAGCAAACTCCAGGAGTTCTTCACTTTGCATTCCCCAGAAATGGAATGCTGTGACTAACAGGACCCAGGTAAAGGTTTCTGAGGCAATATATTTTCAAGGAAGAGCCCCAATAGTGGCACCTCTTGTCACTAGAGATCAGAGTAAGTTCAAGTTTTACTACTTTTGCAGCACAATACAAGGCTCTCCTACATGGACAAACCTTGCCATGATTCTGTGGTGATGGGTGCAATAGAAACTCATATAATGAAAAATGGAGTGATGATTATAGGGGGTAACTAAAAGAAGTAGCAGAGGATGAGAAAAGAAACAGTTTTTTAGGGAATTTGAAAAGCCAGGATGATCTAGGAAGAAAGAGAAGACCTCTAAATTGCATCAGAGTTGACATGTTAGTTGGACACCAATCAAGCAGTGGTGGGTAGCATCCTGGCAGGAGCCTGTGAGAGCTGATGTTTTGGCAAGGAAGAACAACATGGAGGGGATCTCAGTTAGGTTTATCACAGAAACAAGCACTGGCTAAACAACCTGCATTGGAGCAATAGACTGAAAGGGAACTCCCGAGTATTGAGAAACCCTAATCTTCTTTGGACTTTCCCTAAAGGGTCAATTGAGTAGACTAATCTAATGTTCAATTGTAACTGTTTAAATTGGTGTGCCTAAGGTTTTTATGACATTTTATGAGAGTCCTAGCTATTTCAGTCTGGAAATAAGGCCTACATATTTAACTGTGATGGTAATTAACCATTGAAGCAATTTACCAAGAGATGTGGTGGATTCTTTATCACATTAAAGTTTTAAATCAAGATTGGGATTGTTGGTTTCTAAAAGCTATGACAGAAATTATATGATTGATGTAGGAATCACTGAGTGAAATTTTATGGCCTATGTGATGCAAGTCAGACTAAACCAGGGGTTCTAAAACTTGGTTTGCGACTTGTTCAGGATAAGCCCCTGGAAAGCCATGAGACTCTTTGTTTATCCGAGCGTCCACAGGTGCAGCTACTCACAGCTCCCAGTGGCCACAGTTCACCGTTCCCAGCCAATGGGAGCTGCGGGAAGTGGTGCAGGCCGGGCCACCGCATTCTGCAGCTCCCATTGACCTGGAACGGTGAACCACAGCCACCAGGAGCTGCGAGTGGCCATACCTGCAGACACTCAGGTAAACAAAGTCTCGCAGCCCGCCCAGGGCTTACCCTGAATAAGCTGTGAACCAACTTTGGGAACCCCTGGACTAAATGAGCCTGGTAGTGTCTGGCCTTAACGTCTGTGAATCATCTTTCAGTTTGACCCATTTTTTAGAGTGCATATTGGAACCCAACAAATGGTAGCCATCAATGGATCTAGCAGATGGCATACCTTCAGCTCTTGCCTGTGATCAGTGGTACTGCACACCTGATGTGCTGCCAAGTAAAGTAACTGAAAAGGGCTGATGTACCCCACCCTATTTCAGCCATTTCCCTGGTCACTGGAAATGGAAGTGCTGGAAAATTCACCAGAAAACCTATCCTTGCCAAAGCCGCAGGCTGAAGTTACACAGTCAAAAGGTCCAGAAAAGCTTGTGAACTTTGATCTTAACTAAATTTGAACTCCAAACCATTTAAAATTCTTCCTACAGCCTACCTCCCCAGGTCACACACTTAGGAAGAGACACTGAAAATGTTGCAAAGCAACCAGGTTATTTAGGAAATTAAAATGGTTGTCATTTTCTGTAGACCTTAATTCTCCCTCACCCCCCGCATTAAAAATGATGGGCTGTGATATCAACACTTTGAATTAAATTCTGCACCCCTCTGAAATGTAAATGGCTCAACCACATATGGTACATTGGTTAGGCACATTCATTTCTTACAAAACCTGCCAAGTCTTAATCTTATATAAGTATCTGCTATAAAGACAGAGACACCTATAGCCACAGATTTTTTTTCCAATGTGTGCACACAGCCAATTTTACTGTAGAGTGACTAATATCTCTGGATCATTAAAATATTTTTCACTCAGTATATTCATAACTATAACTAAATTTGTGCATTAAATTACATTGGGTTGTTCCAGAAAGCAGCCTAGCAGTTTTCATGACAGACAGAAATAAAAGGCAATGAAATTATGCTGATTTTTAAACATAATTTTCCAGTAGTTTAAAAAGAATAAGTTTTTCATTTAAAAAAGCCAGCAGGATCAGCAGGCAACTAAGTTCTGTTTTAGTTGAAAATCAGTGGGAGGGAATATAAAGCCATATTTTTTCCCCTAAACGGAAGTGGAGCTGCAGCAAAGTTAACAAGTTGTAATCAGCCAAGATTCTTTTTTAAACATGTCACAAAAGAGGTAGTTTTTAAAAATCCATATAGCAACATATCAATTGCAGATTTGCTTCTAGTAGCTCCTCTTGCCATACAAAGAAAGCCAAATATTTAGGAAGGTAGAAAGGATAGTGGGATGTGCAAGCCATTTACAAGTATAATTGACTTCATTTATATTTATAAAAATCTTTATAGGCAACCATCTTACACCAGAGCCATCCCAAAACTAAATGTAAAACACTGTTTATCCCTCTTTGAAGATAAAAACAAAATGTCTACCAGTTAAGTGAGAATAACAAAACCAAACCAAATTCCTCCAACCCTCAGCTCGATGCTTTATTAAAAGGCCAGGTATTGGGGTGGAATGAGCTTTGCAACTTGCTATGAAGGGTAACAAATGAGGACTGTAGTGGACCAAATGGAGGAGAGAGCAAAGGACCCCTGTAAGGAACGTTCTTCCAGCACCTTCTTCCCGTTTATAAGGCCTGATTCAAAGTCCTTTGAAATCAGTTGGCATCCTTCATGAACTTCACCGGAATTGGATCTGGCCCACAGTGAAAAAGTTCCAGTCCGAAAGCTGATCTCAGCTGAGGGGTAAATTTTCAGGTAGGCAGGTCCCAGGCCACTTAGTACTTTACAGGATAACAACAGCATCTTGAAATCCATTCAGAAATTTACTAGTGCATATCCCAGAGCACTGGTGTAATATACTCTTGAGCTGAAATATCATTTTTAAGCAGGTATTCTTCACCAATCTTGGTTTCTGAGTGGACTCAAGTGTGTAAGATATAGAGACTTTCTCAAAGCCATAGAGGAAGTCAGTGGCAGAGTGAGAATAAGAATTCAGGAGTTCCTGACTCTTATTCCATTAGATTACATTGCCTGTCTAAAACACAAAAAATTGTTTATGCAGACTGGAGATGTAAAAATCCACAAGCACAAAAAACTGGAAGCCTCTTGAAATATATCTCTTTGTATGCTGATTTTTGTTATTAACATCCTGATTTTAAATGTTTTTTAAATGCTGTTAATATATCAGATGTAAGGTTTTATGATAGCCTGCAGCAAGTGGCTTGCCTTTCTATGAAAATATGCTGGACCACTAAAAAATAAGGCTAGGGATGCCTGCTAAAAATGAAAAAAACAAGGAAGGAATAAAAGGGCATCCTTCACACTTTCAAAATGAAATTAAAAGGCTAATTATCTCAAATATTCATAGTGATATAAGATAGAGCTGTTTGAGGTTGTTACTTTTTTTATAAGCATCCTGGAAATCTTATTAATAGATATATTATTAACAAGGTTTAATTTAAAGCAATTTTATCTATTGCATGAAGTGATTTTAACCCCAATGATGTGGGGGGACAGGATTTCTGATATACC
This sequence comes from Dermatemys mawii, assembly GCA_007922305.1. NCBI lineage: Eukaryota > Metazoa > Chordata > Testudines > Dermatemydidae > Dermatemys > Dermatemys mawii. The sequence goes on from ML677332.1 coordinate 74,001,830, forward strand.
GGGATTTTTAGCATTTCCAGATATTTAGATGATGTGTGGAAACACTGATAAGTATCACATAGAAGCCTTGAGCTGTTTTTAGATAAGGGATGTAGGGTTTATAGAACATATTTAAAACTACAGAAGAGCCTGACCTTGCTATGTGCCATCACTACCATTATACTTCTGGTCAGATTTAAACCCAGATTCAAATTTAACAGATTACTAATTTTAAAAAGATTGGACAATGCAAGAAGAACCAATTTTAAACTTGGAGATCGCTCTGATATAGACTGAAATCTGCATGTGAATTTTGCATATTAGGCCCTTCTCTATTTTAAACCAAGTTTAAAGAAAATATGTATTTTAAGCTTTAGCCACACCATTGGTTGATTTTAAGGTTACTGTATTTGCTTATGCTGATGCTGAATTTGGCTCGAGACAAGATTTGCCGTATCTTTCGGAGGGTATATATTATTTTGAATCCATGATTTTGGTCATGAAAAATGCAAGGTTATCAAAGACAGTAAGCATGATACTTACTAAAAGTAATTCCTGTTAGAGTTTGGTCATAGAAAGGTCAAAAAAGAGACAGATGGCCTCCAGGTTTGACACTTAATTGACCTGCAACTGTACTATAGTCCAGGGAATAGTTGCCATGTAAAAAAGCATTAAACTATAGACACTGTGATTCCTTCAACCTGACAATAGCATTTGACATCATTAAGGTATAAGTGTGTCCTGCACGGCTGACCAAACAAAGCCTTGGGTCACTTTAATAATTAAAGAGATGAGTAAGAGTAAAATCAATAACCCCAAGCTGTAGCAGTTTACAGCACAATAACTGGTTTCATGTGGTATAAAGAGCAGTAACAACCTCCTACTTATTAAGGCTAGATGACATTGATTGGTAAAATTGTTCACTAGTTTGTTTCAAGCTCTTCCTAGTCAACTTTTCATGAAATTGCAATAACTTCTTGATTTATTATTATTTCTTTTAGTATTGGGTGTGAAATCTACTTATGCTTTGAAATTTCACAGATTTCCCATGGCAGCTATCTTTGACAGTTTCTGGTTTGTGGAGGAAAGACAGAGAGATCCAGATCAACCTACAAACAGTGCTTCATTCATAGACACATTGACAATAGTACTACAAACACAGGCACTGGTGAGGAAAAGTAAGCCAGGAACTACGCATTCTGGTCCCACATCCAGAAGATAAATGGAAAAATGTTCACTCCTACTCAAAACAGAAGGATATATAAATCTAATGGAAAACTTTAAAACAAGGTTCACAGACTCATCCATCCTATCAAATCCAGGAGCTCTCCTTGCTACTCACCCTTCTGCCCACTGGGAGTAGCATAGACTTAACAAATCATGGAACTGGAAAGAGTTCTGTGTTACATATAAGACCAATTAAAATCAGTTGGCTCTATCATACATTCAAACAAGTATATGTTTGGGGATTGGTCCTGCTTTGAGCCGGGGGTTGGACTAGATGACCTCCCGAGATCCCTTCCAACCCTGATATTCTATGTGGAAGTGTTCCTCTGAATTTTCCAGAGTCGTCCTACTGGGATGTGAAAATCTCTCATCACAGAACTTAGCTGGAAATTTTCCATTTTTTGTAAAATTTCACCAATTTGATGAAGTTTTGGAAATCTCAAAACCAGACACATTAAAATCAAGGGAAGAAGGGAAACAAACACAAACAACCAAAAATCATTGTGATTATTTTGACTGCCTTTAATATTTTACACATTTGGAAAAATGAAGCTCTGATTTTTTATTCTTTGAACAGAAGTTACTCCGGTGTATAGCTAACTGGCTAAATATTCAGCTCATGTAAATTGGCACAAGCTCCATAAATATATGCTGAGTTAAACCACCTGAGATTCTGTCCCCTTATTCACATTTGAAATGCAAAAGGCAATTCAGTGGACAGAGCCAGGGGCCAAGGTGTCAGGGTCACCAACAAACACAGCAACCTGATTGGTTTTTGGTGATTTCCTCCTGCTATCCTGTTTCCAGGACTCATGTTCGACCTGTCGAAGTTGTCATGACAGTAACCTTTTGCCATCAATTTAAACTGGGCTTTTAAAGTTGCTTGTTGTTGAGTAAAGAATCATTGCAGGCCTGTAAATGATAACCCTCAAACCCTAGCTTTTGTTGGCTCACAGACCTCAAATGAAATAGAATGTGCAGCAAAACTGCATCAAGATTAAAGAGCCTAACTGGTGATAACTTTGAATGATATCTTAATAAACTTTCTGTACTTGATTAGCCTGGATAAACAAGATATAGATCACTCATGATAAGTGGAAAACTACAGATAAGCTGGTCATCATTTCAAGATAAAAATGCCCATCTGTTCAAAGATTGTAATCAAGAATCCTGTGCTGATTTTTAGTCTATTTTCATACGGCCTCTAGTTAATGAAGTACTAAAATGAAATTTAGAGTTAATGCTTTTGCTTTTTCCTTAACTCACACCATAGTACCTACTCTGTGCATTGCAGAGGTCCCAGAATCGTGTCTAATTTTATGGTGCTCTAATTTAAGAGTTGGGCTTAGTCATCTCATACTGTGCTAACAGCAGACTGGCAATAGAGGTCAGAATTCCTTTGCGGGGAAGAGATTGGTGAAAATTAGAAAGAGGTCCATGATATGCAACTAAATTCAGATTTCTCTCTATTTCACAAAGTGGGATGGTTGCATTTGGGGTTCAAGTTTGGGTCCACTTTTGTTACATCAGAACCTTACCATGGCCATCATTGCCTTCTTTCTTTAGCACCCTCTGTATTTTCAGTGTTCTAAAGTTTGTTTTGTTTTTTTTTCAGTGTTGGGAAGAGGTATTAGCAACACGCCACTTCCTCTCATGGTAGACCTCTCAATTCCGCAAAACATAGCTAAAGTATGGAAAGCTGTCCTGCCAGTATCAAGTGGCAAAGCAGCAGGTTCTGCAGAAATCTTCAAACTTCGGAGCCATGGGATGATCAAGAAGCTCAAAGGCCTCTACTTAAGGTTTTGGGAACAGGAGGCAGTGCCAGAGGAACTTAAAGATGCCAACATTATTCACCTTTACAAGAGAAAAGGCAATCTCGCTTCTTGCCACTGCAGGAAAGACACTGGCCTGAGTAACAGTAAACCAGCTTTCAGAGAAGATACTGCTTGAAGCCAGTGTGGACATGGTACTTAAGACATGATCTTTGCATCTAGCAAATTCAGGAGAAATGTTGTGAGCAGAATCTAGACATATACAGTTTTTGGTGCTCTTATTAAGGCTTTTCACTCTGTAAATAGAGATGGCCTGTGGACAATTCTCTGCAAAGTTTGGTTTCTTCAATAAGTTCGTCAACATTGTTATATCTTTTCATGCAGGATTGCAGGGTCATGCCCTTGACCAAAACTGCTTCTCAGATCCCTTTGTCATCACAAATGGAGTAAAACAAGGCTGTGTTCTCGCTCCAATATTAATCAGCATTGTGTTTGCAGCTGTTCTAATAGATGCATGTAGGGACACTGATTGTGGCATTTATATGCAGAAACATCTGGCTGGATGTGTCTTGAATCTGCATTGCCTGCATGTGAAGACAAAAGTAATGAAGAAAGTTATTTGCAAATTACTGTTCACTGATGATTATGCTTTATTGGCCCATAACCTCAGGAACATTTAGGTGCTCACTTACTGTTTTGTGAGTACAGGAAAATGTTTTGGCTTAACGATCGGATTAAAAAAATCCAGAAGTCATGGTCCAGCCTTGACTGGAAAGTACTGCAACTACTTCACTTGTGTCCACTGACAATGTACCGTTGTTGACAAATTTTGCTATGTAGGCTGAGTCATTTCACGAGATGTAACAATTGATGATGACATTACGAAGTGCATTGGTGCAGCCTGTGATGACTGCAGAAAACTTCAGCATTGTCTTAGGAATGAACAGTATCAGACTGCAACCAAAAATTAATGTTTAGCTCACCATCATCATCACACTTCTCTATATGTGGATTACTTACCAATGGCACATAACACACTTCCACCTATGATGTCTACAGCAGCTAAGAGGAATTCATGGCAAAATTTGGTTTCAAACACAAAGGTCCTCGAGTGCTGGACATTGGAGATTTCTTAGTGGTGCGGTCATATGGTCTGTATGTCTGACAGTAGAATACTAAAGGCCATCTTTTACAGAGAATTGCAGATTAGAACTCGTTTTAGGGGCAAACCAAGAAAATATTACAAAGAGAGTCTACAAGGCCAACCTCCAGTCTTGCAATGTTGCCCACAACACATGGGAGCTCTTAGCCCATGATAAGATCCAATGGCAGCAGTTCTGCTACATCAGACTGAAATATAGCTTGCAGATTACTGCACACCCCCCCACCCCAAAGAGAGATGTTTGAAGCATAAAGCTAAAAGCAGCACACATTCATCTACAATTGTCTTCACTTGTGCCACTCGCAGATGGGGCTGCAGGTCTGAAATTGATCTTTGGTCTCATCCCAGGACCCACAATAAGTGACTATAGCTCATTCATCAAATGCAAGGGGAAATTCCACCACTTACCCAGAAGTGTAAATTAAAAAGAATTAGGACGGGAAGGGATTAGGGTTGCACGTGATTCTAGTTCAATCCTTTCTCCTTCATTGCAGGGATCTAATTGAATGAATTATGGCAAGGTAGAAGTCTCTCCATAATTAAGGTTGCAGGTAGTGCTGATGGAATCTATATTGTTCTTCTTCAATTCCTCTGTCATGGAGTTGGTTTTGGAGTATTCCTAGATAACTAGTTTTTTGTTTCTTACATTCAACCCATGTCTATCTATTTGTGTATTTAGAGTGACCTCGCCCTTGTAGTATCAGGATTCTCCAGTTCAGACCCTGCACTCTTCCGACCCATTAATTAATATTTATACTGTGATTGTGACATGGAAATACTATAAAAGCTGTGTTACTATTAAAGCAGCTATTATGATATATGAATAAATATTGTAGGAAGGAGATAACTGCCTTATATTTCCACCTCAACTACACACTATTTATTACGTATGCACTAATTCCTGATTTTTAAACCTCTATCACTTAGCCCACAAACCGTTTCCAGTGAATAGAAAAATCTACCAATAGAAAGATCAAATCCCCTGTTTACTCCAGGAGAAAACTATGACCAAAGTGTTTCTTTGATTCCTCCAGAAAACATGTAATTCTTCACTCCAAAATATACTACTGCTACTGCGACACTATCCACTACTGCTTCTTCTAGACAAGACAGACAGATTCTTTCTTCTTGACATATCAGATCCTGTTCTAACATAAATTCGTGGGTTATCAGCTGGTTCCTGCCCCAGTGGCGGTTCTAACAAACTTGACGCAGCTCTGATGTCTGATCCAGAGTCCTTGGCATTGCAGTGTTCCATCACTTCTTACTTCTCAGTCTTTAAATGCCTTATCCACAGAGAATTAAGCTCTAGTAACCCATGCCTTCATAATTATTCCAGAAACTTCACTACTTGGTCCATTAGGCATCTTAGAACAAATGGTGTCACTATATGTGAGCTTTAGATCCCCATATCACCTACTTATTTAAGTCCCATATCATCTCTGTACTAACAGCTTTCAAACACATCTGTATCATGCATTCAACACATGGAACCAGGAGATTCTAGTTGTGCTTCACTAAACTGCCTTTCTCTGTGGTGGCTATTTATCTCAGTCTCTGGTATACCTAGGTGTCCTATTCAAATTAGCTCCAAACCTTCCAGGCATACAAGTTTCTGTTTGTCCATCTTCTTTTGGGAAAAAAAACAACAACAATTTCCATGCAGTCCTTTACATCTTATTTATATTACCCCAGAAGTAAGCAGACCTCTATCACAGCTCCAGGAACTTCATGAATCCTTCATCTCCTCCTTCTCTCTCATCAGCCAACCCAAGCTTCGCATCCCTTCCTCTTCTATCTTGATTTCCTCCACCAGCTATTTTCTTTTTGATCTCTTCTATGCCTCTGTCTTCTCATACCAATTTCCTTTCTAACTCTAATCCACAGTTTCAAAATCACCCTCATCAAATTTCACAGAAAACTTCCTTTTAATTCATTAGCATCTGTGAGAGCACAGTAACATAAATTAACCTTAAAACTTGCTGGTCTACCTTTTCAAAATCTTAGTCCTGTCTGAGTTCTCTCTCACAAACACTATTTATTGTGACATCATTTATGGGGTTTATCTTTACAGAACAAAAGAATGAAGCAATGACCATATATCATTTTAAATTGCTCTGGTTTGGTAGTTCTACATTTTATGAATATCAAGAGACACACACACTAACAGGAAAACTAGACTGAATATAACAGAATTTCAAGTGACTAAAGATGATGAAGGAATTGCAATTCCAGATGTGTCCAGTTGCCATTTAGCAGCTTAGCTAGTCTATTTCAAGCAATGGGTATTAGGTCAGAAATTAAACTACTGGAGACAAATTGAACCTGCCAATTCTGACCCGCCTCATATTCAGTCACTCTCATTGTTATTTTGGATTCAGTGCTGAAATACCCTTTGGTGGGCTTTTTTACTGAAATGCTAGAGTAAGAGCCATGAGTTATCCCTTCTTTCTTATATATATTAATGCAGGTTTTCTCCTTGCATAACAAAAACTACCATTAACTTTAGGTTGGATTTTTCATTGATGTTCATCATTGCCAGAACTTTGCTCACATTGGAGACAATATGCTGTTCAAGATAATGTTTTATATATACCCTGCATCAGTTATGGCATATGAATATGAGCAGTTAGCTTTAATAACCAAGAAGGTGTGGTTCAGTTGGACAGGCATTCACCAAATCTCCCTAAATGTGGATTTAATCTCTTTCCTAATTTACATTAGTTGAGAAACCTTTCAACAAACAATTAGTATCTTCAAGGGGGAGAAAAGCATGGTTGGTCTATGTAACTTAGTGTATGTGAACATTTACTCTGCACTAAGCTGGAGTCTAATCTACCTTATGCTAGTCTGCTGTGCACTAAGTGTCTGTGCAAACCCTGCTGCTGCACTCTAGAAGTTCCTTAGTGCAGTTTAATCTACCCTGCTTTGAAATGGAGTTGATCAAAGTCCACTATGAAACTTTTAGTGTATAGCAGCAGGGTCCATGCAGACACTTAGACCTGGGCTACACCAGGGTGGGTGGGGAGAGCGGGGTGAACTAAGATAGGCAACTTCAGCTATGCTATTTGCCTGAGCGTCCTCATGGCAGCGAGTCAACCGCGGTGGCTTCCCTGTAGACTCTGCTTACTCCACCTGCCAAGGTGGAGTACAGGAGTTGATTCAGGGATCAATTTATCACGTCTAGATGAGAAGTGATAAATCGATCCTCGATACATCAAACACTACCCGCCGATCCGGCGGGTAATATAGACGTACCTTTAGTGAGCAGCAGGTAGGGAGACCAGATAGCAAGTGTGAAAATTCAGGACTGGGGTGAGGGAGTAATAGGAGCCTATATAAGAAAAAGCCCCAAATACTGGGATTGTTCCTATAAAATCAAGAAATCTGGTCACCCTAGCAGCAGATTAGTGCATGGTAGATTTACACCCCAACTTGCTTCACACTAAGTGTTCACGTAGATGATCCCATAGCATTTGCTTCCAACAAATGCATTCAGATAGGTGGAAAGATGCAGATGACATGCCATTTTTGTTTATCTTCTGGTGTCAGGCCAGTTGGCTCCCTTCCTAGATGATGAAACTTGTATCTCATCAATAGGCTGTCTGTCATCCACTGGATGTCTTAGCCTGATTTAGCTTACATCACAAGATCTTTTTTGGACAGTCTATCAAAATCAGTGCAGTTTCCACACAATACCTTCCTTCTAACGTTTGCATAACTACCATTTAATTGGCAGTGCTCAAAAGCGTGTGAGGTGGTTTTACAGTACACACAAAAAGCAACGTGCTTATATTTCAGTATGACAAATGATGAGATGAATGGGATAACAAGCAGTAGTGAAAACATTGGGTGGAGAAAGATTTCAGCAATAAGGGCTCCAATTTAGCAAAGCATGTAAGCACATGCTTATCTCTGAGCATTAGATTAGACTGTCTGATGAACTGGTACTAAGAAAACATGGCTGCTCATTTTAGTCAAGTGACTAATTAAAGTGGTCAATTAAAAGTGTTAGATAGATAGACAGACACTGTTGCCCCTTCTTCAAACCCCCGTGTGGCTCCTCTGCTGAGCAGTAACAGGACTCTGGGCCCTTGCAGCTCAGCTTTCCAGTGGAGGAGAAATCAGCGATACAGGTTCGGGGTATACTCTAAGAGTAACTTGTTTCATTTACACATATACACTTGTACTGAAACAGAAGCAGTCAAAACAGTGGATAGGCAATCCCCTCTTCCAGATATCTCAGTCCACACACAAGTGTCTGGTTCCCTGGAAGACGCTCTGCCCCAAGAGCAGGCTCATGTTAGAGAGATGAAGGATGAGACCAAACCTTCCTGAAGTTTACCAGAGCTTCTCTTCCCAAAGTAGAGTTGTCAGGTGCCCAGTTTTTGACCGGAAAGTTCGGTTGAAAAGGAGACCTGGCAGTATCCAGTCAGATGTACTGGCCAGACACCAGAAGTCCAGTTACTAGGTGGTGGGGGAAGGTGCCAGGTCATTAACCTGTGCCAGCCCCTGCTCAGCTGGGGCCATCTCCTAAGTGCAGGAAGGCTTCTTATCAAGTTGCAGCACCTCCTCTTTGAGCCCCAGAGCAGAAGGAGCCCAGCTGTCGGAGGGGAAGGGAGGTGGGGACCATTCAGAGAGTGATGAGGGAGGGGGGAAAGAGGAGTGAGCAACAGGTGCAGGGCCATGGGGGAAGAGGTGGAGAAGGGGCATGGCCTTGGGGGAAGAGGTGAAGAAGGGGGCAGGGCCTGAAGCTCTGGTCACCAGCAATTAGAAAGGTAGCAACTTTACCCCAAACATCCTTGCATAGCTAAATAATACAGGAATTTCTTTCAAGACTAAAAACTAGCTCACACACTAAAAAAAACAACTTCGTAGACTACATGCAACAGTGCCACCTGCCATAACAATATGAATTAGTATTGACTCATTTGGGGCCAGCTTGTGACATTTAGCTATGGGCTGAGTAGGGGGCAGAGCAGACCACACTGCTGCGTAGGAAACTCATGGAAATATCACGCCACTGGGAAATACAATCCATTCCCACATGGCCTGATATTCAGAGGGACAGTCAGGTTACACAATAGCCCTTCCTCTTACCTGTCCCCTTAGAGAATCATTTGCCTCTGGGTCAGATACAGGGAGTAGCCACTGCATTGCAAATAAGACAGGCCCTGTGCAGGCTGTTCAAAGAGGAGACTTGTATAAGGGACTGTTTACAATCTGGCCTGTATTTTAAGTGTTGTGGGAGAAAGGGGAGGAATTTAATTGAGGAGAGGGGAGCAGCTTGGCCATCGAGAGAAGGAAGGACATGCACAGGGGACAGCATACAAAAAGGCACAAACATACCTGTGCAGAATGTGAGTGAATGACTTAGGGCTTGGCCACACTTGCAATTTAGAGTGCACTAAAGCCACACAGTGTGCTCTAACTCACTCCCCGTCCCCAGTGGCAAGGCACGTAGAGCACTCTGACTCCGTGACTAGAGCACTCCTGGTAATCCACCTCGGTGAGAGGAATAAAGTTTGATGCATCTTGGCTGAGATGCCCCAGCGTCAGTGTGAACAGGATGTTGCATTACTGCGCTCTGACTGACCTCCGGAAACATCCATAATCCCCTTAAGTTAAGTGGCCACTCTTGTCATTGTTTTGGAATTGGCTGTAAGAATGCAGATACGCCCTTTCAAAGCTCTGTTTCTGACATCCCGCATGCTTATCTGCTTCGAGACAAAGCAAACATTACTGAGGAATGCAGGCTGCTTTCAGTGAATGAGAGAGAGGCAGGGAGGAGGGGGGTTTGAACTTACAAGACAGAATGCTGACACACTCTCAGCACCCTAAAAACCCACACTTCCCCCCATATACACACAACACACTCCCTGTCACACTCCACCCCACCCCCCACATTTGAAAAGCACGTTGCAGTCACTTGAAAAGCACATTGCAGTCACTTGAATGCTGGGATAACTGCCCATAATGCACCACTCCCAATGCCACTGAAATGTCGCAAATGTGGCCACGCCAGTGCGCTTGCAGCTGTCAGTGTGCATAGACTGCAGCATTTTCCCTATTGCACTCTCTGAAGGCTGGTTTAACTCAAAGCTCTCTAAGACAGTAGTATAGCCATGTCCTTGAAACCTGATGTCATTGGCAGAGTGGAGATTGTCGGGGGAAAGCCGTGATCATTTATAAGTATGGAGCAGTAAGCTGAGTGCCATCTCAAAAAGTTCTTTATGGAGCAGAATGGGGAAGTTTATTGATAAAGAACAGATAGGATTTTCCCATACCAGGTTCAATTGTTGCTCCACTTACTTTATGTTATATCTGTCAGTGCCTGATTCTACAAAAGGAAGGTGAAGCCTTTACATAAATGCACCTTAGCAACTGAGAAATGTTATACAAGGAGTAAAATTCCTTCCTGATCATTGCAGGTTTCGTAATCATCTTATGCCCTGAAGCATATGGTTTGATTATCCTCATTATCTTATCTTTAACTATAAATATTATCAGTGCTCATAAATTTATTTAGCCTTTTTAATCAAAATACATTATTTACCTTGATTATCTCCTGTAGCATTGCATTTTGTAGGTCAACTGTATCTTGCATATCTGAAGCTTATCGAAAACTTTATGGCCTGCAAATAAGGTCCAACATTTTATAAATCTTATAAGAACAAAGTTTCCTGGCTAATACTTCCTGCTTGTTTGAGGATGGCAGGAATATTTGCAAGAATTGTGTTCTTTGAGATATTTCAGTCTTTTCACAACCAGTCCTGGATACAACTGGATAAAGACATTGTATGTTTATGAAAATTAAAACATAACAGATAACAAAAAATAAGTTAATCTCAGGTAAATATAATAATCATACTACCGCTGGTGATTTCTACAGGTCTGTAGATCTCAGACTGTGGGCAAACATCGTTTCTGACATTCTACACAAGGTAATTGCTTTTGAAAATTTGGCTGCAGGTCAGTCTCCATTTGGGGTGCCCCATTAAAAGACACCTGGGGACTGATTTTAATAAATGCTGAGCACCTGCAGCTCCCATTGACTTTTGCTATCACAGTAGGTGTTCAGCACCCCAAAAAATCAGGCCCACCAAAATAAAGTGTCACCCAACACTGTCTTGATTTAAGAGAATACAAATTCCCTCAGTGGCAGCAATGTTGAAAATAAATTACGAGTTCTAATCAGCAATCTGAAATAATATTATTCAAGTACTAACATTACAAATAGCACAATCCACTAGCTGGCAAAGAAAGTGTTAACTGCAGCTTCAGAACAGAATTAATGGCCAGTATCAAAGGTCAGAAACACAGAAACTGCATCCAAGAGGCCAATACCCTGCTGGGCATAAACTTGACCTCCTGCTGACCTGCAACTGTCATGGAGTCCTAAGAGTCATGGTCAGGTCCAAAATGAAGCAGTCTGACCCTAGAGCTCAGAGTTACCATGACAATGACCTCCAGCTATTATTTATTGACTGGCTTCTCTGAATGCTTGACTAGGTCTCTGGTCAGTGGTGAAAGATGTATTGATTATACATTAGTCTGCTAGGACTGGCTGGCATCATAAGCTTTTGAAAAATGCATACCAACTCTCACACATTATTAGGTTTGGCATAATGCTAAAAGGACACATAGGATGGTTTTATTTTACCTGGCAGCCATGACATTCACTGATATAAAGGATATAATCACAGAAACTGAATAAGATATTAATGTGAAATTTTGTACAACAACTCTGAGAGCTCCAGGCTGGAAATATATACACTGCTTTCTAACATGTCACCATTTAATTTAGCATCCAAAACACTCTATCCATGCATGTTTTCTCAATTTATGTCAGCCAAAACTCTGAAAGAAGGGCATAAAAAAATTGGGGCTACCGTGACCAAAAACCACAGTAAGAAATGTGTGATTTTTTAACTGCTTAATTCACATCCTGTTTTCAAAACCAAGGATTAAAAAATAAAAGATGATATATCAACTAAAGCTTTTTAAATAATCATTCTGTTATGTTTCACTGTGGCTATTGCCTTTATATGCTGGGTATTTACTGATACCCTTTCAATTGTAAATCCATGAGATAAAAAGGCACTTGCTATGGAAATGTGAAATTGAATAAAACAAATCTATTTTTTTCATATTCTATATGCATGTAATATTTGAGAAATTGGAAGTTTAGGGTTTTTATAAAAATTCAGATCTCTGAAACTCCTATATATCAACCTGCATCTTAAAATAAGTCTACATAATATGTGGAAAATGAGTTTAGAGAAGTACTGATTAAGCAAATTAAGTGAAAAATAAAAATCAGGGTTTTTTTTTTAAAAAAAGTGATTACTATATCAGAATGGCAATAAATTTTACTTATCCCATTTACTCTGTCACTAAATTCAGAACTAAAGCCAGTTCTATTATGGTTAAAGAAGACATTTAGTTTATGAATGAAAAAAAAAGGAATCAAGTTCTGACTCACTACTACTCCATACAAAGAACACAAGTCCATTTTGCAGGATACAAGATCATTGGTGTACACAAGCCAGATGATGGAAGAAGTTGTATTACGGCATGCCCCGGGGAATCCATATGATTCTCTTAGCCAGGTGATAAAATAATTCCTAAACTGGACCTGGTAAGGGCAGAGAAATAAGATGGAGATTTACATGGTCTGATATTAGGCTGCCCTGCCTTACGAACAGCCAGATAATTTAGTAGGAGCAGTTAAAGTAGGCCTGGCTTTCAGAAAGTTTGAATGACAATTAATTGTGTTAAGTTAATGTCGGTCTTGTTGAGCCCATAGCACATTTTATTGATTGCTAACAAATAAATTTAAAGCCAAACCATAAAAGCCTCACACATACAGAAAGAAACATTATATGTATGTTTATTAGCAGCATATCATTCATTCTGATTAAAACAAAACACAGCATTAACGGCATAGGGCAGCAGTTCTCAGCGTGGAGTCTGGGGCTCCTTGGGGGGCTGTAAGCAGGTTTCGGGGTCCACAAAAATAAACCAGACAGTAGAGCCAGTGTTTGGCTTTCTGTCCTGGAGCCCAGCGAGTCTAAGCCCTAACTCTACTGCCTGGGCTGAAGCTGAAGCCTGAGCCCCACACATCCAAGGGCTGAAGCCACAGCGTGAGCAACTTATCTTCATGGGGCCTCCTGGCACATGAGACCCTGGGCAATTGCCCTGCTTGATACCCCTTATGCCAATTCTGGCTTTTAATCTACTGGATATGCAGAAAAACAGTTGTTATGGCACAGGTGGAATAATGGAATTTTTATAGTATATTGAGGGGGCCTCGAAAAGAAAAAGGTTGAGAACCTGTGGGATAGAGGGCCTGAAAAGTTGCTGCTCACAGCTAGTCAGATGTTCAAATCCCCAGCTGAACTATGTGTCTGAACCACTCACTAACTGAATATTAAGGGAATCTGTATTTGCTGGGAATGACACCTTTTAGCTGAAACAATGGACTAAGGGCTTCAATATGGCCCTTGGAACCTAAGCCATGTTAGGGGAGGTGGGATTCTGCCTGAATGAATTTCCTTCTGAAATGCAAAACACTTCTTGGGCATTTGAGGAAAGGTTGTTCATTGCTATATCTTTGTAAGGGTGTAATCAGCACTACACCAGTGTAGCTCTACCAGCCCACCAAAGGGGTGAGGTCATTTACTGGCTCTTTCTAGACCGGGCAGTGTTTGGGTGAGGTAAAGAGTGGGAGCGCATTAGTCCTACAGCTTCAGGGATGAGGACATATGCAGCATAGTCAAAATTTGCATTGAAGGGCATATCCTCATATTCCAGGGGTTGCTTCTTCCTCTGGCCCATTATCTCTGCTGGCAGTGTTAGTGGGCCCTTCCCCTCTTCCTCCTGAGCAATTTGCAAACAAATCAGTGCAGTCTCATCCATCATGAGCTAAAGAAGGGGAAAAGGCTCTCTACTATCTGCCCTCCTCTAGTGCATCAAATGCTTGTGCATGAGATAACACTGCTGGGCACTCTGGCCCTTAGGAAGATTCCTACTTCTGGCTGTAACAATCCCAAACTTTCCACATATTTCAAGGCACAAATTCAGGAACAGATTAGCATTTGTGCAAATGCAACATCCTATGTTTGTTTGTGCCAGAGTGCAAACTCTTATTTTAGAATGGTTCTTCATAAAAACAGTCTGAACCCATGACTGTTAGTCTATCTCCTGAGCATCACTGAATCTGACCTCGAGAATTGCATACAGACAATCATATGACTGAAGACAAGTAAAACAGAGTCAGGAATCAGCAGATAAACACATCTCACCCACAGCAAGGTAGCTCACGGTTCACTGACAAAACAAAAACATTCTATGGTGTGTAACAGAACCAAAATGAAAGTTGAAGTCACTTTCACCAAAGACAGTTTTTACATTTGTAGAGCAGCCAAATATGACTGTTGTTCTACTATCTGACATAAAATCTGGTATGCACTAAGTCTTGGTAGCTTTGGGTCTTGTGCAACAATAATTGATCCACTACAGACTGCTAGCACAAGAAATCTCAGCTGCCGTGGGGAAGTTCCCCTTAGAGTGTGGAAAACTATTTTTCACATTTAATAATAATACAATTAAGACTCTTTTCTCTTGGCAAAGAAAGGAGTATATACTGTGTAGGCTTAATTTTAGGCATAGTACATGTAGACCTCAGGTTAATGGCATTGTATGGATACCAGTGAAATAAACAATGTAAGTTTCCCCTTCGAAACCTGGAAAATACTTATGTGAGACCAGACACAGAGTAAAAAGGAAAGACTTCAAAAAGAACTTCTAAAGGTAGTAATTAATACACTAGGCCACCTTACACACAAAAATAATAGGTCATCATCATCATCATCAAGGCATCAGTTATTAGGGAACTCACACTTTGTTCCAAAGTAAAGTCTGGGCATTTAACTATGATGTTCTAGAATTCCCCTGACACCAGAATACAGCTATGACATTTAATCATTAATGGTCATGATCTCTCACATTAAATAAATGGAAATGTACAGTGTATACATTATGGAGGATGAAATGCACTGGCTGTCACGGTTTATAGTATAACAGCAACATTAATACAAAGTGATATTGTTAGGGTAGGTCAGAAATATGATCTAATTTGAATGTATTTTACTGTGCTTTAATTATAACATAAATTGATTATAATCTCATACGTTTTACACAAGTTTCCAGAACAACAAGTTAAACAGAGGCTCAGAGTCAGGAAGGCGCAGGGCAGAAGGCCTGGTGTATTGCGTCCGCAGAGGACAAAAGCAGGCTTGTCTCTGGGAAGGCTGAGGGAAGTCTCTAAGTACTAGCCCACGTGCAGTGGGATGGAGACCTCGCCATGTCTGTATCCTGCCCATGGATATTCCCTCTAGACACGGAGCATCTCTTGAAGTACCAGCATCCCATTTACCCCCATATGCTTGCTCATCATGTGTATGACTGTCCCCTACATGGATGTGTTGAGAGCCTAGGAAAAGGGCTTCCAGCATCCTCTGTCACCAGTGCACCCACAGAAGGCAGCTATAATTGGTGTCTGTCCTGGTACGTTTAAAAATTCTCATGCTATGAGAAATTCTGGAATAGGTTGTGAAGTCTATAAAGTCGATTCCGAGCCTAATGTAGGAGGCAGCCTTCTTGATCAGAAGTGAGGCTTTTGTTGCTAGTGCCAGTGGTACCACAACGGGAGGACAGAGAGGAGAGGAGCAGGGCCCCTTCTCCCTGCTCCCAACACATTTGGTAAAATTTTGTCCCCTGGTTGGTGATCCTGCTGAGGCATCTCAGTGCTGAGCCGGTACGTCTCCTCCCGCCACCCAGAGAGAATGACTGACTGAGGAGCTCGGGCAGGCAGCACTACCTGTCCCCGGCTCCCATATGCTGCTCCAGAAGTGCCGTGGGGGAAGAGGGATGCCAAAGAGATGTCCTTACAGATGCTGGTTTCAGGAAGAGGGCTATGGCGGTCTGGGGAATGACATTGCCATTACCAGGTCTTTGGGCTCCTCGGTGAGGCCTGCACAGATTGCACAATAACAAACGCAACTGCCACCTCCTAGTAATGCCTGAGGCAATGCAGGGCATAATGCCGAGGTAGAAAAGCACCAACCCTACCCAGAATTTCAACTTTGTGGCACGGGATCAGATCTGGGAAAGCCCATTCCGCATTCCTCTTGATCCACCCAACTCCAGCTCCTAAATTCTACCTGCCTACCTGGAATGTCTACCCCAATCTCCTCCTTCCACAGGGGTCTCTTCCCACCAAACCCTTTTATCCTACTCCATACCACCAGATCCCCAGCTTCTTGATGACCCCTCCCCCCTGCCATAGCCTCCATACCAGCCTCTTATTTTAGTCACATCCTTGCCCCATAGAACAGAACCCCATCCTGACACCACTGATCCTGTAATAGCCCCCGCATATATGCCACCTCCACCCCGTTGCTCACCCCAGACCCATATAGATGTAGCTCATGGCAACAATCCTGCAGACACAGGTCTTGTACCCACTTCTTCCCATCAGCCTTCTCAAACGCACTCCACTGCTTGCCCCTCGCTTCCCCATGTCCATCCCCACTCTCACTGTCCTTCCCTGGCCCACTACTCATATCCATCACCAGTTGCACTTACAAATGGAAAGATGGTGGGTGGGTATGAGAAATATATTTTAGTTAGCTTGCAAAGCTGATACTATTCAATAAAACTTCAGGAAATGTTTGGTACGTTTTTTCACACACACCCACCACCACTCCCACTTAATATCCCAGGTGTTGTCCCTCACTTGTGCCAAGAGATCCCACTGAAAGAGGCTGCAAACCAGCTTTTCTCCTGCTTTAACAGTGGTGTAATAACTTTTCACTTTCTTTGGTGTAAGGAGCTACTGACTTAAATCTGAAACTAAATATAGCTTATTAAGCGAGAGCTAGATCCCATTGACTCCAATAGGAGCAAGATCAGGCCTTTGCTTGAATGAAAACAAAGTGATTTGAAAAAGTTTGATCAGATGAATTAAATATCATAATAAATAAAGAGGTAATTATTATTATTTTAAACTTAAAATGAATTATGATAGTATGGCACTACAACCAGCAGCATTTTCAGACAAAACTACACTCTTTATGGTGCCAGGAGGCCAAGATTGAAGTAAAATCAAGGCAAAAAGAATCAGCATAGGAAATAATCACACGGTACAATGAAATTTCTATTTGCAAGTTACAGTGCTAAAAATTTTTATTAGGCTGTAATTGAGGAACTCTTTCAGATGTTAAGTACCGCTAATATTATTTAAAATATAAATGCTACCAGCTAACCTTAAGGCTTGTTATAAATCAGACCCACACTGTATAAAAACAGTTATTTGTGTCTTAATGGGTCAAACAGAAGGGATGCACTCTAGAAGAGCTGGATACCAGATTCCCCTTTTATTGATCCAGGTTTCAACTCTGGGTGCTTGAGTTTATGACAAAAGAGTTCACAACACTACTGTCAGGAAGTCGATAGTGTGATAGATACCCTATGCAGTTGGTCCTGTCTCTAGCACTTTAACCACGCTTTCATTCTGACAGTTATTACTGCTGCAATAAATTCTTCAGTAAAACAAATAGGCTCTCCATAAACGTATTAGTCCAGGCACACTATTTTGCTTAATATAACTGCAAGTCTTAAACAGGTAACTACCCTAGTAAATAGACCAATATATTTAGAAAGAATCATGTTTACATATGACATTATTGTAAATTACCCATAGTTCTTTTCAGATCAGGTTGCTGAGTATTTATTACATCTTCCGGTTATACTTTTAAAATTCTCAAATAACTGACAGTAACCCAGATTTTAAAAATCCATTGCATATAATGTATCAAATCTTCCATAACAGTTCAGAGCCCGAGTCCCATGATTTTCAGTTAGACTTAGGTTCCTAAGATACTTAGGTGCCTTTAAAAAATTTTACCCACTGAATCCATATTCGACTTTAGCAGCCACAGAGTCTCTCAAAATACATAATTTTACCATATATTTATGTTCAGTTATTACTATATTTTTGTAGCTATGGGTCCCATTCCTGCAAGTGATTGCACAATTTTGTATCCAGTTAACTGTTATCTTAAAGATATCCCCATTTCACTAGGATGTTTGGTGCTGCATTGCAGCAAGTCACCAGTTAAAACATTCAGTCCCTCAGTTTCCCCTTTTCAAGCTTCTTTGGATTGTTGGGTCCAAACAAAAACACCAAATCTGAAGACAGCAGGACTCTGCATAGTTTAAAATCTGGATCCACATGGGCTCCAGTTTGTCTCATAATTTAAATTTTTTGTGAACAAATCTGTAAAGGCATAATATGTTGCCAATGATAATAAAAGGCATAACAAAGAAAGGAGTGTTTTCTGCTGGTAATTTTTGTCAGTAGACTTTTCCCATGCATATTTCACTATGCAGCTTCATTAAAGTCACAGGTATACATTTTTACCTAAAGTAATTTATTAACTATTATACAAATTCTCCCTTCTCCACCCCCGCTTCTCAAGAAAAAGCATTTACATACAGAACCTTTCCGGATTGCTTCCTATATCAAGAGCGTTTGTGTCACTTAGGCAAGATATCTTGAGACATCTATCCTTCAAGATTAAATGCATACCTTCTGAGTGACAGTTGCCACAATTGAAGTAAGCATTTACTGCTAGTGCTCAGCCATGCAACTAACTGCTCTGTAGCTGGCTGTGGCCTCTGGAGGTGCAGGACACTCATGGGGGAATGCAGATAATTTTGTTTTACCCTCCAGGCATGCAGTTTCTGGCTGCACTGTGAGGAAATACTATGGCGTCCATGCTGAGAGCACTTTGCCTGCTGCTCAGAGTTCTGATGAAAGGAACTAGAAAGACAAGGGCTCTTCTGACCTTCAAAAGTCCACTTATTTTATGCAGTGGATCTTCCAAATATTTGCAAAAACAAGCCCATTAGATCAGCAAATGGACAGAAAGGATGAAGAGAGATATAAAATGCTAGAGAGACAAGGTGGGTGAGGTAGTATCTTTTATTGGACCAGCTGCTGCTGGTGAGAGAAACAAGTTTTCAGGCTTACACACTGTCACACAGCTCTTCTTCAGGTCTGGAGAATGAATGCAGAATGTCACAGCTAAATACCAGGCGGAAGAGATTATTTAGTATAAATAGTTAACACATATTTCAAGAGACCATTAAGAGGCCTGTTAACACCTGTCCAGTCATAGGCGGGAAAGGGGAAAAAAAGCAGTGGGGAGGGGTAGGTTAAGTGGGTTACAAATTGTTGTAATAAGCCATAAATCCAAGTCCCTCTATTCAGTGCATTATTTTTAGTATCTCGTGTCCCAGACTCATCTTTCGAAGGTGTTGTGGAGGTTTCCTTTGAGGATGAGGAAGTGTTGACCCACAGGTAGTATGGTGTTTATCGTCTCATTTTTTATGAGAAAGTTCATTTGAGAGCATAGTGATCGTCTCATTTCACCCACATAGTTGTTATTGGGGAATTTTGTGCACTGGAAATGACACGTTGTGATAGGCTAGTGTAGGACGCATGGATCTTGAAAGGTGTATTGTGAGGGGTGCCGACCATCACAACTGTGGAGATATGTTTATAGGTTTTGCATATGTTGCTCTTGCAAGATCTAGTGCTGCTTTGAGTTTTGGTATGTCCTCGTCTTTGTGGGGAGTAACCACCCCAAACATGCCAAGAAATCTGTTATCCCCAGCTAGTGACTTTGGCCTTGGCTACTCTGGTGGGACGGGAGGTCGATCTAAGATATGCAACTTCAGCTACATGAATAGCATAGCTGAATTCAGCATATCTTAGGGTGACTTACCTGGCCATCCACACGGAAGCGAGTCGGCTGCTGCCACTCCCCCGTCAACTCCACTTCCGCCTCTTGTGGAGGTGGAGTTCCGGAGTCAACGGGGAGCGCGCTCAGGGATTGATTTATCATGTCTACGGTAGACGCGATAAATGGATCCTCTATAGATCAATCATTGCCTGCCGACCCAGCAGGTAGTGAAGACATACCCTTAGATACCACAGGGCATGCTCCTAGGAGAAAGTCTTGGAAATACACCTGAACACTCTTAAAACTGCTTTCACCAAACAAGAAGATGCCAGCAGAGAAACAGATTGCATAATGGAATGGGCCACCTAAATACCCTGAGACACCCTTTTTCAATACAAAAACAAAACCCCTTCTGACTCCACATCTTTAGTTGTTACCTACTACCTCACACTGGAACCCATATGGGGTATCATCAAACAATACAACTCATACTCAATACGGACATCCTGAAAGAAATCTTTCCTGAACCCCCTCTTCCAGACTTCAAACAACAGAAGTAAACTTCCCACCAGACTCTGCTAGAACAACAGATGCAAACCTGTAGACATACCTTGACTGATTAGAAGATCAATAACCCCCACAAAACTCTTTTCAAGATCCTTAGGTCCTACACACAGAAGTGATGCATGGGGGGCCATGCGCCTACCCTCAGTTTGCTGCTTGTCTTGTACTGAGCTTGCTCACACAGACTGAGCATGCTCAGTAACACAGCAGAAGCTAGCTGCCCTCACTTAGCCTCAGTATCATCAGGCACAGGTCATCTCTACGTACACGTGTCTGTCAGAACATGTGGTGTACCTCATCCAGTGCATTAAATGTCACAATTGCAACTACATGGGTGAAACAAAACAATCACTATTCTCTCAAATGAACTCACACAGGAAAATGGAAAAGGCAAACACTTCATATCACTTACAGGCAGGGTGAAAGTAAAATTTCTCTCTTACTGGTATGGGGGGCAGCTTGCCCCCTCCCCCTACGCCCCCGGAAGGGGCAGGGTGTTGGGTGGAAGGGGTGGGGTTTGGGAGTAAGTGTCCCCCTGCCAGCCCTCCTGGGGCTCCAGCCCTGTGGTAGCTGCTCCTTTTGCCCCTTCTTCCCCTGTTGGCAGCCGGCGGGTGGCAAAAGGAAAGCAGGGTCCTTTTGCCGCGGCCACTATTTAAAGGACCCTGTTTAAAGTGCTACCACATCGCATAGAGGTCCAGGCAGATGAATTTCTAGCTAGTTTTCTCAGAGATACGAACAGAAACTTTCCCCCAAAGGGAGAAAAAGCAGCAGACTCCCTCCTTAATACAATGATCAAGGAGAATAAAATAAACTTTGCCAAGATGACACAAAAAAAGTTTGCAGCAACATTCAATTTTACTTTTACAACAGCAGTTTCTTCAGTTATTCTTTACAGTCTGAAACGGTTTTCTTAGTTTTAGCAAGTCAAAATTCACACCACGCTGTTTCAGCTCCTTGCCACGTAACTACTGGCCAGAACAGAACCCAGGGGGATATTAGCAGAGCTTTTCAAGTTTCAAGCAGGTATTTTGTTGTTTCTGGTAGCACCCACCGACTGCACTGAGCGGTGCTACCCAAACAGTAGAAGGCACAATCACTGCCCAAAGGACTCATAGCTTCAAAACTGACAAACCCACTGAGGGTAGGGGAAAGGTTACAAAGGAGGAATGTTGGTGTCTTAAGGCACTGAGCTGGGTCAAAGGAGATCTGGGCTTAATTCCAGGTTATGCCCCAGACTTCATGTGTGACTTTGGGTCAGGCACTTAATTTCTCTGTGTTTCCCATCTGTAAAGGGGAATAGTCCTATTTCCTCTTTCCCATCCTTTGCCTGTTGTGTCTGTGGAGGTCAGCATCCTGCAAAGACTTACACGTGTGCTTAATTTTAAGCATTAACAGAAGTCCCATTTAAGTCAGTGAGATTAAGAATAGCAGGATCAGGGTCTTAGATTGTATATATAGAGATATGCCTATCTCATAGAACTGGAAGGACCTTGAAAGGTCATGGAGTCCAGCCCCCTGTTTACACTAGCAGGACCAAGTACTGTTCCCTGAACAGATTTTTTTGCCCCAGATCCTTAAATGCCCCCCTCAAGGATTGAATTCATAACCCTGGGTTTAGCAGGCCAATGCTCAAACCACTGAGCTATCCCTCCCCCAAAATTCTTTAGAACATAGACTGTCATTTACTTACGGGTATGTGCTCTGCCTCTCATAATGGGGCCCTTCTCTGGGGCTACTATAATACACTAAAGGAGCATTACTGCAGTCCAAGGTTCTGACAGCTGTGAAGTACTACGTGCTGGAATTCCACTCCAACACAGGGTAAGCCATATAGAGAGTGATCACACCACAGAGTGACAAGTATCACATATGCGCCCCAATCCTCTCCTTTAGCAAAAACCATATGAGCAAACTCATTCCTCTCCCAGTAGCGACAGTTTCCCTAAATGTTCATAAAACTACTTCACAGTGCAGAGTGATGCCTCAGGTCATGGTCTCTCCTAAATCCTCTCTGTTTAGGGAGTGAACCTGAAACTATTTCAATTTCTTTTATTCACAAAGAAACAAGATGGAAGAGTTACCAGTTTATTTTGTCCAGCCACGAACATTTCCTTTCCATCAAGTCCTTGGATTGTCCTCTCCAAAGATGGGCAGTAACACCACCCAGCTTCCTGCTCTAATCCATCTGCAAGGCCTCTCTATGGAGAATAGGAACTTTGAAATTCACATTGACTCCATGACTTTTTTTTCTAATTACTCTACAGAGACTTCTACATTCATGCTGCAGCCATTACAGCAGAAAACTGGACGTCCCTCATTTTCTAACCATACTGGACTCATATTTGCTGACATGTCTTTTTGATTAAACTAACCTTGAGCTGCACAGAAACAGGAAACCACTTTCAACCTCAAACCAATCCAGACACAGGAAACCAGGGATAGACAGAAGCAAGCTGCAGCTTCATCAACAACTGCCAGAGCAGCAAAAAGCAGCACTTGCAGAAGGACATCAGACCTCCCATTTGCGTATGCCCTGCTGAGAGCCATACATTCATCAGCTACACTTTGCAATCTATGATGCCTCCAATTCAGAAGCCTTTACAACTCATACAGGTCACACTAGCCATCAATGATTTAAGAGAGGATAACCATGGGTACTTGTGTAGGGGGACTGTTGGCCCCTTACTAAAACTAGGCAGGGGTGTTTTGGTTAGCTAGCTCCCAGTACAAAAAGTAAAGGGAAGGTTCAATGGGAAATTGGGACCCTTAGGCTGACAGTCCCCAGAAACAAGAGGGAAAGGCCAATGCTCCAGCTCAGCCTGACTAACGGGGCAGGCAGGTTAATGAGGGAGTCAGAAAGCCAGGGGTCCTGTCCTCTGTGTGAGCTGGAATTGCCTGGGGCAGACAGAGTGGAGCCAAATTAGGAGAGAGCAGAGGCCCAAGCTGAGCTGGGAGCAGAGTCACAGAAGCACCCTGGAGAGCAGACCTGCGCTGGGAGGAGAGCTGTAGGATCCAGAGCCAGAGGGGCCAGAGAAGCAGCCCAGGGAACTGGAGGCAGAGCAGCAGCAGCGGCGCTGAGGCAGAGTGGAGCTGAAGTTGGGGCTAGAGCAATCCAGAGCCGGGTGCGGTGAGCAGCTTGGGAGAGCGAGGGAGACTCTGGGCAGCAGGTCCAGTGCAGGGAGATGCCACCAGCCAAGAGGCTATGCAGGCTAGACTTGGATGGGGATCGTAACCCCAACGGGGCAGAGGCGTTGCTGGGGAGAAGGGTCCTGCCACCTAGAGCCTCATGCCACGGCTAGAGCAAGTGTCTGACCCACAGCATCCATGCAGCACAGCCAGGTTTTGAAAAGGAGGCCTGGGTCTGTCAGGGCCGGCTCCAGGCACCAGCGCTCCAAGCGTGTGCCTTGGGCAACAAGACGAGGGGGGCAGCCTGACGTTCACCATCAAGGTGGCAGTCAGGCTGTCTTCAGCGGCATTTCCGTGACAGGTCCGCAGCTACCGCAGATTTAGTGGCTTTTCGGCAGCGGGGACAACAAGGCTGCAGGACCCGTAGACCCCACGCAGAAACGTTGCCAAATCCACAGCAGCCACGCCATGGAACTTCCGCACTTGGGACAGCAAAAACTTTAGAGCCGCCCCTGGTAACTGTCCCCCTGAAAATTTAATCTAAGTTGATATGGTTCACTGACATATTTCAATATCAACAAGACAGCAGGAAAAACTTTTCTGACCAGATCAATTTGTAGATTACAGACTCCATGTAGATTACAGACATGGATATCATAGGCAGAGATGGGCAGGAAACTGATTTCCTCTTTTGCAAGAAATTCTGAGATTTCAAAACATTTCATACTGATTTGGGATGGCAAAAACATTGAAATCTCAAACTTTTTCACAATCCAAACAGCTTCCAAAAAAATCGTAACTGTTTTATTTCTATTCTATTTAGGATTTTACTTTAATTAACTTACATTTCAAAACTAAAGGTAGATCTGAATTGGAAAACCAGAATTTTTCTGTTTAAAAATGTCAACATGAAACAGTCTTACAATTCTGAAACTTTTTTCAATAATATTTTGAGTTGAGAAAGTTGGTGAAACCAATCGATTCCTGAGGAAACCTTTGGTTTCAGGGAATTGGCATTTCTCTGGTGAAAAAAATATTTATGGGGAAATGGGGCACTTGTCACCATCATATTAACTAAATGGAGAGGCAGTCTGGTCTTGTTTTTAGGGCACTGAATGGGGAGTCAGGAGGGGGGAGTTCTCCTGCTGGCTCTGACACTTACCTGCTTGGATAAGTAACTTTACATCTCTGCTTTCCCTCCTTTGTCTCTCCTGTCTATTTAGACTGTAAGCTTTTTGTGGGTAAGGACTATCTATATATGCCTAACACAATGGGGTACTATTGTTGGTTGAGTCTTCAAGGCTCTACTGCAATATAAATACATTATAATGGACACTAACCACAGGTTAGGTGGTCATTGTGTAATTATTAATTTCCCCATTGAACTTTCCAAAGGTAAACTAATGATGTGGAGGGGGTGGGGGGAAGAGGGTTGTGTGAACACCTTGTTAACAAAGAAAACTTTTGAGCCAAGTAACTGAGAATGACAGCTAGCATTCAGTTAAGAAATGAAAGTAAATGCTCAGCCCTTTTTCTTGCGGAGATACCCTTGACAATGAAAACCAATAGCTACAGCTAAGAAGAGTATTTAGCTAGCCTCTTTTTTTGGCAGCATGGCAATGTGGGTGGGGGGAACATGAAGATTCCCCTGTACAGCATTTTATAGTTGCAAGCAAACATCTGACTAACACTCTCCACAATCCTCAGACCAGTGGCGTGCATACTGACATGATAATCACAGAGAGGAATTAGCTGTAATTGTGTGGAGACAGCATACTATGTTTTATATCAACTTCAGAATGCTACATTTTTCTCCCCAAAGTCATAGGTGACTTTGTTGTGGATCAACTTTTTGTTGAGAGAAAATGTCAGCCTGGGGATGCAATAATAATCCTTCCTGATTGCCAACAAAGGTGCAAACCCTTTATTCTGAAAATCTGTGCTTTGCCTTATTCACAAAGCAAAAAAACAGAAGCTCTTAAAATTAACCTCCAGCGTGTTTAAGGTTTGAAAGTTGAAGGCCTCACCTACATTACAAAGGATCCACTCACAACATGGCTGACCACTGGCCTAGTGAAGATGGGAATTAACAATGCTGTAAAATGTTACATAACCAGGCTTAAAGCCTTAGATATGTGAGATCTGTGGTTTTGTTGGGCATATCCAAGGCTGTAGCATTCTTATAACAAAGTTAGTTTAAAATCTGTAGTGTGGCTGAGATCTCTACTGTAACTGGATTGCCTGACAAGGTTACATTTGTTTGCAGTGTTGTTGTAGTTATGTCAGTCTTAGAATAGGTGAAACACAAGCTGAGTGAAGTAATATCTTCTACTGGACCAACTTCTGTTGGTGGAAGGAACAAGCTTTTGAGATTCACATAGCTCTTCTTCTAGTCTGGGGAAGATAACCAGAGTGTCTAAGCGAAAAACAAATTGAGACAGATTGTTAAGCATAAGAGGTTCACGTATGTTGTAGGAGACCACTAACAAAGAAAAATGAGAGAGACAAGAACACCCATCACCCATGGCAAATATTTTTCACAAAGTGATCACTCCATTCTCATCGTCAAAGGAAACATGCACAACACTCTCAAAAGATGTCCCTGGGAACTTAAATTCATAACTCTGCTAAACACTAAAAACAATCGTTTTATGGCTCATAACGGCAATTTGTAACACAATCTACTGCTTGCTCTCCCTTCGTGGCCCACTTGATTTTAAGTGGCGTCCTGCAGCATGGGTGAACCCCTTATACTTAAACTGCCCCAACTTGTATTTACTTCGCCAGATCTGAAGAAGAGTTCGGTGAAGCTCTAAAAGTGTTTCCCTTCCATCAGCAAAAGTTTGTCCAATAAAAGATATCATCTCACCCACCTTGTCTCTCTCAAGGTTATATTTGAACTCCAAGTAGCAGTACCATTGGGGCATTTTGAAAAGTACATATTGTCCCAGTAGTAAGTGCCAAATCCATAGAAGACTATATTTTCCCTTATTTTCAAGTAGTTATCTATGACCGTGAAAAGCAGAGATGGCCCCTTGCTGCAAAGTTTGGATCTGGATCCCATGTATGATAAAGATAAAAGGCCAAACACATAGGATCAGTTTTTAAAAAATATTTAAGTGCCTAAAGACTCGGATAGACATCTAGTGGGGTTTTCAAAAGTGCCAACTTGCCTATCTTCCACTGATTTCAATATGAGTTAAGTGCCTAGGTGACTAGGGTATTAAAATATAGGGATGTGCTTCAGGTCTCTCTCTAGATGGGAGGTATTGTTCATTTTGAGAAGGGGCATTGCTGATCATGGAGAGAGCTAGGAGCGGCAGTGGAATGAGATAAGATAACGTGAAAATATCATTTGAGAAAATAATCGGCAAAATGTTTTTAGCCAGGTGTGGTAGATGGAATACTTAGGAATGTATCTATTACCAGCAGAAGTGAGAGCTGATGCTCTGTGGTTTAGCTCTTATTCCTTTTGGAGAGTAGCATCTCAGTGATAAGACAATACTGGATGGTGTTGATTATCTCACACGGGGATGGTAATTCCTAAACAGACTTTTGTAGATATGAGTTGTATCAGAGGATGACACTAAAGCCTATTGGACACCACGATCTCTAAGGGTACATCTACACTGCAGGTAGACACCTGCAGGTGACTCATGTCAGATGACTTGGGCTGCAACCCCAAACATCTACGTTGCAGTTAAATAGCCTTTTAACCTGAGCTCCATGAGCCTAAGCTCTGGGACCCTCCCCACCTAGCAGCATCTTAAGTCCATACTCTGGCCCACACCCAAATGTCTACACCACAGTTAAACATCCCCTTAGCTCAAGCCCTGCAAGCCCAAGTCAGCTGGTACAGGCCAGCTGCATATCTTTAATTGCAGTTCAGACATACCTTAAGTAAAAATTTAGCCTGCAGGATGATCAGAATTATTGAGCTCAGGTACAGGTATCAGGTATTTCTATGATGGTTTAACTCTAGCTCCAAATTGGACATGAATGAAGGAGTCATAGAATCATAGAATATCAGGATTGGAAGGGACCTCAGGAAGTCATCTAGTCCAACCCCCTGCTCAAAGCAGGACCAATCCTCAACTAAATCATCCAACAGATTTTTTGCCCCACATCCCTAAATGCCCCCCGCCCCAGGATTGCATACTGTAACTCGAGAGCCTAAATGGTTGTATCATATCATGTGTGTCAATATATATACAGGCAGCATTACTCCTCTTTTCCCACCTCCTCTAAGTCTTGTGTTCAATTAAGAGTCCTTCAGTTGCCAAGAGATACACGTTAAACTGCCTATGTATAGAAATGAAAACAAAGGAATATCTCCCTTATTGTATTTTTTATTCATAATTTTAAATCTCCATTATTATGAGAAGTTGCTTTTAATTAGAAAAAGGTGAGTTCAGTGGCTTGTTTCACTTAAAATGTATCAGTTTGTGTTTGTATCTCTTGACATAGGATGTTATACTAAATTATTCATTTTTACAGAATGGAAATTAATTATTGTGTACGAAATCCCAAACACATATGGTCACAGTGCTAGTTAGATCTGCCTCCTGCTATGCTTCAGAGATTCAGATTTGGAGGTAGTATGTTATTTTCCATGCCAAGACCACCTATGGTTTTCAAGATATAAGTATCTGAAAATTTGCATTTTCACAAAGAGCACATGTTCCAGCTTTAGTATACACTGACTACTACCGTCTTGTAACTGCATGCATTAGAATGGATGTTAGCAGTCTATAAATGTAATTTCAGTTCTAAAACATTCTGAATGACTGACATTTTCTACATCTATCTTTAGTACTATATAATATCAATCTCTTCTTTGCAAAACCTTCAGAATGTCTCTTGATTGATAGCAATCATTTGCACTAATTAATTTCAAGGGTCAGTTGTGAATGACAGGTTTGTCATGGTCAAGGACTCAATTATATATGACCAAGAAAGCATGCTGAAATGGTCAGTCATTCTGTGAAAATCAAAGAAAGCCAGTTCAGATGGGAGAGAATTCATGACTCTGTTTATGAATGCATCCAAGCCACTTTATGTCTGAAATTAAAGGGTCTCTTGTCATCAAAATAGAATGAGTACTTGTGGCACCTTAGAGGCTAACGAATTTATCTGGGCATAAGTTTTCATGGGCAAAAACCCACTTCATCAGATACATGGAGTGGAAAATACAATAGGGAGATATATATACAGAGAACATGAAAAGATGGGGGTTGCCATAGCAACTCTAACAAGACAAATCAATTAAGGTGGGCTATTATCAGCAGGAGAAAAAACTTTTGTAGTGATAATCAGGATGGCCCACTTCAGATAGTTGGCAAGAGGGTGTGAGTAACAGTAAGGGGAAAATTAGCATGGGGAGATAGTTTTAGTTTGTGTAATGACCCATCCATTCCAAGTCTTTATTCAAGCCTAATTTAATGGTGTCCAGTTTGCAAATTAATTCCAGTTCAGCAGTTTCTCATTGGAGTCTGTTTTTGAAGTTTTTTTATTGAAGAATTGAAACTTTTAGGTCTGTAACTGAGTGTCCAGGGAGGTTGAAATGTTTTCTGACTGGTTTTTGAATGTTACAATTCTTGACATCTGATTTGTGTCCATTTCTTTTGCATAGATATTGTCCGGTTTGGCCAATATGCATGGCAGAGGGGCATTGCTGGCACATGATGGCATATATCACATTGGCAGATGTGCAGGTGAATGAGCCCCTGATGGTGTGACTGATGTGATTAGGTCCTATAATGGTGTCCGTTGAATAGATATGTGGACAGAGTTGGCAACGGGCTTTGTTGCAAGGATAGGTTCCTGGGTTAGTGTTTTTGCTGCTGTAAGAGAAGTTCCTCCTCAGAAACAAGTAGAGCCAGCAACTGTAACTCATTAGTTCAAACAAAATCAGATTAATTTCTAGTGTACTCATTATATAATGTACACTTATTCCTTAAATCTTCACCAGTGCATCCATATATCAAGTTATAACCAAAATAGGGAGAGGGAGATTCTGGATTAAATAGAAAAAATAGCGATAATTGTTTCCTGTTTGCCATTATAGTTATTCAGGTTAGTATCCTGATTTGTGTTCCCTGCAATATGTAACTAAAAGAAGAGTGAAGAAAAAGGAATATACTCATGGGATATATTCTTCCTTCGAAGAAAAAAGTAGCTCATGATTTTTATGCCAACACACTCATTGATAAAGATTTATGTTGAAAGTGTTATAATCAAACACATCAGTGAATGTTCATTGCATAAGGCTTTTATAATTGTATGCTATATATATAAACTCAGTTAAGTCAGTGCCTAAGGGAATATATGTAGGAATAATATCTGGGAATGCTTACTATAGGATTTCTTTAAAAGCTTGTTAAACATTGAGGGTGAATATGCTACTTGATTTACTCACTCAAGTAATCTCACTGGTATTCTCTGAGTTTAGCAACCAGGATCTGACCAACAAAAAACTTTTAAAAAATATAGCCAGTTACATTTTGCTCAATCATTTCTCTTACTCTTTTGACATACAAAATCATAAAATTTGCTATCCATTAAGTACTCATGATCCACAATCAAGGAGTATTTGAACTTCAGTCTGATTAAACTTAACGTATCACACCATTATATGAGGCTTAGGCCTAATGCCAAAAAAGAATCACTTTACCTCCACATATAATTCTTCTCTACACACACAGCTAGGTTCTTAGTCGTTTTAAGAGGGGAAGGATCCATGAAGTCACCAAATCTGTTCCCCACAGCAAATACAGGAGAATACAATCCTACAGATGACATATCTGTTATTAGCCAAATAACCTGATGCGCATAGAAAACATGTACAAATATGAACATTAGAATTTCTAGATGCTGGTAGGCCTGTAGCAGAAATCTCACAAGAAAGGCTGTTCTCACAAAATTTCAAGCCACTTGAGACTCAATTAGTTTAGACACTAAGTCTGGTATGCATTGCATACTTACCCAAACCAAATTGAATCATTGTTTCTTTTGATTATCACACATCACTGTTAAAGAAATTGGACATGACCTACATGCTGCATTTCTTTATCTTGCATATAAGATCTTTGTGATAATAAATGAGCAATTAGAGAATGTATATATACAAGACTAGAGAAGGAGATTAATATTTGACTTAAGTGATCCATTGTACATAGAACTACGCAGAGGATGGAAGGGGTTTTTCTGCAAAAGCTTTAGAGATTTTGAAAGTTGGCTTCTTTCCAAATCAGAGCAAAACCTGAAAATTTCAAAATGTTCCATGAAAATTCTGAAAAAAATAATTGGATTGATTGAAATGTTTTGTTTTTATATTTGAAACATTGTTTCAGTTTTTCCTTTTTAAAAAATCTTGTATTATAGTCCATAAAATTAACTGAAGTGAAAAGTAGTCTCCAAAAAAAAAGAGAATGTTTCATTCTGAAAATGTTGACACAGGACATCTCAACATTGTTGGAATTTTTTTTCAAATTTTCTTCTCTAACAAAATTCTGGAAATATCAACCTAATCTCACAAAACATTTTAACTAATATTCTTATAATTACAAGAATAATTAGTGCATTACCCCATCTTTAGTATAAGTTAATAGGCTGTACAGAGCAGTGTAAAATATGTATCTGAGGGGCTTTAACCATTGGACAATAAATATCAGCTTAACACATTCTCTCTCAGGCTAGGTGTCTCAGTGAAAGACCTTAGAAAGAAACAGAATAGAAAAGTCCATGTTAGTGATTATGGATTTAACAGTAAACCAGGGAGTAATTTGTACCTCTGCTATTTCTAATCGATCCATCAAAAACATTAATAAGTAGGTTGAAATGAAAAAAATTGAAGGTAGATCAGTAACAGGAATATGCAATTCCTGGTTATTGACAGCCCTATTAAGCATGCTACCAATGTTATCTAGTGTGAATTAACATCTTCCAAAGCTCTATGGATTCATCAGTGAGACCCTCAAAAAACAGAAAGAGTTGTCTCTAAAAAAAATTATTTTTCTTCTGTCATGCATGAACTAAAACATCAGTTTATGCAATACAGAACAAAAATTAATAGTTCAGTGACCAGATCTGTAAGCCAATTTCATGAGTTTTGAACTCAGTTATCAGTATGGTTAACTTTTTATTAAGACAACTTGGTGTGAAGTCAAGAATCCAGGGATGTACAACTTTTCATCCAAGCTTAAGAAGCTGCAAGTTCAGGCCTCTACATATAATTGATTGCATCTCCCCATACCATTTACATTCATTTATTGTCAAACACAAGAGACATTTGCTATTTAAAACTTATATATAAATAAATAAAACATCAACCATCCCCATCTGCCCCTTAATCTAACTACATGCAAATACCCAGTTTCTTACAGGTGTTGCAGCATAAGTGTATCTTTTGTTTGTAAGTTGAATTGGATACATAAGGATTTATACAGTTTCTCTGATAAAAATAACTGACTTTTAATTACTTTATTTTAAAAATATAGACACCTTTCTCGTGGTACAGGTGCATAGCAGTCATTCATTTCAATGGGGTTAGCATGTGTTATTTATTTTTTCTTTTTAAATTATATTGAAGTAGCACCTAAACACCACAACCAGATTAGTCTCCATTGTGCTAGGAGCTGTACAAACATAATGACAATCCCTGCACCATGGTACTTACAATAGGTCCTTTGTATAGAAGGAGGTCTAGAACTATGTTGTTTCTTTTCTGATAATCCAGTATTTGATTCGTTTATTTTAAATCATTCCATGGACATCATATTTAATGGAAAGAACCTAAGATGGACAGAGATGCTTGCAAATATGGGACAAAGAGGGGTCAGGGCCACAAATCATCCTGGACAAGTGTGTCCACTCAAGTGGGGAGGAGTTAAAATTGTTGGGTGAAATCTTGGCCAAACTAAAGTCAATGGTAAAATTTCCATTGATTTCAATAGGCTTAGGAGATCATCCACTGTGTATAACTAGATGTGTTCATGGGTTCAGAACAGCATGTTTGATTCTTGATACATCATATATTACAGTACAGAACTAGCATGAACCTATAATAAAATCATTACACAACTGAATGGCCTGTTCCAAGCAGGAAAGACTCCCATCGATGTTAGTGGGGTTTGTATCAGGACTTAAAACAGATACTAAAAATATTTAAGCCCAGGGAGTTGAAGAGCCAAACTTGCTCAGTAGTTAGGCCTATGCAGTGAGCAGCATGAGAAACTATGGTGATAAGCGCATTAAAAATACCGAGACAGAGAAAGAAAGAAACAGGTTGATAGATAAGTAACAAGGTTACATGATATCAGTCTATAGGTGACAAAGAGTCTTGTAGCACCTTATAGACTAATAGATCTTAGGGATCATGTCTATAGGTGATGTATATTAGAAGGCAGCAGGTGCATGGACACATGCAGTACCTTATTAATTTTTCATTTTGTTTGGGAAATTGGTATATTTCCAAATCATTGGTGGAAAGCAAATTAGTGGGCCAACATGCTATAGTTAATATCTGATCCATGAGAGCAGGATTAAATATGTCAGCTGTCACTTATATTTTGTTTATTAACATGTAAACTGATAGCATTGTATATAAACAAAACAATTATTATTTGGGTATGATATGTTAAGTTTTCCTAGCAGAGCACAAGGTCTGGTAAGTGTAGGTGGTTGTTTGGTTTGTTTTTTGTTTGTTTGTTTTCTTTTCCTGAGGCAAAATAACCCAGCTTTACAGAGTCGAAGTAGCAGTGAACCAGTTTAGTCAAACAGCAGGCACAGCAGGTAGAATAATCAGATATTAGGTAGTGATCATATTAATGATCAGGCAATGTAGGTAAGTGGAGAACTATCAATACACAGCTGACACCAGAGTTGTAAAGAGCCATCCCTGTCTGCTTTCACCATATGAGTTTAAAACTTTTCTGGAGACAGTGCTGGCCAATGCCACCTTATCAGCAAATTTAGAGGGTGACAGCCTGTGCTGAAAAGTGAAATAGCCTGTAATTTGCTCTGCTGGTACTTTGTGAGCCAAATAGAGAGCAGGGTGTTCAGACTGTTTCTAATTCCAATACCAGCAGGTTGTGGCTAGCAATCAGTCATGAAACAAAAGGGGCCACAAGTCTACTTGTATTTACCTAGATCGTTACACTCCAAAGGGGAAAATTATGAACTAGTAGTAAAAGTTATTTGTGTGGAATGTTTTTCCTTCACTGCTTTCTTATACTGAATGTACTATAGGTTTTGGAATAGTCTGTTTACAGTTGGGCTCTCTTTACA
Source organism: Dermatemys mawii (assembly GCA_007922305.1). Taxonomy (NCBI): domain Eukaryota; kingdom Metazoa; phylum Chordata; order Testudines; family Dermatemydidae; genus Dermatemys; species Dermatemys mawii. The sequence goes on from ML677332.1 coordinate 74,035,762, forward strand.
GGACCTCGGCTAATATAAATCAGTGAGGTCAAGAGAGCTACTCTAATTTACACTAGCTAGGGATCTGGCACAGTGTATTTTTCACTATAATCTTTCAAATGTGGATATCCAGTTTTGAGAACTTGGTAGAGCAGAACATATGATATAATTTGTAACTTGACATAGCAGCTAATTGAGTCATGCAATGCCTCTTCATTAGACTTAAGAGACAATGACCCACCCATAAATGAGACTAGTACAATAGCATTTCATAAAGCACAAGTTAGTTATATATTACAAAGGCACAACAAAAAAATTGAACTGGCACGCTCTCACGATGCACTAAATTCTGTCAATGATACTGCCTGGGTGTGGCAGTAGTTTAGATGCTAATTCTAGATCACTTTCTGGACTTGGCTGTTAAGGGAGAAGACAATCACAGTCCACACTGTATGTCACTGTAAAAAGTACATGTGTGGTAAGCCAGGACTGGACAGTCATTCTGTGGTGATTCCCTAAGAGCCAAAACATATATTTTAAATCTCTGTAAAGAGCCCAAAGAATTGGAGAGACAAAGCAAGAGATTAATGAATCATTTTAGGCATCTAATGAGAATGAGGGTATATCTTAGACACAGGTCATAAAACTGGCTCAAGAATGACAACAATACATAATGACTGCGCAAAGGAGTCCCCATTATCAAGCTAATAGTCAGGAAAAGATAGATGAGGACGGCACAGTATTCACAGGCAGCCCCTTGTGTATCATTTTTTAAATTACTTCTTAACATGCAGAGTTGTAAAAAAGATGATTTGTTGAGACCTAGGGATGATTTCTTTCTTAGATACTTCTGTGTTTTCAATATGGCTGATGATGTGCTTTCCTCTTAATACACGTCCTCAGCACATAGATACACTACAACGGTTTCCAATGAGTTTGTTCTGCCAAAGTAGGCTTCGCTGTGTGTTTCAACAAACAACTGAACATGTTGTACTGTACTTGCCTGGCTTCATACACTATACAGTGAAAAATACATAAAGGTGTGAGATGTGCACACGGAAACATGGCCTTTATTTCCTGGATTAAATCATCTTCTGTGGCTCAGAGTTACAGCATTCTACCCTGACCACGTGTCCAGTCTCTGCTGACTCCAGTGGCTATGGTGACATACGTGAGAATCCTTAATGTGTGTGCCCATTAAACGCATGAGAGTTTCATATTAAGAAATGGGGATGTGGACCCTGCAAATACAGAGAGACATTGTGCCATTAAGGCACAGGCTCCATGCGAGAGCTGTGCAGATCTGCAAAACCCAAGGGAAAGTGCTGAGAGACATTGTGCTGTGGCCCTGCCCACTCTGAATCGGCTAATGCTGCAGCAACACAAACCAGACCTGAAGGAGGCCTCTGAGGTTTCCAGTACCAATGGGAGTCTTTGGGTTGTGTAAAGCTGGCCCCATGGGCTTTATACTATCCTTTCTGCTGCAGCAAAGAGCATGGGGCTCCTTGCATGCTTCCTTCCCCCATGCAAGGGCCAAAACAACCTGCCCCCTGGCAAGTGCATTTAATTCAAATATTTGGAGGATTCTTTGTTCTATAACAACAGCCCTTTTACTGAAGACATGAGGGAAGAAACCTCCAGCAGGTACACAGTACAGACCATGGGACCGATCCTACTTGCCTTTCTCAACTGATTTCAAGAGAAGAGTCATATAGGGGAGCTGGATTTGGCTTTTTGTGCACACGGCCCCCGCTGCAAAGGCCTTTTGCTGACTTCAGGCCTATGTTGTGCATTGTTAAGAATAAAGCAAAATGAGGGCATTGTCTTCTAATGCTGGTTTATGCCAAGCAATTGACTCAAATCGTAAGGACAATGTAAAAACCTTTAGAGTGTTTGTCAGACCATGAAATAAAATTTAAACCCCTTCAATAAAGGTTTAGACCCATCAGGGAAACACAATTAAAAGGGACAGTCCAATTATTTTATCATCATGTTTTTAATACTCCTAGTATTGTTCATAATCTCGATTTATAACAGGATGAAAAATGAAAATTGTCCCTTCCAATGTTGTCCCCTTCCACTTACTAAATATTGTGTATTGCTGACTTTCTAATGCAGCAAACAATCAATATGGCTTTCTGTGTGTTTACTTACAGCCTGATCCCACTATTGATCTGCACTCAGAGCTCCTCTTCACTGCAGTGGGAGTCTCATATATGTAAAGACAGCAGGACTTAGCCTTAATGAATTTCTGCATCAGCATTATCCATTATATATGCAGGATTCTGTACAATTCTGGGTCTAGTGTCCGCCAGTTAAATGCTGCTGCATGACAGTAGAGGGAGTCACACATTTTTTATTAGTGTGACCCACTAAAATAGCCTTTCACACTAACCTATTAAACCATGTGCTAGATGGTCCAAGGAAAAGAGTTGCTAGAAATGAAAAGCAACATACTATGTTTAAAGGAGATCTAGAAAAGGGATACAAATAAATGTATATTTCCATTTTATTCTGACTCAGTTGTGTGTTTTGTTATGGGCCCTTTTGCTATCCTCTGATGAGCTGGATACAGTGTTTGTTACTTTCTCATATATATTTGAAGTTTGCCTGTTTTCCCAAATTTGGCACTTAAGGATCTTCCAGGGTAACTGAAGCTAATCTCATATCTCCTGTCTTTGGGTGAAGCAAGCTTCAGGAGAAAAATTTTTAGGTTCTCATCCTGCAACTTCATGCCAACCCCAAATGTTCAAAAAAACAAGATGTAGGATCTATAATATCATGATATTACCTTAAATATCATAAGGCTTTAAAAATAATAAAATTTGGATTGTTTGAATTTGCCTTGTGGTTTCTGAGCCTTTAGGGTTTGCTAAGATCAGGTTTTCATGTTTCTCTCTGCAATTATAAGGGCTAGACACTCTTTTTTAAAAGCTGGGATTCTCAGGTATTCAAGCAAGTAAAGGTGCAGGAGCTATAAGAAACACACCAGTTATCATAAGACTGAGTAATAGTGGGACTGTTGTGCCAGCATTGAAGCCCTCACAACAGAAATTGCAGGACATGGGCTTTATTCAACATACAAGACGAACGAAAATGCTAACCCATCACTAATTTACCTCAAGTTAAATGGGCAAACAGGCTAAACACAAATATCACAGTCACAGTTCTTTTAAGGAGTACTTACTTCTTATTTATACAGAATACGTTAGCATTCAGCAGAAATTGTAGATAAATGTTTATTGCAAATATCGTTCAGAAAAAAGTGTGTACACTGGTCAAATATATTTATAATGAGGGACAGATTTTCTGTGGGTTGTGGAAATGATAGGTGCACCTTCCTGGAAAACTCCAAAAAAGCCCACATCTGTGCATGTAACACATACAGCCAGTCAAGTATCCCTGTCTATGATGCTATATTTGTTATATTACAAAGTCAGTGGGAGTCTATGTATTGACTTCAAAGGGCTTTGGATCAGGCTAGAGCTGACTGAAAAATAAGTATTTCCATGAAACAAAAGAGAAAATTTCCATATAATTTTGGGGTTCTTTGATGAAAAAAATTAAAATTAAAAAAACCCTTTAACATTCATTTTTTGGAGTAGTCTTTACTTCAACACCCTTTTCCTTCATTCCTTTTGGCAACTGGAAATGGTACAGGAAATTACAAGAAAAAAGAAAAACGTAAAAAGGGGAAAAAAGAAAAAGAAGAAGTATTAATACTAAAAATTGTTGGTTTCATTTTTTCATTAAAAAACTGAAGAAATCAATGAAAAGAATGTTTTGTCAAAAATCTGTTGCAAAGAAAATATTTTGATAAGTTCTAGATCAGGCCCTTAGACCCTGATCTTTCAACATCCTTCATCTAGGTAGACTCCTCATTACTGCAGGCAGCACCATTACCTTTGGGCTCTACCTAGGCACAGAGATTCAGCCACCCAGAGCAGCAGTGTGGCCTCCATGAGCTCTACCTTGCTACCTGACTTGAAAACTGAGAGAGGTTTTTAATTTACTTCCATAACCAAGACATAATAATGAGTACAAAATAGAATAATAAAATTGGTAAATAAAGGAACATAGAATGCACAGTGTTAAAGGATCCTTAGGTTTTTAAAACCATGTGCTACGTTCAAAGTGTTTTACAAACAAACAGATACAATACTCATAAGAGGCAGGATATAGGTGGTCTTGTGTGCTTTTACCTTAAACTACCCTATACACGGGAGAGAACAGCGTTTCTCAAATTGGTGGGTCCTGACCCAAAAGGGAGTTGTGTGTGTGGACGGTAGAGTGTTGCAAAATTATTTTAGAGGGCCTGGGGTATTGCTGCCCTTACTTCTACAGTGCCTTCAGAGCTGAGCAGCCAGAGAGCAGCGGCTGTTGGCTGGGTGCCCAGCTCTGAAGGCAGCGCTCCGCCAGCAGCAGCACAGAAGTAAGGGTGGCAATATCATGGCCTGGTCTACACTACAAATTAATGTTGACTTTAGTGCCATTAAATTGACATAGCCCTGCACCCGTCCACACACAGTAGCCATTTAAGTCGATTTAAAGGGCCCTCAAAATTGATTTCTGTACTCCACCAAAACCAAGGGAGTAACGCTTAAATCGACGTCTCTGGGTTGACTGTGTCTTAGTGTGGATGCATGCAGACTTTACTGGCCTCCGGGAGCTGTCCCACAGTGCTCCATTGTGACCGCTCTGGACAGCAGTCTCAACTCGCTGCTCTGGCCAGGTAGACAGGAAAAGCCCCGGGAACAATTGAATTTAATTTCCTGTTTGGCCAGCGTGGCGAGCTCACCTGCACAGGACAGTCACCATGCAGAGCTCATCAGCACAGGAGACCAACCAGTGCAAAAGAGCTGGGTAAGGGGGTTGGGAGGAAGAGAAAACGCTGGGGCTGCTTGTGTTGGGGGCATGTGTGTGTTTTTCTGGGGGGGGGGAACCTCCATGAGAGCAGCAGCTTGGGCTGGGGGCTGCTTGTGTTGGGGGCATGCGCGTGTTTGTGGTGGGGGAGAGAAACCTCCATGACAGCAGCAGCTTGGGCTAGGGGCTACTTGTGTTGCAGCAGCAGAGAGCCACGCGGTGTGCGGGGGGTTCACTGTGGGTTGTGGTGCAGTAGCAGGGAACCTCCATGAGACCAGCAGGGTAAAGGGGTTGGGAGGAAGAGAAAACACTGGGGGCTGCTTGTGTTGGGGACATGTGTGTGTTTGTGGGGGAGAGAGAAACCTCCATGAGAGCAGCAGCTTGGGCTGGGAGCTGCTTGTGTTGGGGGCATGTGTTTGTGGGGGGGGAGAGAAACCTCCATGAGAGCAGCAGCTTGGGCTAGGGGCTGCTTGTGTTGCAGCAGCAGCGAGCCACGTGGTGCGGGGGTGCTTACTGTGGGAAAGGAGAGCATTGTTGTGAAGAATATGGATCAAACCGAAAGAATGTGGCTTACCTACATGGTGGTTTCTGTTGCCTGGCCCTGGGAGAGAGTGCCTGATGTGATGTCTGTACAGGAAAGCTACAGGCACTCAATTTAAGGTGCAAAATGCGACCTTGTACAGAAAGCATATGCACTCTGTGAATACTTTGTTTCATCGTGAAAGACTGTTCCCATAGTTCTGGAGAATGTATCTATCTATCTATCTTATAACCTTTTTCCTGGAGATTGTATCTATCTTATAACCTTTTTCCTTCTTTCCTCCTACAGCCAGCGTGGTCCTCCTCCTCTCCCCCCGCTAACATCCCCTTCGGAGAGGCTAGCGCAGATGAGAAGGAGAAGGAAGTGCACAAGAGAAGATTTGTTTGCCGAGCTCATGAATTTCTCCTGCAGTGAGGCAGCTCAAAACCAAGCATGGAGAGAAAAATTTGTAGAGTCCCAGAGCACATCCAGGGCAGCAGTAGCAGCACGGGAGGAGAGATGGCAGGAGCAGGAGGAGAGATGGCAGGAGCGGGAAGAAAGGAGGATGGAAGCAATGCTGCAGATAATGGAGGATCAAAGTGACATGCTCTGGTGTCTGGTGGAGCTTCAGCAGCACCAAAGATCGCCTCTCCAGTCCCTGTGTAACCACCTCCCCTCCTCCCCAAGTTCCATTGCCTCCCCACCCAGACGCGGGGTGAGAACGCGGGGGTGGAGGAGGCTCTGGGAACCGACCCACTCTACCCCACAATACAACACAAGCAGCATGCGGCTCAGTTTATCAGAAAAGTTTTTAAAATGTGCTGTGTCTTTGTCCCCCCCTTCTCCTATCCACCACACTGACTGGTTTTCCTCCTCACCCACCCCTTCTGGGCTATCTTGCCAGTCTTCCCCTTTGTTTGTGAAGAATCATTAAAGAATGCATGCTTTTTAAAAAAGAGACTTTATATACTCTGCAAATGTGGGGGAAGGGAATAAGGATGGCGGGAGGCTTATCGCAGAGCAGAGCAAGGGAGCAGGTTTTCAAGAGCTCTATAGGGCTGGAGGGTGGGAGGCTTATCGCAGAGCAAGGGAGTGAGTTTTCAACAGCTCTATAGGGTGGGAGGCTTATTGCAGAGCAGAGCAAGGGAGCGGGTTTTCAACAGCATTTTGGCCAGTCACAAAAGTGTTTTTCAAGGGTTCTCTGAGGCGCAGCGCTTCCTGGTGAGCTCTTATATTTGCCCTCGTGTCTGGCTGCTCGTAAGTAGTGGACAGGACATTTGCCTCTGCCTCCCACCCTGCCATAAACATCTCCCCCTTGCTCTCACAGAGATTGTGCAGCACACAGCAAGCAGCAATAACAATGGGCACATCTCTTTCGCTGAGGTCTGAGGGAGTAAGTAGGATCCTCCACCTGGCCTTCAGATGGCCAAATGCACACTCCACAACCATTCTGCACTTGCTCAGCCTATAGTTGAACAGCTCCTGACTTTTGTCCAGGGATCCTGTGTATGGCTTCATAAGCCAGGGCATTAAGGGGTAGGCTGGGTCCCCAAGGATAACAATCGGCATTTCAACACCCCCCACTGTAATTTTCTGGTCTGGGAAGAAAGTCCCTTGCGTCAGCTGTCTATACAGCCTAGAGTTCCTGAACACACGAGCGTCATGAACCTTTCCCGGCCATCCCACGCACATGTCGGTGAAAAGTCCCTTGTGGTCAACCAGTGCTTGCATGACCATGTCATCCTTACTTCTGCACTCGTGCCTTCAGAACTGGGTGGCAGGAGTGTGGCAGCTGCTGACTGATGGCCCAGCTCTGCAAGCAGTAGTGCAAAAGTAAGGGTGGCAATACCATACCAGGCCATCCTTACTTCTGAGCTGATGCTGGGAGCCCAGCTCTGCCTTCAGAGCTGGGCTCCCAGCCAGCAGCAATCGCTCTCCAGCTGCCCGGCTCTGAAGGCAGCACTGCCCCCAGCAGCAGCGCAGAAGTAAGGGTAGCAGTACTGCAACCCCCCTTCAACTCCTTTTAGAGTCAGGAGCCCTACAATTGCACCACCATGAAATTTCAGATTTAAATACCTGAAGTCATGAAATTTACTATTTTTAAAATCCTATGACCGTGAAGTTGACCAAAATGGATCGTGAACTTGGTAGGGCCCTAACTATAATATAGTCAATAATATATTCTATAAGACTATATTATGTACCAAAAAAAATGCATATGTCTTACTAGAAATACATTTTCTCTGTCAACCAGAGAAGTTTTTATTAAGCTTATTATTTTTATAAATGTCTCAATATTTAAGACCTAATCCTCCAATCACTTATACACATTTAAGTTTCAGCATGACACTCCCATTGAACCACTGGCACTAGTCGCATACTTAAAGGTAAGCACATCCATAACCAAAGCACTTCATCTTGAAAGTCCAAGGGCTAGATTCTCTATTGATGTAAGTCGGTGTATCTCCTTTGACTTCAGCAGAGCTGTACTGACTAACACTAGCTAAGGATCTGGCCCTAAAATCCATCTATTATCTGCCTGGAGTATGTAAAATTATTAATTAACAAGAGGACCTAATTGCAGTAATGTTCAGTTGCTCAGAAGGACCACCGGTTTTCCACCCTACCATAAATAGCCAGTCCTAAAAGACTAGATTGTTTAAATAAAAAAGGTGAAATTAAATAGAAATAGCTCTGTAAGTAAGGTTATAATATTGTCATGAAAGGCTTGATCAAGCGTAGTCACAGCAAGAAGGAAAAAAAGTGGAAATACGTAAATATTTATTTTAAGTCATAAGCATTGATTTGCACCCAAAAGACCATTATAATTTTCTGTAGTAGTTGTGAAAAGAACAATGCACAGGCTGTGAGAACAGTTAAATGCTTTGGAGATGGGGGTTGCCTTGATATTGTAGCCTCTATAAACTCAAATAACCCAGCTCTCCAAATATTTATAAAGACTTTGCAGTCTACCTATGAAGAGGAAAACACATATAAGGCCTTAGAGAAGTGAAACTCTATCTTCCATGGTCTTTCGCTTTGCAAGTGCTAATAATAGCACTCAGTATCGATATACCACAGCACTTTTGATGTTGAAAACCCTTACTGTTCACATCATCTCTGTGATTTTAGTAAATTAGCAGTGATGTCACTACATTTAGGTCAATAATTACACATAGAATGACCCACTTCTACCATTTTACAAGTGGGGAAACTGTCAGATGTAAAGTGACTTGGCCAAGGCAATGGAAGGAAATAGTATCAAAGCTAGGGCTAGAACTCAGGAGTTTCTCATTCCATCTTTCATTCTTGTTATTCTCACTGTTCTCCTTATCTCCATTTCCTTCTAGTGCACTTTTTGGCAGCTTTCAAAGCATCCCAGTTTCCACCTTAATTGGAATAATACTTAGGTCCTGATAGTGCAACACTTACTCACATGAGCAGCCCTTACGCAAGCAAGTGGCCCCACTTGCTTGCGTAAGTAGGAGGACTACTTGCGTGCATTGCTATACATTGTCACAGCACCAATTAAGTCAACTTTTCATGTAATTTTGCTTGAAAAAAAGATCCCAAACAATAACATGTGTTTAAGTTATGGGGAAAGTGACCATGAACCCCACCAAGAAGTTTGAAAACTTTATACAAAGCTTCTAATTCCATGAGGTTCATGGATATCTAATGTATCTTAAGAAGCAAAAATATCATGTGGCTCTACACTTTCTTATAATGTCAGAATCACGCCATTTTCTCTACTGCACAACTCAGCGCTTCTGTTCTATTGTCAAAGAAGGGGTCGTAGTGTACTGTGAATGGGCCACCGAACTGTACATATTTCAGTGTATCCATTTCAGTTAAATTGACCTATTTCTGCAAATGAAGAGTCCTCGTTTTCTCCCTGATAGATGTGCACGAAAGCCTCACTAACAATTACTGAGGGTCATGGGCAAACAATTCCTACACCTACTGTACATAATTGTCATGAGAAATTATCTTCATATCCTTCTATGCCTCCCATTTGCACACCATAGTCTGTATGATGATAATACCGCTATAGCTTACAATACATAAATATTAGTCTGGTACGTACACAGATTTCCAGATGAAGTCAGCATTGATCATCAAAAGTTTATTTCATTTTTTTATATATAAATAAAATTGTTTCCAGTTCCTCTGGCTGCATATTATTCCCGGCTAAATTTACATGGTAAAAACCTCATACATTACAGTATAAGGCCTTCTTGTATACTAAAAAAAAAGAAATTAAGGAGTCTTAAGCAATAATAGTCTCTGTAGTGCTAAACTGAGATGATTTTGGAGTGTGATCTCACAATATATGGTTGCTTTAAGAGATGCTTCTTTGTAAACCAGGATTTTACATTGAGAATTATAAACAATATTATTCTCATTTCTCTTAATCCTAAAATATGTTAGATGTGCACACTGTCATGCTGTTTTCTATAAAATGTGTGTGTGTGTGTTAAGTATACATGTTTCTTGTATATATCACCTGTACTGTTTGCCAAACTGCTTCTCTTTCTATATAGCTAATATACCAATAAATAAATAAAATTAATTTAAAATGCATCCCATTTTGTATCCTGTACCTAAGAAAGCAAACTTAATTGTGCTTTTTATGAAAACACACTTAGAAACATATTGCATTATTAAAACACACCAGAAAGGCAAAGTAGTTATTTCACTTCCTTTGAGTAACCCACAGTCCTTTAATGCTTAAGGCTAAAATGCGAAAATACTGAAAACAGGTGTACCTTGACCCTCTCAAGATCTGATAGGATCTGACTGGATCAAAGGCCAAGGTCACTTGAGTCATAAGATTGGCTGAGTGATATTATTTTTGTCATGGTTCCAAATTGTTGAGTGGTAGGACTCTGAATCTGGCACATGAGAATCAAATGATATGATAGTCTAGTTATTAAATATGACAGATAGAAAAAGCTCTATGTTGCACAGCTACTCTGTGATTAGTACCCTATATTTTACAATGTCACTGTTCTGAATGTTGTAATACTTCCAAGACTCTTTCAAGAACTGATGGTTTTAAATTTAAAAGAAATAATAAAAGAAAATATAGATGAAATATAGCAACATCCCTGTTAGATTTCACAGCTTATTTTCCCAAACAGCACTGTAGTTCAATAATTCAACTGCAAAGCCAGTTCTCTTCCACCAGTTTTTCTGAGGGATAAAAAAAAAAAGAGAGAGAGAGAGTAAAGATTAACTAAATTTATGGATAAACTAGTATGAAGTACTGCGGAAAAAAAACAAAAAAGGTTTGATGTATCATCTAATTTTCACTGCCATGCTCAAAGCCTGTCTCCATTTCCCTAAAGGAAACCTATATTAAAGCTGAATATTCAAAGGTGGGTGAATCCCCCTCTCCCCCATAAAAGGTGAGAACATCCATTTCACCCCAACTCCCCCTAATTTTTATATGTAAACAATTTCAGGGTAGTTTAGTGGTTAGAGTGGCGTAATGGCAAGTCACATAGCATATCAGCTTATGCATCTCTAAAGTGGGTATAAAATTACCTTCATCCCGGTGTGCTGTGAGGCTTCATAAGTCAATGTGTATAAAGTGCTTTCAGGTCCAGTGATGAAAGCTATTATGGCAGCATGTAGTATAATTCTAAATAGACAATAAGAATGTCCATTTTGGCTCACAAGATGTGGCTTTTGGTCCCCCTCTTTGAAATTAGACTCAGACTTCTAATCAGAATCAGAAACAACCAAATCTACAGAGCACAACTCAATTGTCAGCATTAGATAACAGCACACAAATACCAAACCCACTGAGTAGCCATGCAAAAAATTAGAATGCAATCAGGTATGGTTGCAATGAGTGGAAAAATAGGAAAAGTCTGTGATCATAGTATGTTAGCATAGGTTTAATTTCTAGTATGTAGCTGATGCATGCAGAAGGCTAAGAAAATTATATTGGAAAAGAACGGAGAAGATGTGTTCACAACTTAGTGCTTTGGGTTGTTTCTTTTTAAGAGAAAGAATGGTTTTCACAGAAAACAATAATCATGAAAGGACATGTCTGGACGGGCAATAGCAGCTACTATACTTCAGACAAGAGCTGGAAGGAATGACGGTTTCAGTTATGAGTAGAAATGGGCCCCCTGGTCTCAAAGAATGTGTGCATGATGTATAATAGATACCTGTCTGATATAATTAATTATATTTTTCCTAAATTTAACATTGCCTGAAGGGTGAAATCATTTTGCCTGGTGAAATCCCTCATGCCACACAAAGTCTGTGAGCACGCCAGATTTAATTGCTGTGATAAAACCACAAGAAAGACCAGGTTTGCATTAAATCTATAACCACATCTAGTGAAGAATAGCTTTAATCACCTTGGAAATGGTGACCACAAGATAATTAAAGGGAAAGTGTTCTCATTAGTAATTATCCAGGAATATCAAATCTCAGTTTATCGTGAAGTCCAATTTAAAATGTCTTGGCATAGTCTTAAACTTTTCCTCTATTTTTGAAGTTATGCATCTACTAGAACTTTTTGCAGGAGGCTGGGAAAAGACTTGTGTGTCCTTGTGCAACTTCACAATCCGCTACTAGACAAGGGGGTCATTTACTGCGCCATTGACAATATGATCAATGCAAGAAGAAATGCAAGTAGCCACATTTACACTTATGCTTACTGTTCATTTTAGGACACACTGAAGGCCACTGTCTTTCAATCCCAGGCTTCCTTCACCAAGAAGAGTAAATGGTAATAATAATTTGTTTTAATATACATTATTTCCTCTTCTACTAACACTGCTATCTCATTATGACACCAGCATCAACCCTCTGCCAAGTTATAGCAGATGACTGGGGTCTTGCAGGTTGGCTTCCCAATAGAGGGGAAATCATTAGTGCATAGCTTAGAATTTTAACATATACACCAGTTCTGGAGATGGTTAAACAACAGGCAGGGCAATCTCTTCCCTCAGGAGTCTCAGTCCAACACTAAAGCCCAGTTTCCAAGGGGCTCCACTGATTAGAGTCAATTCTTAAGGCAGAGAGCAAATTTTCCTGCTGCTCACACAGCTCCCTCTACACAGAACCTTGTATAACAAAGTTAACAATATACAGCATGTCTTCCCAAGACTTAGCATTTGCTTGCATGTTAAGAATATGAATTTGGAAGATAATATATACAGTACCAAGTGGAGATTGACAATGACAACTGCTATAACAATACATGAGCAATCCTTATTTCCTTTTGCAGCAACCTTCACCCCTCAAACAATTTGGCTAACAGTCTCAAAGGAAAGATTCTACCCTGGTATAAACTGATGCCTTTGAAAATTCAGATGGATCTGGTAGGGGGGGAATGGGGGTTTAGCTTGGCAAAGTTTGGTGGGGTGGGTGGTCAATATCAGGCATATAATGAAAGTCTTGTGGAAACCTTATCTACAGTAAATGGTAGAGATCAGCATCACTCAGTAATAAAAAAAATTGCAGAAGGCTGTTTTTTCTTTCTTTAAATGCAATTTAGTTTTCCTTTCCTCCCAGTCTCTTTGTGGGTTTACTTAGCTATGCTCCCCTCCAGGCAGAAATGGAAACCAGAGGAGTTGCATTCTTTCAGTCCATTTCTGACAGCGAGTGTGGCTACATCAAGCTAAGTAGTTAAAGTTTTGCCCATTACTCTTTAATACAGCTGTGCAGAACTTAGTTGTTTTGGATCATGGTGGTTAATATAGACCTTTTCCTACAATTTCAAGGCACACTCACTGGATCTGTAGCTACTGAATTTCCCACCATATGCACTCACTCAAAAGCACTGTTTTCTTCTGGTTGTGTGATACTATGCTGTTTGCATGATATACGAGGAAAACAAGGTTCATCCAAAACTAGGCCAAGTTCCCTTTGAAATGTTTGTAAACCACAGCAAAACTTAAATCTCATCTTCAGTCAGTTGAAAGTTCATAAAGATATCAGACCATTTTACCTCGGGTCAGGGTTTATAACGAATGCCTCTTATAGCTGTATTCCCTTCTCCAAATGGGATTTACATATTCCCCATACAATCAAATTATATTTTATATTGCCATAAATCCTGGAGCTTTATGTCCAGGGGAAGGACAATCAGTTCATTAAGGGCCCAGTCCTTTCCCCTGCACAGACATGTAGGGGCCAAGAGGCAGCAGAATGATTGTGCTTTCAGGGGGTTTGTAGCAGAGCAGGTGTCATCTGTACCCCTCATCATACCATAGAATGGGCTCAGTCCATGCCACTGTGTAGGGGATTGAGAAAGGGCACAACGGCCACACAAAAAGCACGGGAGGAAGAATCCATTCCAGAACCCTGTTTCTAGCATACAGGACTCTCCATCCCAGTGGTTGGCACAAGACTGCAGATAGTGTCAGCAAGGAGACCAAGGCCTGAATGGCTACTGATACTGAGCTACTGTTTTATTCCTACTTACACTGCATGCATCTGATGAAGTGGGTACTAGCCCATGAAAGCTTATGCTTCAATACTTTTGTTAGTCTTTAAGGTGCCACAGGACTCTCTTGCTTCTGCAAACCCAGACTAACACAGCTACCTCTCTGATTCTTGTTTCATTCCTAAATATGATCCCTTCAATTCAAGACTGAATCACATTAGGAGAATATAGGCACAGCTGTATTTCAGTCATTTTAAAGATCAACACAAACCTTCCACTTCTAGACTCAGATGCCTTTCACAGCACAAAAAAACAAACAGCATAAAAATCAGAAGTGCACAGTACCTGCATTTTACTGCAAAACTGAGCACCCAGACAGAACCCAGAGAGACTTGTATGGGTTTGGTTTCCAGGAATTTTAATGTTGTGTTTTGTTGTGATGAAATAGTAGCATGAGTCACATTAGCAATTGAGTTCTGTTCTGATAATTAAATGCTATAATAATAATTTTGTGCTTTGGTAATACCTCTTATTTGGGGAGGGCAGAATGGTTTACAAAAGGTGAGTATTGTCCTCATTTTATGCACAGGAAAATAAAGAGGGGTTCCATAATTTGCCCAATGGCTACCCAGAAAATCTCTGGCAGTTGAGAACAGAAACCAGGTTCCCACACTTTCTCTAGCCACTAGACAACACTAAATCCTCCAGTTCTCTGTTTGTTATCTGTGCACTTCCCTCATGGACTAAGCTTTCCTTTTGTTTAAGCCTACCCTCTATACTCTAGTTTTCCCACTATCCCCTCACTCTCTCCTGACCACAGATTGGCTTTCTAAGGAGAGAAATATTCTGTAACCGACAAGATGGACTTGCAACACTTTTGTTACAACTTTCATTCTAAAAAGAAAAGTAGATGTAAAGAATAGCCTAATTTAAGGTCTAAGGAAAAATTCAACAAGTCTCCTTCAGCTACTCCCTCATAAAAAGACAGCTTGTTTTACCATAGCTAACTGTTGCTTACTTCACATAAGGACAAAACACTGGGAGCTCCCTTTGGCTCTCATTTGATCTCTAACCCTTTCCCTAATTTCCTTCCTCTCTGACTCTCCCTGCCAAACTGAGCCAGCCCTCATACACCCCTTTTATACTGTGTGCAGGGGTATGTGTAGGAATTAATTAACTCCCCACAGCTGGCCCAGATAATCCCTACAGGTTGTGTAAACCTCTAGCCAGAGGGTAAGGGTTAACCCACTCCCTCCCAGTGCCTAGGTGGGGCCTGTACATCTTCTCACATATACAAGTATTTATATCAATTTACATATTTCAGCTTCCTGGACCCATAAGATCTTTCAAGCAACAATATCAAGAGCCACATCAAAGAGACACAGGGATATATAATTTTAAATGAGACATAAATATCTGCAACACATTAAAACACAAAGTTTGTGTTTATGACCATTATTGTAGATCCACTCCATGACCTTATTCTGCAGAAATCACCCAAAGAGAAATCGGAAGGAAATCAGGGCTGGTGCTTTTCATCATAAGTAAATTCTGTGTCAGTCATGCTTGTACCTTGCAATAAAAATATTATTGAATGCTAATAATATTAATAATAATACATGGC
Source organism: Dermatemys mawii (assembly GCA_007922305.1). Classification (NCBI taxonomy): domain Eukaryota; kingdom Metazoa; phylum Chordata; order Testudines; family Dermatemydidae; genus Dermatemys; species Dermatemys mawii. The sequence continues at coordinate 74,051,161 of ML677332.1, forward strand.
ATTTATATAGCACCTTTCATCTGAGGAACTCAGCATTTTTCAAACAGCTACAATGCTACATCACAGATGCTAACATCACAGATGCTAACAACATGGCCAAGGTTCTTTTCAGGTTAATTTCAAAACTTTTCATACCATATGAGCATGTTAAAACCAGGAAATGAAGGTGCCTGTGATCCCAGAGAATTCGACATGCATTCAATTTTAAAATCTGGTGCAAATATGTGGCCACACTATGCAAGCATGGCCTTGAATCGTCTAGAATATTATTGTTACATTTTTTTCTTAACATCACACCAAGGTCTGCTCTGGTACATGGACCTAGACCTTTCACAGCCCCACAAGACATCTGAAAACTCATTTTCCCCAGAGGTGAGCAGCAATGGCAAGAAAGAGGTTTTTTCCAGGGCAGCCAGGAGAATCCCTGAATCACCCTTAATGCAGCCTGCACCCTCAGTGCTCATGTTAAGCCTGGCCACACACTAAACCTAGATTCAGAGCCAAATTTCCTCCTACAGTATTGTTTGTGGATGCAACCCTTGTAAATAGTACTACGTGTGTCTGCACAATTTGTGACTGTGAGGTGTGATTGCTGAATGATAAGGGGATTAAAAAAACAACGAATTGAATCCATGTGCTTGGCAGACATATGAAACATTGCGTGGTCATTATATATTGAATTGGGGAACACAACATAATAAAATCTTGGCCAGATCCTTGGCACTCAGTTAAATGAGCTAGACAAGGACCTGCCCACCAATTTCACATATAGAACTGAAAGTGTTTGCATGTACAAATGAGCTAATGGAAGGTGGGGTTGTCTGGTGGGTATGGCCTAGACTGGGAGTCAGGAGACGTGAGTTCTGTGCTTTTCATGGGTACTGATCCGATGTATGATCTTCATCAAGTCAATTCACCTCTCTGTATGTTTTTGTTTTTCTATTTAGATTGTATAGCTCTTTTCATCACTGGAAATTGTGAAATCAAGATTGATTTTTTTTTTTCTAAAGATATGCTCTCGTTCAAAAAGGCATTAATTCATGGACGTTCTTTGGCTTGTGTTATGCAGGAGGTCAAATTAGACGATCACAATGGGCCATTCTGGCCTTATAATCTATTAATCTTTTTGGGGCAGAGGCTGTGTCTTAATATGTGTTTGTACACTTTGACATTATGGGGCTCCAACCTTTATCTGTAGTACAAATCATATTAGGAGTAGTTTAGGCTCAGATCCACAAAGGGACTTAGGTGTTACCACACTAAGCAGCCACTGGACTGTGGAATATTCTGGGGCTCTGTCAGTCTCTTTTGTTGAAGCTGTTCCACTTGGTATAAGTAATTAATACCCATTGGCTCAGAAAGAGAGTGAGAATGCCTACATAACCCAGGCTAAACACTTACCTGAAGGATGGGAAACACCTGTTCTCCTCATCAGGTAGAGAGGTCTCCCACATCCCAAATGTGTCTCCTAACCACTGGATTAAAAGTTGTAAGGGAGACCTGCAGCTGACCACTTGGGGTGGAGTTAGGCAGGCCCAGAGCACACCTACTGGATCAGGGCCTCCAGGGAAGACGGGCATTTCCCACCTGATCTGGTGACTGCACTGGGGTTTTGGTGTGCAATAGGGACCTGGGGCTCTGCCTCTGTGCACGCTCAAAGACAGAAAATTAGATGCCTACAGAACTTTACTGTGAAAGTTTAGAAGTTGAGTAAGTTTAGACACCTACAGAGAAAGACAGCAGCCCAGCAGGGCTTTTGTGGATTGCAGTAGCACCTAAATCTGGGATTAAGAAACCTAAATCTGGGGTTTAAGGGCCTAAATCTTTCTGTGGATCTGGAACCTAGAGTTAATATAATATCAGACAAGGGAGTATAAAGAGCCTGTTAATCAGCCTTTTTAATTCTGGGGTTCAAATGTCTAGCTTAACACAATGCTTTTTCTTGTACAAAAGAGGACACAAAATAATTCTGAATATTCACTTTGCCTGATCTCGTCTTCTGTCCCCCTCATATGTGCCTTCTCTCCATCTTCCCGATTCACGATCTCCTACCCCAAAGATGACTAGGTCATGTTTAGAAAAGTCAGGTCACTCAGTCAGGAAATAAAAATGAAACTATGAGACCTAGGTAATGGATCACACACAAGGAATAACTTGTAACAAGTAACCATAGCACGTGAATTACAGATCATTCATAGGCTGTCATTTGTTCACAAAAATGATTCAAACAATTACAAATAATGAATGAATTTGGACAAATCACAATCAATTCAGAGACAATTCATTTACAGAACAATTAAATCTGTTAGATTATTTGCTAAGGACAGTTTGACCAGCTCTACTCAGAAGTAACTAAATAAAGTGAGCAGACAGTGCAAACCACTATAGGACAAAAGTATTTACATAATATCAGTGAGTGAAAGGCAGAGAAAATGCATCTCTAAAAAGGCATGTTGGAAGGCATCCTGGAAAATCAAAATGTAAAATTAGCATGCAATAGATGTAAGATAGCAAGGAAATAAATCCAGGCATCAAATTCAACCAGAATAGTCCAGACTGGTGTTTTGCTTCCTTGTTGACCATGTTTTCTCTCATGGATCTGAGAATGTAATTTTTGCAATGCACAACCCAGAGCTCAGACTTCCCTTCAAATGCATGCACATCCAAGCTGCAGAGATGGGCTGAGGAGGTGATATGCATGTATGGGATATGTTTAGGCTAGAATGAGGGGGTTGAATTTTGAAACCAAATTAGGACTTGTGTTTGGGATTGATGGTACCAAAAACTTGTGAGATGTTCTCACAAGATATGTGGCCCAGATTAGCACAAATCTCTTACAATCAGTTGTGCTCATGAGCTCAAACATAGGAGTTCCTTTTCAGTTTTGTGTCTGGGCCAGAATGAAACCCGTAAGTGCAGGTTCAGATCCAGAAATACACAAATCAGATTCAACATTCTGCTCTAGGCCAATTTCCAGTGGCCATAGCTAGGTCACTTTATTTTTAAACAGTTAATATCCATTTCTGGTAACTATTGACAAGCAAAGTACCCCCCTGTACTTTAGTATTTCCATTTTCACTATAGCCACTCAATATGTGAGTGCACGTTGGGATCATATTTGGAGCCTTATTAGGAATCTATTTTTCTTAATTTAATCAAAAACTTGTTCTTTTCCTGCTTCCTTTCTTTGAAAACAGCTTTGCCATTTTGTCTTCATTTTCAGCCAAGAGTTAATTCTGACCATGTTTCAGGCTACGGGGATATTTATTAAATGGGACAATGTTCTCAAATACGTTTATATTGGTGAACAGGTTTAAATAGGGAGTCATTCATGAACCATCTTCACTCTCACCGTCCCAATCCTACACCTTTCATCATTGCCGGGGAGAGCGAGGGGGCATGGGAAGTATTATTAGGACAGTATTAGAGGCAGGAGATTAAAATGCACTACTTTACTGTGAAGGGTATAGATGCTAGGTCATGCCTCCTATTTTTTACCTGCCCTGTTTTATTTCCTCTTCCTGGAACAAATCCTGAAGTCAGTGAGAATAGGAGTGGGCTTCAAGTACTCACAAGCACTGCTGTTTGAAGACTGATGGCTGCCTCCCCCCTCTGACTGAAAAGCCTCCATGGACCAACCCTAAATGTGCCTTGGACCACAGTTTGACACTGGGTGAGAGAGGATAACTCATTCATTTAAAAACTGATGCCTGCTCTTCATTCTTAGGAGCTTTCTTTAAAGGGAGATGATGATAACTGACAACACAATTGCTTTAGGCAATGCAATATTTCCTTTTAATTTATAAGCCAGTTTGCTTGGCTAAAACTTCTGTACTCCTCATTTACACTGCTGCACACTGTGCCTACTTTCCTAGTTGCCACTTTCTACTCTAGAGGCAGCTACTTTTCAGTGGTGCTTTCTAGGTGTATTGTTGCAAAGTGCTTTGGGATTTTCAGGATGGAAGACACTATAGAAATGTGAGATATTGTATTATGTCCCTGATTAAGGTTATTATTAAACCTTCACTTTGTATGAGCCAGTTGTTCTTCTCATGGCTCTTAACAATCACTTTACTACTAAAGTCAGCAAAATGTCATCTGTACTTTCAAATTAGAGATAGGCCCCAACCAGATCCACTCAAACATAATTATCCAACCCTGGGAGATTTTAATGAATGGGACCTGCATTTTACTCATCTCTCAATTCCAGAGTAGTAGCCGAGTTAGTCTGTATTCGCAAAAAGAACAAGAGTACTTGTGGCACCTTAGAGACTAACAAATTTATTTGAGCATAAACTGTGGTGGGCTAGAACTCACTTCATCAGATGCATAGAGTGGAACATACAGTAGAAAGATATATACAGAGAACATGAAAAGGTGGAGGTTGGCATACCAACTTTAAGTGGCTAATCAATTAAGATGAGCTATTATCAGCAGGAGAAAAAAACTTTTGTAGTGATAATCAGGATGGCCCATTTCAAACAGTTGACAAGAAGGTGTGAGTAACTGCAGGGGGATACTTAAATGGGGAAATAGATTGCAGTTTGCGTAATGACCCAGCTACTCCCAGTCTTTATTCAAGCCTAATTTAATGGTATCCAGTTTGCAAATTAATTCCAGTTCAGCAGTTTCTCATTGGAGTCTGTTTTTGAAGTTTTTTTGTTGAAGAATTGACACATTTAAGTCTGTTACTGAGTGACCAGAGAGACTGAAGTGTTCTCCTACTGGTTTTTGAATGTTATGATTCCTAATGCCAGATTTGTGTCCACTTATTCTTTTGTGTAGAGACTGTCCAGTTTGGCCAATGTACATGGCAGAAAGGCATTGCTGACGTATGATGGCATATATCATACTGGTAGATGTGCAGGTGACCAAGACCCTGATGGTGTGACTGATGTGATTAGGTTCTATGATGGTGTCACATGAATAGATATGTGATCAGAGTTGGCACCTGGCTTTGTTGCAAGGATAGGTTCCTGGGTTGATGTTTTTGTGGTGTGGTATGTGGTTGCTGGTGGGTATTTGCTTCAGGTTGGGGGGCTATCTGTGAATGAGAACTAGTCTGTAAAATAAAACTGATTTGATTTTGCAAACCCCAAAATACTCTTAAAATTACCTATTTCTATATGGGGGATGGGTTAAAAACAGAATCATTTAACTGAATCATTGCCTCCCCTCAAAATTGTGGGGATTCAAGAAACATTCAAAGAGCCAATGAACTTAGTTTTATCCATCTGTACTTCAAATCACTACTTTAGTGTAGATCTAGAATTTGGCATATTGTGAATAAAAAGAAAGTCTCTTTTACCATTCAGATCATCAGAAACAAAAACAGTAATTAGAATACACACACACACACACACACACATATACAAAGAAAACCTTTATCAGACTAAGTTAGTCCAAATGGTCCAGTAAGGAAACAAAAAAGAAGGAACAAATGCATTGTGCGAGCAGCCTAGTCATTAACAGCTCTACACAGAGACGGAGCTTAACTAAAACGTTATTGTTGAAATTAAGAAATAAAAAAAAGTAACCCACAATTATGACATTCAATTATTCTATTAAGTGAAATTAACTATTCTTCTTGTTCTTTAAAAAGAGCAAGATAAAGCACAGGAACCAAATAATTAGGTCAGCAGCAATGAATTCTGAAGAAAGGCTGTCTAGACTTCTATTTTCAAATTCAAGTGGTTAGGTTTTGTGTGTGTGTGCACATGTGTGTTTGCTCCTTTGAATTCTCAGGGTGGTCACATTAATAAATTTGCCCCAGCAGGTAGAGCAAAGTCTGAATCAAGGTGTAGCATTCTCACTTTGATGTCAGCTGTCACACTTCAATGCCTCTGGATCTCTTTGGCTGCCATCAAGTCTGTTGTTGTGGGAGACCAGGTAAACCAAAGCTGGTCTGCTCTTTGGCACTAGTCGAAGGAGAATTGGTTCAGACTTCTTTGAAGCTGTGAGATATTCTAGTCTTTTCCAAACATGTACATAAAATGAACATATCCAGTAGCAAACTTTCAAATAAAAACACATTGCTTCTCACTGGGCTCTTACCAGAGAGCAATTATCAAGCATCTGTTTGAAAAAGGTCCTCTTATTAGGAACCACGCAATGGACCAAGATAAATAGCGCATTGCAATATGTTTAGCAAATTAGAATGCAAAACACAGAAAAACATATAGAGGAGGAGAGGTGGAGAAATACTTTCTCTACGTGGGAAGTTGTTGGACATTTAGAGACAGAGGGCAGAGAATTTTCCTAGCTTTTCCTCACCTACAAACAAACAAACATAAAGAAACACAAAAAATGCAACACCCAATGGTGGTTATTACTATTAAGGACCTTCTTTTCTGTCCGTAAACCAGAATTCTAAAATGAATAGGCAATGTAAAAATAAGAACATTGGCTTTTTTCTTGGGCACAAGGAGGCTTATTTGAAAGAGGGACTCACTAGATAAAGCCGGTTATTCATTAATGTGATGTACGTTAGGAACTCCCATGGATCGCATCTCTGTTTAGGTCAGTGGTTCATAGCATGAAAAAATTCATACACATTGTTCTAAAATGTCTAAAATGTTTCCATTTTAAAAAAGGGTGAAAGCAAGGTTGAATGTTCTTAGAAACTGGATAATTGCACCATATTCTAAGGATGATATTGTGGAGTAAACTACTAACTTGTCCCTAGAGCACTAAACCCTGAAGGTGCAGGCATTTTAATGGAAGACTTCAGTTTTTTGTATGCGAGAGACCCTATCCTTCAACCCATGCTCACATAAGTATTCCTTGCTCATGTAATAAGATACACTGAAGTCACCATGAATTTTTGAGTGAGCATTGAATAAAAACTGAGTAAGGGCCTCAAGATTTAAGATTAAATGAAATACAGGCCTGGTCTACACTAGCAGGGAGAGTTGACCTAAGATACACAACTTCAGCTATGTGAATAACGTAGCTGAAGTTGACGCATCTTAAGTCGACTTACCTGCCATCCTCATGGCGGCAGCAGTTGGCGGTGGGCTCTCCCGTCGACTTCAGCTTGAGCCTATTGGCAAGCTGGAGTTCTGGAGTCAACTTTAGGGACCGATTTATCGCATCCTGACAAGACGCAATAAATCAATCCCCAATAGATTGATCTCTACCCATCGATCCAGATGGTAGTGTAGACAAAGCCGCAGAGTATGAAAGTACAAAACCAGCTATTAATACTTTTAACCTCATTTTTAAAATCCAACACAAGTGTACAGTTTACTGATTTATTCCACTCCCTCACACTTGCCATCTCAATACCTAGATCAAAACTAGGGCTAGAAAAATTCTTCCAAAGCCACCTTAAGCTGAACTAGCATAATAGTAAGGTATATTTAACTTGGAGGTGAGAGAAGGAGGTCATGGAGAAACTTGAGCAAGCATATAAAATCCAATCAAGCCCAATTGCTGGAATTCACTTTGTTATACAGGTCTCTTGACAGAATACTGAGCAATATAGACATAGCTACAATATACCACACACTTTGAAATAAAAAAATAAGGTAGAAAACACTACAGGTACGAGTGCACTTATTTATATCTTCTGGAGCTAAAAAGTGATAAATCAGAGTTGCTGTGGGAAAACAGATAGTAAATGACTTCTCAAGGAATTTCTAATGAAGGCTCCAAAGATATTGAGTGTAGCTTGCATCCAAAAAGCATCTTTTGTTAGGAATAGCCTTATGACCATTTTGAATTAGACTTAAATTTACAGAGGATTAGTGTCTAAACTGTACTGGAGGCACGAACGTGGATCCTGATTTGGGAACTACGCTGCAGTCCAACAACAAAAATGATCCAGGAGATTTCATTCTATGACGAAGAAGCATCACACAGTATTGCACCACACCAGGCTAGTCATATGGAGGACATCCTGTTGTCTGATGCATTATAGTAGACTGCCAGAAACTCTTGAGCCAATGTAACTATGACATCTATGGAGCTAGTGTTCTGGTCAACCCAATGACTTGAGTGTACAAGTGTCACATTTTCTCTTTTTTTGGATTTTTCTGTATGATGTAAATGTTCAGTGTCACATTGTTTATTGTTCTTAATTAGCAGTAGTATTATTTTAGTGCCTAAGGGCCCTAGTCATTGACCAGGACCCCATTGTGCTTGGTGCGGTACAAATACCAAATAACTATTATGTCAGTGTTAACAATAGAATGTAGAAGTACATTTTAAAAATTGCCTTTGACCCAGATCCTCAATGATATTTTGGCATCTAACTCTAGGTCTAAGTGATTTAGGATCATAAGACCAATTGGCTTTGGGATTTTAAGTCAATTAGATGTGTTTGAAAATTGTATCCTATATTTTCATGCTACACTATTGAGATTTACTACTCAATCATTTAGAAAGGAAAAACTAAGAACAAAATGATCCTCAAAAGTACAAGTTTATGGCATGATGTACAGACAGTTCTGCTGTCTATCCTCACAGATGGCCTCACTATAATTCCCAAATTAAATTCATTAGTTAAAGCCTATGCTAACTGGAAGGATAAATCCAGACAAAAGTCCTTTTTTAGAGCCATACCCAGATTTAAAAAAAACAAACCCAAACAAAAAAAACCCCACACACATCCAAACAGCAAACAAAATTCATGTACACATCATAGTACCACTGAAAGACAGAAGATGCATTTTGGGACATTCAATTTCCTTGCCAATACAGAAGTGTTCTTTGCTGTACATTCTACTCCACTGTAAATGTCCCAGGTAATGGGGCTTTCATTGCTTAGCTTTCAAATATGTTCCCTAGCTCTATGCATCTCACTGTCAGCAAGTTTGTTCCAGAGATTCAGCTTATAATGTTCCCTTTCTTTATTTCATCCCCTTCACTCCAATTTATACCTTCTGGTACTATCTTAAATAATTCCTCTCCCTCCTTGCAAAGTCCAAGCCAAATGGACAACAAGCATAAATGTCTTAAAAAAGCATCTCAACAGAGCAGAATTTGTTTGTGTTTCACTGTTGTTCCTTTTTTCCAGACTGCTGACATCTCTGCAGGTAGCGCTTTTGCCTCTGGGCGATAGGGTCAAAGGTTCATACTAAAATAAAGAGGAAAAGGCTGAGGGAACTTCCTTTTCTCCTAGCCTAACACTGCAGGTGTGCTATGCACTGTATTCCTTCATTGTTTCCATCTGCTACATAAACATTTAATATCCCATGACTGAGTTGAAGAGCAGATAAATTCTGACACTTTGGCCCATTTTCTCTCATAATTCTATAGTAAGTAGAATATCTGGGGTGGACTGTTTGGAAGGAGAATGTATTCAGGGTCTGTATGCGTTTCTTCAATGCATTTTCAGTATAAATAATTTAAAATTCTGAACTGAATATCTTTCAGCAATTATTGACCTCACTGTCCTGATAAAATAGCAACCCTTCCGTCCCCCTCCCCACCCCCACCACCACCCACACAGCACTGGAATTACTGATGTGAATATTTCTGCCTATTTACAACAGATCAGAATTAGTAAAAGAGATAAAATGGAGGTTTTGTATTGTCAATTTAACATTAATTACCTAAATCTCTTTGAGGACATGTAGCAAAACCCCCTGACATTCGTGTCACAAAGATTATGAGAACATATTGCCAAATCATAGCATTGCTGTGCTCTTAGACAGAATTCAAATTCAAATCCAGACTAAAGATGCTACATCTGTCACCCTTGCCCAGCAAAGCCTGCTTAGGTTCAAAAGTTAGCCATCCTCCTGCCTTCCTGCACCAAATCTGCTCCTCATCCCTAGAGATTACTAATCCGGATTTCTCTGCACACATTTGACAGGGAGAATAAAGCTATTGTGCCTTCCTAATAAGTCAGACTAATCACACATTTATAAAAAGAAATCAGGAACACTCTAGTTCAGCCCCTGATAGTGAACAGTAAATAAAGAAATGGCTGGAACAGTTTTAAAATGTGTTTATATCTTAAAGCACCATTATAAAATAATTGCTAAATAACTACTTTTTGGACTGGCCTGGGTGTCCAGTAATCCTCTCCACTGCCACACAGGAACTCAAAAAGGAGGCTTCATGGAGACGCTCATTTTGGACACATCTATACAACTAGGAATACCATATAAAATCAAGATAGGGCCATCTTAATTGTTCTTCCTTCAGAAGTAGAAGACAGAATTCAGTATCTATTTGAAATAACCTGGGAAATGTAGGTAATGCAACTGTCCTCACTGAAATTTAGCAAATATTATTCTGATTATTTTTATTGTGGTAGTGCCCAGCATCCCAGGCATGAAACAGAATCCCATTGTGGCAGGTGCTGTACAAATAAGAACAAAAAAGACGGGCTCCTGCCCCAAAGAGTTTACAGTCTGAGTAGGTATCCTATGTTTTAAAACTGTGCCCGGGATCTCTAAGAATCACAGGTAGTGAGGGCTTCAGTTTTATGTCTCACCCAATGCACAGCACCATCAGCACCAACTTGTCCCATAACATATGGGGACAATGGTTTAGTGTGGGTTCAGGAAAAAGAGTGTTGCCTGTTGGATCACCAACACCACTCTGTGTAACATTAGGTATTCCTTAGCAGTCTCCTACCTAAGTATTAACTTGCTTCTAACCTTTGCAGGCTGCCATTCACTGAAGTCAATGAGAACTGAAGGTGGTCAGCACTGTGCAGCAGATGATTACCACCTCAGAGGATTGGGCCCTTAATATGTGAGAGCTTACAGGAACACAGCACAAAATGGTATGACTATTAATATAGCCATACATTAGCACAAAAAAACATAAAAACCACGGATTCCATAGTCATGTTGTATTATGCACTATTACAAGCAATTTAAAATTGTTTTATTTGCAGTTACTTCTTTGAAAATAAAATGTCTTTTATATTTCAGTTGCTAAAAATCCCTAGTTTTTGCAAGCACCCAAAGGCATGGATATTGTTAAAAACCTGTGACTTTTGGATTCTTATCCATATATTTGCAATCTGTTCAAGCATCCAGAAGAGGAATGGTAAGAGACTGTGCTAATGCTTTTAATATTAACCTTTAAGCTTGCTCTAAAATGAAATGAAAACATAACATTCATATGTAAATCCAACTATGTTTCAGGTCCTTCCTTCCCTTTGGCCCTAGTTTCCTAGTTATTCCAGCCACAGAACTGCAGGTTATTAAGGAGAGAGAGAGAGAGACTTTCCACATGTAAAGTCCTGTATAATTTAATAGGAAATTATCATCTTTCTATGGATCTTTATATCACAGAGAATTATGTGTCTCTGCTTTAGAATTCTAAAGGATGGCATACAAAATTCTAAAGGAAAGGATTCTCTATGACATTCCATAGAGTATCTCAGTAATTTTCGTAGGCCTCTATCTCATTTCTATAGCTTCATCCCTAATCAGTTGTATAGCACTTTCCCATAAGGGCTTACAGGAGAAAGAATAGGCTGTGATCTGTTTTGACTGAGTCAGATAGGCTATGCCTTCACTCAGAGAAAAGGATATATTAAAATAATAGTGGAGACAAAACAGCTATAGTTGTAACTTGTTAGCTAGGTGAGGCCCAGGTAAATACAGCATGAAAACCTAGGGTTTACCTCAAAGGCTGTTACAAGGAGGAGGGTGAGAAATTGTTCTCCTTAACCTCTGAGGATAGGACAAGAATCAATGGGTTTACATTGCAGCAAGGGAGGTTTAGGTTGGACATTAGGAAAAAATTCTTAACTATCAGCGTAGTTAATAGGATTGCTAACTCTGACTGAAGCTATCTGGGAGATTTTTTCCCCCTAACATGACGTAATGTCATGTTCTTAAAATATCCTGTTAAAATCTCCTGGGTTTCTTTCAATTGTCATCAGGCGATGGATGCCAATTCCAGGAGATTCCAGTCCCATCCTGCAGGTTTGGATACCCTAGTAGTTAAGCACAGGAACAAATTGCCTAGGGAGGTTGTAGAATCTCCATCATTGGAGATTTCCTAACAGGTTAGACAAACATCTGTTAGGAATGGTCTAGTTATTATGTAATCCTGCCATGAGTGCCAGGAACTGGACTAGATGATTTCTTGAGGTCCCTTCCAGTCCTACACTTCTATAATTCTGAGACTCAATCAGTTAACACAGGTTAAAACTAAGTATGATCTTTATCTGTGGTTCTAAACCTGCTTGGAGACTATTGCCTTGCAGATGTCACCAGCCTGAGAAAGTGTGAGTATGTAGTAAATGTTTCCTTTCAATCTCTCTCACTATTCCGTTCTCTAATTTATGCTGAAAAATCATCATCCTTTCCTTGTGATGTTTGATTATAGATATTTCCAAAGCTAGAAAGATCCTAAAGTTATAGGGTAACTTGTGATGACCTTTTAGTATGAACAAGCAGGAGAAGGAGATGAGTGTTGAGAAAAAAGGCTCTTGTTTACAAACATTTCTCTTTAATTATTAACTATTTATGGAAGAAAATAGCCACAAATACATGATTGTCAAATTGACTTATGTTTGACTTATGTTTGACTGAGCACAGAACTGTGGCTATTAAAGTTCATCTTTAATAAACAAATAGTACCATAATGTTATAATTATTAAATATAAACAAGGAGCAGCCATGCTACCAACCTGCCAAGCTAAAGTTACAAAGGCATATCTGAGTTTTCTTCAGCTATTTCAGTGAACTGTGAAGAGGTTCAGATGAGGAGAATTCAGTTAAATGCATTATGCTCACAATCTTTTATTTCTTTGTATTCTTTCCTGCTGTAGTTAAACTCACCAGCACATGGAGGTTGCTAGGAAGGGGAATGGAACACTATTTTCTAATGTTGTCAACATAAAAAGGTAACATGTGCGCTCCCTCTGAACAGAGAGCAGTGAGGATATATCTCAGCTTTTCAACATTTGCTGAGGTGTTTCCTTTAACACCTCTTGGATTAGCTATTCTCTCTGGGGCACAACAGGCAACAACATAAATAGGCAGGTAAGCAGAGGTTTGTTTTGTGTTCTTGTGCTCTAGATGGGTGCTTTCTTCTGTCAGTGATAATGTCCCTCTGTCTCGTCTATGTAGGGTGACCAGATAGCAAGTGTGAAAAATCAGGAAGGAGGTGGGGGGTAATAGGAGTCCATATAAAAAAAGCCCGAAATATCAGGACTGTCCCTATAAAATCGGGACATCTGGTCACCCTAGATGTTCATCACCATATTGTTTAAGCACCTTAAAGGAAAATAACGAGAGGTTCATTGCCATGTGGTCTCTCTCCTCTCCCCTTTTTGGCTGTGAGGAAGTAATAGGTTTTCATTCTTAGTGGAGGAGGGGGAGGGTTGTTTGCTTTACTGAGGGAAAACTATGGCACAGATCTTTTGCATCTGGATCTGAAGATGGTGAGAGGTTCACGATCACTTTGATTTCTTCAGGAAGAGAGTTCCAGAATCAGGACCTAATCGCTGAAAAACAGAATCATATTGCTGAAAACTCTGGCTTAGATCCCTACTTCAGCTGCAGATTTCCCTGTGCTTGAAGAATCCTCAGATGCTGCCTTAAGGTACCTTTATGTCTTATTTGCACAAATGGAGATTTAGGACTTAGGAGGGGCCAAAGAGCTGGCCCCATATCTCCAGCTCTCACAGGTCTCTCTCTAATTGTGGTTAGCAGCTTCCTTCCTGAAAAGTGCAGCTGTAGTGGAAGGTCATGACTGCCGTGTGAGAGGTGTTAGGTTGGTCCTAGTCCATGGAGAGCTTTGAACGGCTCTCCTACAGCCTAATCTCGGGATGGTCACTTCTCTCTCTGCACCTCAGTTTCCCATTTTTAAATGATATTTACTTCTTTGGTAAAAGCACTTTGAGATCTGCTACTGAAAATCCCTATATAAGAGCAAGGTATTATTATTACTGAAGATTAGGATCATGATCTTGAATTGATCCAGTGCTTAATGCAGAACCAAAGTGGAGTCCACAGCACTGAGATCAGGGGCTTCCCCTTGCCAGCCATGTCTAATAATTTTGTGTTCTTGACTGGCTGGAGATTTTTGTACATTTTTGATATACAATATAAACTATATTTATAATGGAAAGGCCTAAAGATTCTTTAGAGGAGCATTTTTGGCAGCTGCCCCCTTTCAACTCACAGTTACAGCACTGAAATTCACATTCACTGCCAAAGGGTAATCAAGTTTTAAGGCAAATTTGAGAAAGCAAGAGAAACTCTGTTGATAGTTATATAAATAAGGAGAAAATCTTTAAAACAATCTGGGTTGAGTGCAGTACTAACGTAAAATAAATTCCTGCCCCAATGATATTATAGTGTAATCTGCTCACAGCTATCAGGTTAATTAACTCTCACATTAACTGGGCCTGATTTGCCGCTCATTGCACTTTGTACAATTATTATATCTATACGGTATGATCATTCTTCTACTTACTTATGACAATGGTAGCATTTTATACCCACTTTGCACTTTATACAGTGGCAAATGGCTCCACAAGGTGCAAGATCATGGAGAATTAGACCCTATGAGTTTAAAAAAATGTAAGACAATTTTACAAAAGATGGGAAATGCTATAGAAATCATTGAGGAAGGCAGGGTAGAAACGTTGGGATAGAGCAATTAAAAGCCTTGATTTCCTCCTCCCCGCCTCCAGCATATGGCAGGGATTTGGACCAGAAACAAGTGATGTCTCCCCAGTGGAGTCTGACTTCTGACCTACAGGACAATGGAGTCACAAGCTATCCTGAGACTTGATTGAGAAGCCACCTCAACATTTCCATAAGTCATTCTGCCATTGCAGATCTGTCACAATTTTGTCAAAGTTTTGCAGAATTCTGTTGACACGGTGTCATCTCAATAAATGCTAAGGAAAAAAAATGAGTTGGGGCAGGTGTGAGCACAGATTTCAAATCTAATGCGTGGGCTGCTGCATGTCTTCTGACATAATCTAGGCTCTCATACGTGATGTTTTTCTGGAGCCGTGGTGAACTCTTCCATCCTTTAAAATAATCAATCTTACTTAACTAATTTGAGAAGAAAAAAATTAAAATCAGAATCACTGCTTCCCCTTGCAAAGCATCATCATCCAACCTAACAGAAATCTGTGGCCTGATTCTCCTTTACCACTTCACACTGACCTGGCTGGTAAGCAGACCTTAAATTACATTTACATCCATTCTAAGGACCTTTACACTTGCTGGAGTGTTGTAAAGCGGCCTTAGTATAGATGAGGATTCAGGCCATTCTTTTTAAAGCATCCTTGTAGCTGATGTATCAGGCATACATGTTATTTTCAATTAGTTGTTTTAAAGGAAGCATGCTGCTTTTGGAAGGCCTAAAACATTGGACATGTTTAGATCCAACAAATCCTGCATCTTGGAAGAGGGTTAAACTAGATGACCCTTGTAATCCCTTTGAACCTGTGGTTCTGTGAGTTCTGTTTTATGGGCTCTATGTGAAGTAACATATGCAGATCCACATGCAGATCCCTCCACCCCGTATGCCCCAGTTGCCTTCTGCCTTTCCCTGATTTCCTTCAGGCTAAGACAAACCCACTCCTCCTCACCTCTTTGTATAGTGCTATAACCTTTGGGAAGTCAGGACGCAGAGCCAAAGTGCAATTTCCCAAGTAAGGAGCAGAGCAGGACAGCTAGGGAATTCAGTCCACATCAGCCAACTGGTATCCAGAAGGGATCACAAATGGAGAATCTGAGATGCTTCTGTGATCGGTGGGTCACATGTGAACTGTTGGCATTAGGAAGATCAGGATGCTATTCAGCTGCATAGGTTGCACAGACCTAAGATCACCAGTTACTCTAGCCTACAGAAATACATATACATCTTCAATGTTTTGAACAGAAAGCTCCAGTCATTAAGAACCTGGTCAAGATGTCTTTAGAATTAGGACTTTTGATAACTGAGTGTGCACAGACAAAGGCACATTTTGAAAACCTGGTCATAATTGACACACAACATAATTGTCACAACATCCCGGTGAGGCAGGTCTGTATTACCGACCCACAGTTTATAGGTGGGGAAGGTGATGCAAAAAAATTGAACACATTGTTTTATTAAGCTAAGTTGGCACAGCCCAGAACTACAAGACAAACTGCACAAACCAGGAAGGGAGCAGGATACTTCTGAAATTATTTTGTCAGTTACTTAGGAAGAAAGAATATACTAGTGCTAATGTTTCATACTTGTACAGCAGCCTATTAAACTCAACATGTGATGCCACAATGCCCAGGAACTCAACAATCTTTCTACTCAGTAATTATATCAGTTGTAAAATGTCATCTTTTCCCCCCATAAAGGTTAGCCGAAGTGGAAAAAGGTGAGTTACTTCTAATAGTGGCAGCTGGGTTACAGATGCTACGGGTGCACACACACGCATGCACAAAAATCCTCATTATTAAATCACAGAGCAATTAAAAAATTAAAAATTGCATAAGACCCCACATGAAAGAAATACAAGTGTTTAATGATGGATTAGAAAGTGAAAGTGAGAAAAAAGTAAAAGCTCAGCTGTCTCAGGGGCTTCCCTCGTAGCCTGTGATACTGATTTCTGTCTTCACCCTCTCAAAAGCCGCAAGAGCTAATAAATTCCTGGCTCCCCTGCCTGGGAGCCAAGGCCGATTAATATCTGCCTACCTTGTTACCTAATTCATTATGGAATAGCAGTTAATTTGATTTGATATTATTTTAATAAAATTCTGTAATATATTAGATTGTTTCAGGCTATCAAAATAATTTTCCAATTATTACGGTTACTCAAGCAAGTCTTTTTTTCCCTTCATGAGCGGCAGTTGGTCTGACTCAGAATACATTAGCTCCTACAGCTTCATCCTGGCCAGAGGAACACAAACTATATGCATGATTACACCAGAAATGTTATTGCCAGTAATGTGAGCCTGCAGATCAACGCGAAGAGTCCACAGATTGATGTGCAATTACAACCCCCATGACGTCATGACACAGGCAATTGCCCTTCTTCTACACCTGCACTAATGAATAAAAAAATCTTTTTCTTATATCCTGATTCTAGTGGGTCAGCGGTAGCAATATGCTGAGCTATGGTGGAATAGATATTTCACTGCACAGGGAGCTCACTATTCTTGTTTCTTCGGCCTGTAGTGGTTGGTATGACATAACACAACTGGGCCAGCCTCCAAGGAATGAGGCTGCCGTCAGCCACTCTCACAACTTTTGACCATCTCACACAGAAGTGACTTGAATTTCTACTTTGCAAGCAGCTGACTGCACTTTCTTCCTGATAAAAACAAATGCATAAGAGCTGGTGAAAAGGGAAAGCAGAGAGGGAAGTTGATTTAAATAGAAGAAGGCAGCCTAGACAAAAGAGCAGGTGGAAACACTAGAGTTCCATTTGCAGTTGTATCAGATGTCATAAAATGTTTGACTTCATACGAGAGCACCTTGGTCATAAGCTTCTCAGGTTAGGATAGTAGATGAAATAATCAGTTTCAAATGTCTCGGGCTTTTGTTGGGGACGGTTGCCAGTCACCCTCAGCTGTACATTCCCAGTCACATACATAAGGAACTTCATTGGTTTAGCTATTTTAAAACATGTTCATATACAAATAGAAAACAGGAATATAAAACCACATAGTCCAAATGCCTGCTCCTGTTCCCACTGAATGTAATATGAGTTTTCCTATTACCTTCAATGAGAGCAGGATGGGATCCTCATTTATGATTTAAGATGTTCACAATATAAACTTAATTGATAAGCTTCAAATTCAACAACTGAATTTCACCTCCCTATGTTTGCACAGTGCCTGTCCCACAGGGGTCCTCATCCCTACCTAGGTCTCTGGGGTGCTATTCTCATCTATGATTTGTTACCAATAACATTAATAAATACCAAATTATGATTTAAAGTGTCCTTAATTTTGTGTGATAATAAAAGAGGTTGTATGGTAATTGCATGAATGCCTATGAACATAGGAATTGGTGGGGCCACATCTCTTAGATGAACACTTACTGTGCATCTTGACACCATCACCTCTCTGTTGAACAGTAATCTCTGACCCTGCTGTGGCTCATCCTATGACAATGTTAAAGTTCACCGAGGATCACTGGGCTATTTCCAGTCTTTCCTTGCATGGATTAAAAAGAGAACTCCCAGTACCTGATTTTCAGGCTGCCAATTGTTTTTTTTAACGATGGTTTTTCTGCCTTATACAGTGCATCACGGTTCCTTTTTCATATTCTGCCTCCAACATGATTATTCCTATTCCATTCAGTTATCTTAAAAGAGTGGTGCCTGACCCATGGGATGTATGTCAAATATGATTTACAACCCTTTTCATGCTTCAGCAGAACTCAGTGGAAACATAAATGGATCAGAACATATCCTACATACGTGGAGAAATACAACTTCTTTTTGTTTTAGTATTTGTAAATTGCCTTATTATTTCCATTGCTTAGCTATCATTAGGTGCATGAAATAGCACTGCTAATAGCAGGGGTGCTGCAACTACACTTATTGTACAAGAAGTTTATTATTACAAGTAAATTGTATGCAACCTGCCAAGTGAAAGCACTATCATACCAAACCCAGGGGTTAGTGTAATTTTTTCCTTCGTGCATCAATGTTTTTTAACTTAAATTCCCATTCTAGTGGGATTAAAGTATTGAGACAAAAACGCTATTGTCTATCAGAAGGATATTAGTGAAAGATGACAAAAAGGAAAAAAATGTGTGCCTAATATAAGACTACTTGCTGCTGTAATCCTCCAAGATAAGAATATTTTTATGTTTTCATTTTAAAGATCAATGCATCTTTTCTCCAAATTATATTTTTGCAAGTACTTACTAGATAAAAATATAACAAAATTGTTGGCTTGTCACAGAATTCATAAAAGGCTGCTTGAAAGCATTTGCTGTTTTAAATATCCAGATTTCCAAAAGGAATTTTCAAATGCAATATTTGACAGCTAGATGCTGTGGCTTACAATCTATCTATCTATAGCCTATTGTCAGTTCTTGGATATTTATGACTTTTTACATTAATAATGAAATTTGAAGGATTTTTAAAGTTAACTATCACAGTCTTAAAAAAAAAAAAAGAAAGAAAACAGCCAAAGTTTTACAAAGAATTCTGCATTATATCACGAAAAGATCAGTGTCATTAATGACAACTGAAGTTCTTCAGACACTCAGTATCAGTGATACTGAAGTGAATTAACCAGAAGACCTTCAAGCTTGTTAGGCACATAAGTAGGGTCTTAAGAGTGTGGCCTTTACTATATAAAAGCAAGAAACAGGGTTGGTTCTTATAATTCTTGCATAAAAACTGGTAGGTTTAAATTCTTTTCAACATCACTAATGCATAATCAGCTAAAATTATTTTAGATCCTAGAAATTGCTACAAGATGGTTATAAAGTCTTTGTGTGGACAACTTTTCCATTTGGTGGTAAAACTGGAAGGCCTTATCACTCTTTTATAACTTTCCATATAATTTTTATGAACACAAACATAAAGCATCAAAGACTGCAGTCTGAAAACTTCTCTGTGATCCAAACCAAGTGGCAAAATTAAGTCCTGAAAAAGTTAAGATTCACATCTGGTTTATGGTCTGCTTAGACAACTTGGCCTGAGAACATAGCACAGGAGTAGACTGATGCAGAATAAGGCTCAAATTTAATAATCAAGCTTGGTTACCAAATACAGCTATAAAGATGGATAAAATGAAAAGTTTGTATTACATGTCTCCACTCATCACATAACAAAAGAAAATAAAAGAATTGTATGTTTTAAATTGAAAGGAATGGACCATGCTGAAGAGACATGAGATATAAACAATACTGAATAAGACATCATTGTAAACAAGGCCATCATCAAATAAGTCAGAGTGACTTATCAGATAACGGGAGAGAAGAAACTTAGAACAAAATCCTGCAAATACTTACACATGTTTCACCTGCATACATAAAAAGCTGAAGGTTGCAGAATCTGGCACACAGACTTTACTACTTTTATGCCAATGGACAGCACTACCAGAACAGTTACCCTCTATATCCCACCCTATTTCCTCTTCCCTCTCCCTTTACTCTACCCTTTCCTTCCATGTTAGCCAATCTTCTTTTTTGCCAGGAGAGCCATTATGGTACCTCTATTCTTCTAGCCCTGCTCTGATTGTATGTCCCATGACAGGGTCTGTTTTGAATGAGGTACATTGGAAAAGGCCTCTAATAGAAAATTTATATACTGTGCCATTGCAAAGTCCTTGAAAGGCTTTCACAAGTCTAGCTTTATTTACAGCAGCTGGGAAATGGGCTTGACAGAAAGGAAATACAGAAAGTGACATAGAGAAATGTTCTCATATTAAACCAATGGCAGCCCAGACAGCAAGGACTTAACTCTAGACCTAAAATGCTTTCATTCCATCACTAGACTTTCTGGATTACTTCTTAGACATCTAACTAGGTAATCTTCACCCTGGCCACAGTATGCTATTTTGGGTATTTGCAAGAGCCCCATTATCATGGTGAGTGTGTCACCATCTTTAATGAATTTATCCTCACTATGCCGTTGTGAATAAAGAAGTGTTATTAATCCCATTTTACAGATGGGGAACTGAGGCACAGAGAGGCTATATGACTGGCCAAGGACAAACAAGGAGTCTATGATGGAGCAGGAACTTGAATCTAGACTTCCCAAGTATTACGCTACTGCCCTAACTTCTGGGCCATGATTCCTCTCCAGATAGAGAAGTCAGGGACTATCCACCAGAAGCAGATGATGTACCTTGCTTATCAGTGTACCTTCATGTTTCTGATGGATTGCACTCTCATTGCTATTATACTTGGAGAAATAAATAAATACAATGGGTAATACCACTAAGAAACAACACATCTTTGGTATGTGCAGTGACTTTTGGGAATATTTTAGGCACTGTACTAATTGTTACAAATTGTTTTGGTTAGATACATATCACATTGTGCCTGACATGGCAATAAAAATATAATATTTCACTTGAGTAAAAGGTATTTTATATATTAATATTTTTCTGGGTATTTTTTAAGGAAACCAACAGCATGAACAAAATTCAAGAGGTCAATAGTAAAGTATCTTGCAGTATAGAAACATACATCTGCACTTCCTGTATAACAATAGATATAATCAGCATCCAGATAAATAAAAAAAGGTCAACTAAAGGGCAGATGTGAACTCATCAGCATGGAGGAAAGAGCAGTAGATATTTTAGTCAATGTATTAATGACAACAGGTTTCTTAAAATGGAAGTGTTCTGAGGCTTTACAGTCCTCAGATTATTCCATCTGGAAACAGAATGTCCATTCTTCCACTGACCAAGTGAGGAACCTTGTCCATGGAAAGAAAGGGGGCTTATTCTTCTTCCTCTGACACTGGAGTAACTACTGGAGTTATGAAATTAGGTCAGAGCAGAATTAAACTCAAAGCTTTTAAACAAGGTTTTCTTTCAAGTTAACATTTGGATCTTTTAGCAGTTGAAGGCAGATTTTTATAACTAAAAATATATAACCACTTCAGTCGGAGATCATCTCATGTTTTCTAATATGTACATGACTGGGGTGGTCCAACACTTGACTGATAAACCTTCAGAGAAAGCTCCCAGTACTACCAACAGCGGTGATGGTTATTCAGAGATGAAGGATGATTCATTGGTTTGGACAGTACCCTAGAACTTGGGAGGCCAGCATTCAAGTCTATGTTCCACCTCAGAATTCCTAGTTGACCTTAGCCAAATCACTTAGGCCCAGATTTTTAAAGGTATCTAGCTGTCCTTAGTGTCACAACAGCTAACTGATTTAGGAACCTAAATCTCATTTTCAAAAGGGATTTAGGCACCTAGTCTAAATCCCATTGACAGAAGGAAATATTTCTTCGCACAATGCACATTCAACCTGCGGAGCTCTTTTCCTGGGGATGTTGTGAAGGTCAAAAATATAACTGGGTTTGAAAAAGAATTAGTCATGGATGGACCCTATCCTCCATGAATTGATCTATTAGCCAAGACGGTCAGGAACACAGACTTACTCTCTGGGCATATCTAACCCTCTGACTTCTAGAAGCTTGGACTGGAAGACATAGGATGGATCACTCGGTAATTTCCCTGTTCAGTTCACTCTCTCTGGCCACTGTCAGAGGACAGGATACCGGGCTAGATGGATCATTGCTCTGATCCAGTATCATCATTCTTATGTTCTTCTTAGCAATTGCTGTATAGTGGTGTTGTGCATTGTTAAAAAGTTGCCATGTTTCACCCCCAAAATGGATGGGCAAAGTGATTATTTAGTATTTAACTTACTTTGCAATCCATTAGGGTGAATGTTACTACAGCACATAAACATGAAATAATCCATGCACTGAAAGGTTTTATTTCTCAGGAGCAGTAACTACAGTCAATCAGATCACATTTACTTGAATTGAGCCTCAGTTCGATCAGAAAGGTTATGAACTTTAACAAGCTCTTTCACCATCTTAGCAAAATCCATATGCACAGCAAAACTTGAAACCAAGAGATACTAACATAGTTGCTGATTTCACTGTGAACCTTTCTCACAGTTCTGCCCCAGTGGACAACTTGATGACCTCAAAGATATATTAATTACTTGCACCAAATATAATATCGCACCTCAAATATGAAACCCAAAGAGTGTGCAGAAGTTCCCACACTGAGACTTTCTACTGGGTAAATTAACCTAGCAGAGTGTAAAGAACAGTGCAACAGAGTGTAAGAGGGAGCCCATTGCTGACACTGAGCCCATCAACTGGGTGGAAGCTAGAGCAGCACAGGGGAGGCTCAGAGTGAATGAGATGATTATTACAGAACCTTTGTCAAGGCCTTTATAAATCTCTAGTGATTCCTCTGTCTTGAAGCTCCTTAATTTACAATAATCTGTTACTTAATGCACTGGCCTGGTTGTCAGGAAGTCTGCATTGCTACAGGCTGGATATATGATGTCACTTAAAGTATCTGTGCACTACTTTCCCCATCTGTAAAATGAGAATAAAAACACATATAAGCCTTGCCACCAGCCCTTGGGAGACTGAATTCATCAGTGTTCGCAAAGCACTTTGAGACCCTTACAGATGAAAAAGTACAAAGTGTTATTGTAAAGACTGCAGAGACTCAAGACACTATGGTCAGGTCAATGCAAGGCACTCTATTTCCTGTTTATACAGTCCTTTACCTCCCTTGTATATGCCCCCTAATGGCTACCCTGAATAATGGCTCTAAACATTCACAAACTAACACCACAGTTGTTATAACAGGATAATGTTACAATAAATGAAATATTTTTCAGCATTCCCTGTATTTAAAACTAACAATAGATCATACCTTTGGGGGGAAAAGAATGGGGGATTGTATGTTTTGAGGGCAGGTCATAGGATACATGAAGTCTTTATCTGCTAGGATTCTGAAATGAAACCAGCCCAGATTGCTAGGCAGTGTGATGAAAAGTGTCAGTAGAACAATTCCAAAAAAAGGGACAGCAGTGTGAATTCCAGCAGATACATCAAGAAGTGAATGAGCATGAAATAATTAAAATGTAGAGGGAAAGTACTGATGGACCTCATATTTAAATCCTCTATCCAATGTGAAGCTGCATAAAGAAGGTTAATGAGATGCTGGCTGCACTCAAAAGAGTAGTATATAATATAAAACCAAGGATATTTTTACATCCTGCTGTTAAGCACTGATTGGACCACATTTAGCACTATAATACCTGATTCTGATCTCAGTTACACCACTGTAAATGTAGAGTATACCCAGTCACATCAAATCAAAGTCAGAGTCACTGATATAAATTCTGATTTACAATGATGTGACTGAGATTAGAATTTGGTCCATACTGTCCATTTAAGGGCACTTTATATAAATGAAGATAGAAATTCAAGACAGTACAATGTAGTGCAACTAAGCTGATAAATAGAATAGAAGAGTTTGAGGAAAGAATGACAAAATTGGGATTATTTAGTCTTGGAAGAATAACAAAGATGCTTAAGAGGTCTCATGACTGAAGTATTTAAACTAGCGAAAGGTTATTATAAAATTAAACTTAATGCTCTATTTGAGTGTGTAGAAGAGACCAGAACTAGGGGATTTAGGTTTAAGTAAAAGGGATATATGTAAGAAGAATTTAAGGAAGTACTATTTTAGGGGCAGATTGTCAAATATATGGAATGGACTTAAATTCAGATATGGAAACGAGCAACATTAATATATTTAAGTTAATATAGTATGATTATTTGAAACCTAATACATTTATGTTATATCAGTCAGCTTTGCGTTCAGGAGTAACAAACCACCTTTCATCAAGAGCTAATTTTTCACTGATTATTTCTACCCACATCGAAAGATCAAATCTGAGGGCCAGATCTTAAATTGGCATAGCTCTACCAAGCTACATCAGTTACACTAGCGGAGGATCTGGCCCTTCGCCATGCTGTTATTCAACAAGACTGACTAACTCAAATCTCGAGTGGTCAGTTCTGAGACACATTTGCAGGGGAAGCTTACACTGCTGTTGTCAGGGCTGAACCTATTTTATGAGTAATTAAAGGATTTCAATCTCCTATGCGGTCAATCTGGAACCTTTCACAACCACAGATTCACATTAGCAGTGTGAAAAAACACAATCAAAGAGAAAAAAGTAACAATTTCATTTAAAAAAAACAAGGACTGTATTAACAATCTATCATTATTCTTATCTCACTGAATCACTAATGGAAAAGATACAGACATTTCTATTCTATTCTATATAGGTTTTTATACCATGCCCATTACCAGAGTTTCAGAGTATCTTCCGGTAGTTCATTAAGCAATGTGACCATATATATCATGTGTTGTTTGTTCTCTTATAATCTCCCCAGAGGGAAAATCAGGTGCAGTGGAGTGTCTTGTTTTGGTAGGGGTTTTTATTACAGATGGCAAGGTCAAAGAAATCTGCCTTGCATTTGGAGTAGAAAGTGGCGAGGTTTATGATGGTACTTCATTCCTGGGGGAGTTCATTTCACAGTCTCAGGCCACCCCCAGAGAAGGTTCTGTCTCCTGTACAGACAAGTTTTATTCTTACTGTTGAGAGATCCATTCCCATGCAATGTGAGAGAGAGATCAATTTGGAAAATGTCTAAAAGGGAAATGTCACAGAATTTTCCTTCAATAGTCCCACATGCAGGTTTTTTTCCCTGGGAAGTAGCTAAACTCTTCTATCCCTCCCACTTTTGTAAGGCTTAGAAACAGAATTAGGGTAAGAGAAAATCTGAAGTTGCTTAAATGGGTGGCAATAGGAGAATGTGCGTTAATATGTTATCTTTTTCACATCTGATTTTATTACAAAACTCAGTTGAAGTGTCATGTCAGTGATTTGTAACAATCCCAAAATCACCTTCTAACCTCAGACTTCACACCATGGCAGTGAGTGTGATATCAAAACTTACACACACGGAGACATCCATTCTGGAAATATCTTATCAACAGCAGCATGTGGGTGCCTCTTTTGTGAAACTGTTCCTCAAACTGTAGCGTTTGGGGATGGTGAGTCATAGCAGGCCAGGCGTAATTTTAAGGCAAGATAATGGATGGGATTTTGAGACGATTGTGCAACAAAAGTCCAACACAGAGAAATGTTGGCAAAGAAATAAGTCAAGACTTTCAAAAATAACTAGTGACTTTGCATATCTCTGTTTCTGAATGCTCAGCCTACCACACCTTAAAGAGGCCTGATTTTCAGAGAGAGGTTGCCTAGCATTTTCTGAGAATCAGGCCCTTGTAGGGTGTCTGAGTTTTGGACCCCCAAATGGAAACACAGCAAATCACTATTCACTTTCGAAAATCTTGGCCTGAGTCTTTATTTCCTTGATCTAATCACATGATGTGTCAAGAATACAACTCTTCATACCCTTACCAAATGACACAGTCAGGATCCACTAACTCCTGATACAAATCACTCCTGGTGGCACTAGTCCACGCATGCATTGGGCTATATGGAATAATAGGGGCTACTGAGAGCCATTCTTGCCAAAACACCAGTGCCTACTGCATGGTGGAACTACTCAACGTTGGAGCAAAGCTCTTTTGGAAATGGTTTCTTTCATTCACTTGAACAATTTGCATGTATATTGTCTGAGTACATTGGGAGTGCTTCTATCAATCAATACGTAGACTCAGTGGATGACATTCTAGCTTAATTGAAGTCAATGGGAGTTTTGAGTTTCTTCACTCAAGAACCTCCATGATTCTCTATAAATGACCACATTGATTGATTTGGGTTTCTCAATCTTTTAGTTTTCTCTTTGGTATTCATCTTACCCCTCTCATTATGGTATCTGAAAGCCTCACAATCTTTAATGCATTCAGCCTTACAACACCTCTATGAGATAGGGGTACATTTATTTCAATTGTGCAGAAGGGGAAATGAGTCACAGAAGGACTCCCAAAGTCATACTGGAAGTCTGTGGCAGAGCATAGACTTGAACCAAGGTCTCCCATGGCCCAGGATAGTGTCCTAACAAGTGGACTCTTCTTTCCAATGTTGCTGGTAGAGCTGGTTAGGAAATAGAATCCCTGCCCCATGAAAAATGTCAAGATTTTGGAAAAAATGTCAGACCCAAAACGAAGTGAAAAGACAGAATTTTGAATTTTTGACAAAAAGGAATTCAATTTTGAAACATTTCATTATGGTAAATTCAAAACATTCAATTTCAATTTCAACCTTTTTATATTTTAAAACCATTTTGGCTATGAAATAAAGTAAATTTTGAAACAAAATGAAGAAATGAAACTTGCCATTTTGAAAATGTGGAAACATGACTGACATTTTTCTGCCTTTTTCAATGTTTTTCACAAACATTTTGTGTTGTAATCACTAAGATTTTGCAAAAAAAAATGGTTTCTTCAAAATGACATTTTCCAACAAAAGTCTTTTAAAAAATTGACTAGCTCTAATTACTATGATAGATATGGCTGTTTCTCTCATAGTTCCTTTATCTGCCATCTCCTAAGAAGAAGAAGCCGAGCTAGTATCTGCCTATGTCAAGTATGAACCTTTGTGTGTTGTTCTGTTGAAGTTATATTTGTGTATGTCTTTATTGACATGACAACAAACATGTTTCCTTGAGCCCATCTCTACCCCTGCACACCCATGTGAGAGCCAGGCACAATCTATCTCTTTCTGAGTTACCAATTTCTTCTCTGCATTGGTGAGAAATGGGAACCAAGTAGGAGTTTCTGGTTATATGTATGTGTCTTCTGATGATAGTCAGTTTTCCATATTCAGTTTAAGTACATAAGCATTTTAGCACTATATCCATATGCATTTCACTTCCTATTATGCCATCCCAAATATTTCACCGAGCCTGCTTTACTCCCCGATGATTACACATAATGGGCAATGTCTGGATGGAACTATTCTGCAGGGGTGATGAGCAAATGAGCAATCTTGAACTTCTAATGTGGGACAGCCCTACAATTAGCAGAATCCACTTCCATTATTTCAGGCAGTGAGATTATTAAGTGTCATAGGGAGGTCACTTGATGGAAATATCAGAAACTTAGTCTTATTAAAATTTTATTACCAAATGCTTCTGTCATCTTAGTCCATCTTTGCCTCTTCTGTGCATGAATCTAGAGAAACGTTGCCTCAGACTGGTATGCTAAATAACTGTTTTATTTTTGGCATTGTAAGCCAATGCCACCACTGGGCATGAGAGCCAGTAGCGCAGAAGGATGTTTGGATTCTTGGCTCAACACAAGAAAGGAGACTGGAAGCATTTTGGTAAAGGAAACAAAAAGGAAGCTGAATAGTTTAAAGGAAACACACAAAATGGATATGTACATGTTAAGAACATTTATGTGAAAAGTTGTGTCATGCCATCTTTCTAACCTTCATCAAATGATATGAAATTAGAGCATGAACATTTAATGTAAGTAATGTATGGGAGACAGAAAAGCCATAATCCCAAAATATCAAACCATATACCAAATCTCTTCTCCTTGAATTTCAAAGGGGCAACTTCTGCCCTGTAGCAGCTTGATCTTGAGTTTGCAAAATGTGCTTTAGATTTGGGGTGGGGAAAGGAAAAATATGTTGTGAATGAATTTAACACCAGCACTGTTATGTTGTGTAACAAAACTAATTAAATTAGGGTGTGGACTTTTCATCGTCTCAAACTAAGCCCTGATCTGCACTCCCAACTAATGTCGGCATAACTACATTGGAGAATCCATACTCCTGAGCGACGCAGTTATACTGACCAAGTTCTCAGTGTAGGCAGCCCTATGTCAATGGGAAGTCTTCTCCCATCGACATTGCTACCGCCTCTTGGGGAGGTGGAGTACTAACCAACAGGAGTAGCTGTGCAGTGGTAGTGCACCTGCACTGGTGCAGCTGCAGTGCTATAAGGGTAGATAAGCCCTCTGTCATGCAATTTTGGTCATGCCTGTTAATGAAGGGCCTGAAAGAAGTAAAAAAAGTTCAGAGAAAAACCTTTGGAAGATGCAGTGTGATCTATTGGATAGAATACTAGATTGGAGCTCAGGGGACCTGGGTCCTATTCCTGCCTCTGTCACTGACCTGATGTGAGTCACTTCACCTCTGGTTTCTCTCTCATCTCTTTTCTATTTAGCTTACACGCATTTAGGGAAAAGGAACTGTCACTTCCGATATGCTTGTACAGCCCCTAGCACAATGGGACCTCAATGTGCTACTATAATAAAATAGTTTGTGACGTCTTGGGATGTAGTAGTGTGGGTGTATACATGTCCATGGTAGTGCGGAAGATGTTCCCTATAAAGAGATTTAAAAATATGAGGACTATTTAATTTAGGAGAGAGAAAAATAAGAAGAGATGTTAGAGAGATATATGAAATAGGCTAGGGAAGCTGCATGGGCACTGTCCTTTAACCAGTCCCATAACATAACAACATTCCATGAGATTAAAAGGTAAGAAATTCAGAAGGCATGAATGCAATGCAAATACTTCTCTACAAACATAATCAACCTGTTGAACACACAGCTGTGGACTGCTACAAGGCAAAGAGTTTAATAAGGTTTGTAAAAAGCTATAGCTGTGTTAATTTTGCAGTGGTTATGCAGCATTACATCATATCACCTATCAAAAGAGTTTATAAATAAAAGGACAATCCACTAAATACCTTGGTAACAAAGCTGGGCCTGATTTCACAGTATCGCAGTGGAATCAGGTGAAAGAAGAAATTGTTTTGTAGCTAAGGAAATGGACCAGACCAAGGACACAGGAGGTCTGAGATCAATTCCCAAGTCTGCCATAGACACCCTGTGTGAGACACTGAGCAATATTCCATTGCTGCATGCAGTATTGTTGTAGCCATGTTGGTCCCACCATGTCTCTCTAACATTCAGCAAGTTATTTAGTCTCTGTGTCTCACTTCCCCCCTGTAAAATAGAGACAATAATAAATCCTCTCTCCTATGCTTTGTCTGTCTTGGCTAGTTAGACCATAAAGGTGAAATCATGGCCCCACTGAATTCAATGGGAGTTTGTCATTAACTTCAATTAAGCCAAGATTTTACTCTAAGCTTTTTGGGGCAGGAACTATTTCTTACTATGTTTATGTACAGCATCTAGTACAATGGAATACTGAATTCAGTTAGAGCTGCTCCGTGCTACTGTACTGCAAATAATAAAGGTTACTGTACATGGGTATTTTTTTACCCATTGTATAAAAGTCCCCACAAACTCAAAGGACTTCAAAATAT
Organism: Dermatemys mawii; assembly: GCA_007922305.1. Lineage (NCBI taxonomy): Eukaryota > Metazoa > Chordata > Testudines > Dermatemydidae > Dermatemys > Dermatemys mawii. Next base: position 74,080,875 of record ML677332.1, read on the forward strand.
TATATTAAAAATAGCTTTTTATTTTTCGCAGGATCTCCAGCATTTTCTCTGTGCAGACTAAGGGCTAACAGCTCTTCATCGTACTTACAGGAAAAAATGCACAGTGCTAATTAATCACCACATGCCATGGGAGGAACTTCTGTTTTTAATAAAACCAATCTGGTCTAGATCAATGATAAGGGGGCATAATTTCTCCAAATGGGGAGGCCAGAACTTTGAAAAGAATCATACAGTCAACCTTAATCTGAGATCAGGGTCTACAAGGGAAGCAGAAATCAGTGGGTTTGTCCTTTACATGAATAAAAGGTATTGTTCCCATCAGGGGGAAATGGTAGCAAAGCACTTCCACCAGGGGAAGGGGGATGATTTTGCTGTAGAGAACACAGTGCTCCTGGAGGGTGAAATGTCAATGGATTGGACTTCTTCCTGACTCCTCCTACCATTTATTCCCCCTTGTTCTGATGTGGATCCCTTTTTGGGGATATATAGATATTGGCTTCCCTCAACCCTCCCATAGATTACAGTCTTATATCTACTGGGTCCTGGCAATTCTTCATATCCTCTCTATCCAAATGAATCCCTACGGCTCCTCTTTTGCATTTGATCTATGTGGGTAGCCTCATTGGGTATGCAGAGGCCCATTCAGTGGGGCTTGGCTTGGGTGTAGCAGTTCACCCCAGGAAAAAGCTGTAGGATCAGGTCATTGGTTTTCTTTCCTTCTGCTATGTGCCTATATTTCCCTGGGATCTTCTACTTCCGCATGCACTGTTGCTGCAGAGACAGCCTCCATATTCTCCACTCTGAATTCCTCCCAGCTATACAATCAATCTAATTTTACTGTCCATTGTTTCTATATTAATGCATTGGTGCAGAATAAATTGTTAAACAGAGGGAAAACAGAGTTGTCTTTGAACAGTACGGATCCCAAACGGAAACTGCAGGGAGGAGAAGAAAAAGACAGCAGGTGTCTGAACAAACCAATTGTCATATTTGGACTGAAGGACAGTATTCAAATGCTAGACTAGAGCTCAATTCATTTTAAGCAGCTGTCCAGTTGGATAGCTACTATAAACAGGGTGGCTTGTAACAAGAATATTTTTAGCTTGAAGCATTTCCAAATATTAAGGGTGAACTGAAAAAAAGCAAATAGATCATCATCAGTGCTGTTAACCATAATATCAGGGTTGGAATGGACCTCAGGAGATCATCTAATCTAACCCCTGTTCAAAGCAGGACCAATCCCCCATTAAATCATCCAATAGATTTTTGCCCCATATCCCTAAATGGCCCCCTCAAGGACTGAGCTCACAACCCTATTTTCAGCAGGCCAATGCTCAAACCAGCGACCTATCACTTCCCCCCAAGACTTATATAGTGCTTTTATATATATCTCAGATATATATATCTGAGATTTACACAGTGCTTTTGTTCCATAGATCACAAAGCACTTCATAAAGGTGGAGATGGGTTATTATCCTTATTTTACAAATGAGGAAACTGAAGAACAGAGACCTGACATGGTTTATCCAAACTCACAACACAAGTCTGTAACAGAATCAAGAACAGGACCCTGGAACAGGCCTCCTGACTCCAGACTATGTTCATTCCACTATATCAGAATTGTGCCTCAAGAAAGAAAGAAACTGTAACAAGACCTATATAAGCTTAGACTTTAAAAAAATCAGAGTTAGTTTCATTCTGAAACAAAAAAAAAAACAAAAATAAAAATCAGAAAATTCTAGCCAAGACCTATATTCACAGTTCTCTGCTTCCTCTGAGAAAATCAAGCACCACACAAGTTCTTTCTTCTACTCCCTGCTACAATTCAGATGTTAGTTGAGATACCAGCTCTTGTAGAGGGAACAGATCTTTGAACTCAGGTCTTGGCTCAAAAAAGAGGAGGGGGAAAGGAGAACTGATTTTCAGATATTTAGTTTTAATTATAAAATCATCTGCAGTTTTAATCTGTGTAACCTGCACCTAGGGCCACATCCAATAGACAATCCCTCTTTCCAGCTGTAAAGTATCCCCAGGGATTCCAGGACAGAACAAGGAGTAATGATCTGAAGTTGCAGTGGGGGTTTAGATTGGACATTAGGAAAAACTTTTTCACTAGATGGATGGTGAAGCGCTGGAATGGGTTACCTAGGGAGGTGGTGGAATCTCCTTCCTTAGAGGTTTTTAAGGTCAGGCTTGACAAAGCCCTGGGTGGGATGACTTCATTGGGGATTGGTCCTGCTTTGAGCAGGGGGTTGGACTAGATGACCTCTTGAGATTCCCTTCCAACCCTGATATTCTATGACTCTATGATAGTTTATTCAACATTTAATAAAAGATATGCTTTGGCTAAAGCATCTGACTTTAGCTGGTCTCTTGAGTGGTCACCTAGGACAGATTTCACAATATACATTCTGTCATAGATTTGAGATTTCAGAAGTTCATTCGTTTACTTACAAAATCTCTCATTTAACCCTTCAACCGGTGCTTAATTTGTGCCCGGGCTTGCCAGGGCTGAGCCCCGGCACCTCTGGGCTTGCTGCATCAGTTATGATTGTGAAAAAACTGCTTGAGCCCCAGCACATAATGGCTTGAGCCCTGGAACCTCTTTCATTACAAATTAAGAACTGCCTTCTACTTCTAAGCAAGGTACTTCACCACTGAATGGGCATGTGCCTTTGAGATCACTGGGAATTTTGGAGGCTCAAGGTCATATTTTCAAAGGTTAGCACTATGATCGTGCTTGAAAAAAGGCACCTCCAAGACAGTCACTTCTGAACACAAATGGGAAGCTGCATGTGCACGTACCCGGACACGCTCACATACCCACGCAGGGTGCACGCTCTCTCTCACCATATATATTTATACATCTATGCAATCATACATAATATACACCTGCTTTTATTTGAGATCAAAATATGTGCATAGGAATTTACAGCCAAAAGTACACATTTTTGCTTTCATTTTCTTTAATGTTTATGGCCAGTTTCTCACAGCTAGTACTAACTCTAGATGCTGTGAAAACTTCCTTAGTTTTTGTGTTTTTATAGAGCTCCAGCAGGGATTTGTTTAAAAGAACACTAGATTTTTCTATTTTTGCTACAGATGAAATCATCAGAAGGATGAAAATGTCCACGGTGCTGGAAAAAGAGACAGACAAGACATATAGGCAACCATCAAAGTTACTTTTTGGCAAAGGGTTTAGTGAACAATCAACCGTTGTCATCACAAAAACAATGCAGGCTCCCCTATGAAATGGTTCCAGAGTGTTTCCTCTTCACCATTTCCTCTTCAAAAAGGTCAAGTAAAATAGCATCTATCAAGAAAAACAACCCACCTGCTCTTGCCAGCCACCATCAACTCATGGAAATGATGCTGGTGTATCTTGGGGAAAGATAACAGATCGTCTGTCTGCAGAGGAGTTTGACTGAAAAAGAGAAGACAACACTGACTGAAATTCACAGTCCATTACCTTAAACGAGATCTCTAAGAGCCTCCAGAAGTCAGTAAAGATAATGGATTTCTATTTCAATGGGTGTTGGATCAGGCCCCTCTATGAAGAGTAGCGAAAAGATACACACACATGTGAGTGAACCATTAGGAGAAATCTTTGAAAACCATACAAGATCTTCCTACTTTTGGAGCTTATTTCTGGAATCAAGAGTTCTTACAATCAATAGATATTTTGTCTGAAAGAGATGCCATGGTTCAAACAGAAGTTATAGGATTGATGCAGAAATTACTGGATTAGATTTTATGGCCTGAGTTATGGAAAGGATGGATTAAATGATCATAACGATCCCTTTAGGCTTTGAAATCCATTAATCTATTAATAAGAATACCCTTTGAAAATGAACAAAACTTTGTTCTTTCATCCATTTATCAGTGCAGTACATTAAAAAATCAAAATATCTTCCATGGTACGAGTTCCTCATTCAAATTTGTAAGCGTTCCCCATGGCTCTATATTGAACATCTGTCTAGTTCTCCGTCTTGGGAAACACACAAAAATATTTTAATGCATTCTTTGAAGGAGAAGCCTTCTAAGAATCACCGTTCAAAATATCTGTTATTCCAGGGTGTTACTGTGTGAGGGTATGCAGTGAGCATCTCATAGTGAAAAGCAGCTGAGTGGTGATAATGTATATGACAAAATGGAAGGGACTACCAAAATCTGGATTCTTACAGCAGAGAAGTTTAATATGCAGGTCAACAAGGACAGGAGGAAGAATTGGACATCTTGAAGGGCAAATCATGCTACAATTCTGTGCAAACCACTGAACACAAATGACAAGTATACCCAGAGACAACACTCATGTGCACAAATACGTTGTATAATCCTAGACTCTGTAAGAAACATGTAAACATCTGAGCTTTGCATTTGCATGCATTCTAAAAATGATAGAGGACTTTTTTTCCTACAAGCTGTTATTTAATTTATTCACAAGGTCGATTTGGAAACACTGTTCAAATGTTTTGGAAATACGTCAAGAACATCATTTTATTTCATGGTATTGTAGTAGCATCTCATTATATTAGTCTAATATGAATGCAGTACAATGAAAAAGCTATTGTGATGGTATTGTACTAGGCTAAATAGATAGAATGTTATTACAGTACTGTAAAAAGAAAGATTTATAGGTTAGCATTTGCATTGATGAGTAAGAACAGCACATGCAGCCACATATTTGGCTATTTGGACTCCCAAGGAAAGGAAGCCTTTTGTTATAGTCAGAGTAATCAGGCATTTGATAGTGAACAACCCTGTTTTTGCTAGAAAAAGCAGCAGCAAGGGAGAACAGACATGTTGACTCAGCTTCTGGACCACTTCTTCTGTCATACTCCCGAGAGGTTTTATCCCCTTTCAACAAGAGTGTCAGCATCCCTGACAGAATAGGATCCTATTGCACATCAAAAGAGCCTTTTTTCCCCCAGATTGCACAAGAAAGGGGCACAATTTTAATTGCCACAGAAATGCTGCCAACTAGGAAACAAACCTGCCTCGTCTGAATTGAAGAATGTTTTTGCCTTCTCCAAGATATTTCCTGCCATCACTACAGGCATCAAGTGGTGGTGAAGAGGGCTTTTAGTTTTGTTTTCCATTGATTTCCCAGCTATATACATTTGCCAACTCTGAGCAGCCATCAGTAGGACACTCCCCAAAAAATAATATTTAAAAATAGCCTCAGATTTCCCTCCCTGGGCATGTATGAATCAAGTCTTCAGGATGCTATTTAAAGGAAAATAGCGCTGAGTGGGTGCAACATAGTTATGTAAACAAATATTTACTCGATAGTGTCAGATCCTCCTCTGGCTATGCAGACCTAAATTGAGCTACGTTGATTTACACCAATTAATCTGGCCCTTTATCATTAATGTAAATGTTAATGCCATTTGTTGTTAAATATCAGGAACTCTTTTGGTCTCCCAATTCCCATGATTATTGCTGGTGTCTTCTCAGAAAGAGCCACCATTTTAGTGATACTTGTTCCCAACAGGAATTCCAGTCTGCTAATGATGTAATTTAAACCTCAAGAACTAGTGCTCCACTATGGAAAAAGGGCCTGATCCAAAGCCCCTGGGGATCAATGAGGGTCTTTCCATTGACTTCCAGGGGATTCAGATCATTCCTAAAAGAGAAACATTCAAAAATGCCTGAGATTAGCTCCCCAATTCCCACCAAATGTAAATAGAAGTTAGGCACATAACTCCCTTAGGCACCTGAAAATCCCACACAAAGTGACAAATTTCAAATGTCCTGTAAGATAAATTCTAGGGTGGAATTTTCATATGTAGAATTTTCAAACTAACTAACTGCATCCACTGAAGTCACTGGGAGGTTTAACCTTGACTTCAGTGGGAGCAGAGAAACCAATGCTAGTGGCTATTGAAATTCTTACCCTAATGTTTATTTCGTAGATGTGTTTGATACCTGGATAGGTCAGTCTGAAAGGTCACTATTTAGATAGCAGTATACTCAACAGACCTCCTAGCTTGACCAAGGGTCCAATCCTGTGAGGTGCAGAGCATTTCCTGTGAGGTACTGACTGGTGCCTCCAAGGAAGTTGAAGGTACACAGTAGTCTTACAGAGGTGTGCCAGACTAAAAAGCAAGTCCAGTTAACAATAGGCATTGTTAACTATTACTGTCATTTTGTAAATGGTAAAATGGCATTTTATCTGTTATCACAGACTTACACAAAAAACACAAAGCCCAACAAAATAGTGTGGACAGAAGCCTGTCAGGGAGGTTTTGATGAGTTAAAGAAAAAATCTGGCAGCTAAGCCTGTTTTGGATCATTCAGATTTTGACTAAATGTTCAACTGTGTACTGATGCTTCGGTCACAGGTCTAGAAGCAGTACTGATTCAAACAGGGGAAAGTAACAACTATCCCATTGCTTTCTTAAGCAAAATGCTGACACCCACTGAACAGAACTATTCTGTCATAGAAAAAGAATGCTACACAATTGTGTGGGCAATCAAGCTGTTACCTTATCTATCAAACAGAAAATGTAGGGTCCTGACAGATCACTTGGCATGGATATGACTGCACAGAACAAAAGGTAACAACTTTAAACTGCTATGGTAGAACATCAGTCTCCAAGAATATGACTTAGAAATGTTACTTGTTAATGGAAGCGAAAATATAACAGCAGATGCATTGTCCAGGTAAGAGGGTTCTGAACCAATGCTTACAGGTTAGAATAGTGGCTGGCCCTACAGCATCAGTGTAAGAGAGGAGGAGTGTTCTTTGTTAATAAACCTGTTCTTGTTTTAAGTATAAATATATCTACTTATATACTTAGTTGGGGTTAGTTCTGATTTAAGCAGGGGGTTAGACTAGATGACCTCCTGAGGTCCCTTCCAACCCTGATATGCTATGATTCTATGATACTTGCTGTGGTGTTAAACAAAGTGACAATCCTGAGTTGAATGTTACATGCTGGCATGTCTTGTTCCTTTGGGAACAACAGACCTGGTAATTCTGTGAGTATTTAGTGGATTAGGGGCAGGACACTTCAGGAAAAGCTCTGAGGACTTGGGGTTGGTGTGTGCCTATTGCTACCTGTACAGAAAGAAAGCAAGGCTTGCAGAAGTCTAGAAGATGGTGCTTGTACAGCCAGAGGTTGGTGGTTTCAGGGCCTTGATCCACAGCAGCCATAGACAAACTCTGCTTCAAGCTCAGGGCAGGTAGTGGTGAGGTGCCTCATGACCCTAGGTACTGCTGGGGAGTGTTACAGTGTTTGATGATTGGATAGAGGTTGGCCTGAAAGGTCGATATTTAGACAAGCTTATACCAAACAGACCTCCTAGCCTGGCCAAGGGTCCAGTCCTGCGAGATGCAGAGAACTTCCTGTGAGGTACTGACTAGTCCCCTTGTAGAAGCTGAAGAGACTGAAGGCCTGTGGGAGGTATTCAGTACCTCACAATAGCAGATGGTTTAATAAGGTTTAAGAAGGCATTCTCCTTCCAACAGTGACTGTAGGTACAGCCCACCGCACCAGCTTTCCCCGTTAACGTAATGCTTGCCTTCCTCACAGGGTGTAGTGAAGCCCAATTCATTATTACTCATAGGAATCACAATTCCTTCCATGCTTCCTCCTAGCTCTTGGGAGGGGGAATTAACTCATCCCAGCCTTGTTTAGAGGGTCCTGATTACTTCCTACACTCGCGCCCACAGGCCGCTCTAGCTATAGGCAAACAAGAGCATGTCTACACATACAGCGCTGTAGCGGCACATCAATATAGCTGAGCTGCTGCAGTGTGTCCAGTGAAGAAGCTCTGAACGGATGGCAGAGACTCTCCTGTCAGCATACCACTATCCACACCAGTGCTTATGTTGGTTTAATTTATATCACTCAGCCGAGGTGGTTCATTCACACACATGAGCTATGTAAGTCATCCCAACATAAACTGTAGTGTAGACATAGCCCAAGGCAGCTGCCTTGGGTGCAGATTTCTGGAAGGACTGATTTTACATGATACCACAGACCAGCCTATGGGGCTGTGAACTATAGAGTACTTGAACATGTAGTTCTCAAATTGCCCTGTGGAGACCCTGCTGACACAAATGATGGTGATAGTCAGGCAGGCCACAGGGCAACCTCGTTCAGAGAGACCTCTGTGCACAGGCACTGCAGGGGTACCTGATTTGACGGCAGGAATCAGCAGGGAAGAGGAGCCTCCGATCTTACCATTAGGTAAGAAGTGGGGGTGCGGCTGGGCACTTGGTACTACCCACTCCCAACAGGGGGTTGCCTGGGGGAGGAGGTGAGGGTGAACCAGGAGAATCCTTACCTCCCCACCTCCCATAGGAAACCAACTCCCTCCCCACTGCCTCCCACAGTCATCCTGCTACCACAGATACCCAGCCCCTGTCCCGGCTCACCCAGAGATCCCAAATACACCCTTGCCTCCCACACAATCCTCACTGCCTCCCACAGGCACCCAGCCCCCCTCCCACACAACCATCCTGCTTCCTGTGGGCACTGACTACCCATAAGCCCCCGGCATAGTACAAATCACCACTAATCCTCTGCCTCCCACTCTCCCCAGCATTGCCAATTTAGCTGCCTGCACTATCCCTCTCCTGTAATGGGAGAAACATAAGAACGGTCATACTGGGTCAGACCAAAGGTCCAGTATCCTGTCCTCCAACAGTGGCCAATGCCAAGTGCCCTAGAGGGAATGAACAGGTAATCATCAAGTGATCCATTCCATGTCACTCATTCCCAGCTTCTGGCAAACAGAGGCTAAGGACACCATCCCTGACCATCCTGGCTAATAGCAACTGCTGGACCTATCCTCCATGAATTTATCTAGTTCTTAACCATGTTAAACAAGTACACGGTCTTTTAACAGTACCAAGTAGGCAGCTCCTGTTCTTCCCCTAATGTCTGAGCTGTGATGCAGGGGGCACTAACGTGGGAGAAACAGCAGTATCGGGCTTTATTCCCCTTCATGGATGCCTAGCCCAACCTTATTTATTTATTACAGGAGCAAGTGAAAAGGTGTAAACAGAAATGCTGTCATTGGTTCTCCAGCTGTTTTTATTGGGAGAACCATTGGTACATCATGCTCTGAAGAACCTATTGCTATTGCCAACAGCCCAGGATTGAAATCCTGGCCCTGTTGACGTTAATGTCAAATCTCTCATGGACTTCAACAAGATATGGATTTCACCCTAAATACCTTAAAATGCCAGCCAAGCTTGTTACAAGTAAAACATGGTAAGGGAGCCATGATACTGAGATAATATAATAATAAAATCTAAAGAAATAAAAATTAATGCCCTTCCCCAAGCAGTATTTTTACCCCAGAAAGAGAGAAGAGCAGAGACACTGGGAAGTCCACAAGAGACTTTATTATAGCTGTTGATTTTATGTGGAATGCATGCACTCAAATATTATGGTGACAGGCAACAGTATAAACCCAATAAGAGAGGGAGAGAAGAGAGAGAGAGAAGTGTCCTGTCTAACACTAAAACTCAGAGAGCTTCATATCTCAGAACAAGGACCTTCTCCCTTTCCAAGAAAATTACAGCTACCCTGTGGGATGCTGCTACATTACTTTTTCTCTCACAGTTGATGATATTATTACATCAACAAGCAAGTTAGTTGTTCCAGTTTCTTTCTAATAAGACTATTTCCTCTGATTCTAAGATACCACCAGAAGGACTCTCCAGGTATATCAACAATAATACAACACTATTTTATATTTATTAATAAACCATCTTTATTTAATCATTAACTTTTTATCAGTCTCTTAAGTGGTCACTTTAGACAGGTTTCATCACATTTTAAGTAACCCAGAGAGACAAGTTTAAAACAAGTTAAAGAGACTACACCGCCCCCACCCCCACCCCTTCTGATTGCACTACACAAGTTTTATTCATTTCATACCTTTATCTTGACACCTGGATTACAGATTGCTCCAAGGTCAATGATCCACTAAAGTCTAAACTGGAGAATTGTTAAGAAACAGATGGCTGCTAAAACAGAGAGCAGATCAGAGTTTCCTTGTAGCATGCTGCGAGTTTAACCACCCAACTCTTCTGAGTATTCATGAGAGAAGTGCAGATATTTACCTGCACTCGGCAACAAAAACATGCCTATTTAGATACCAATTTCCATTTATTCAGTATAAATTAAACAAATTCATACTAAATCCATGTATTTCAATTGACTCGATAGCAGGAGTCTATGGTATATACTAAAATGCCTAAATCTTGGTGTTTACTAATACAGATAAACTTTAAAGTAGAGAGCATTGCCTGATGTTGAGCAAACGACACTGAGTGTTAGGATTCCTGTATCGTGTTCCCAGTTTTGTTGCTAATTAATTATGTGACTTTCGTCAAGTCACATGAAGGCAGTTTCTGATATTATTACAATGAAAAGCAACCTGCTCCACAAACAGTACCACTCATATTAATGGGACTTCTTGCAGGATAAGATGCTATTTTGTGTGAGTTAAGAGAATTACACTCTGGCCCTAAATCGCCATGGGACAAATTTGCAGGTGATTTTTGTGCATATTGGTATAAATATACACATTTTTCCAGGCTGTTCATCATGTAAGTTACACTAGCTTAGACTCTCTTAGAGCTAAATTCTAAGACTGTCGATTAATCGCAGTTAAGTCATGCAATTAACTTGAAACAATTAATCACAATTAATTGCAATTTTAATCACATTGTTAAAAACAATAGAATGCCAATTGAAATTCATAACGTATTTGTGGATGTTTTTCTACATTTTAAAATATATTGATTTCAATTACAACACAGAATGCAAAGTATACAGTGCTCACTTTATATTATTTTTTTACAAATATTTGCACTGTAAAATTATAAACAAAATAAATGGTATTTTTCAATTCACCTCATACAAGTACTGTAGTGCAATCTCTTTATCATGAAAATGCAACTTACAAATGTAGACTTTTTTGTTACATTATAACTGAACTCAAAAACAAAACAATGTAAAACTTAGGCCCTACAAGTCCAGTCAGTCCTACTTCTTGTTCAGTCAGTCAGTCAGTCACTTAGGCCAGGTCTACACTACCCGCTGGATCGGTGGATAGTGATCCATCTATCGGGGATTGATTTATCATGTCCAGTCTAGACGTGATAAATCAATCCCCAAGCACTCTCCCCTCGACACCAGAACTCCACTGCCATGGGAGGTGCAGGCGGAGTTGACGGGGGAGTGGCAGCAGTTGACTCAGCACTATGAAGATGCCGCGGTAAGTCAACATAAATATGTCGATTTGAGCTACACTATTCCAGTAACTGAAGTTGTATATCTTAGGTTGATTCCCCTCCCTCCACTCCAATGTAGACCAGGGCTTAGACACAAATTTGTTTATGTTTTCAGGAGATACTACTACCCACTTCTTATTTACAATGTCACCTGAAAGTGAGAACAGGAGTTCGCATGGCATTTTTTGTAGCCGGCATTGCAAGATATTTACATGCCAGATATTCTAAACATTCATATGCCCCTTCATGCTTTGGCCACCATTCCAGAGGACATGATTCCATGCTGATGATACTCATTTTTTTAAAAAAAGCACTACAGTACTTGTATTCAGTGAATTGAAAAATACTATTTCTTTTGTTTTTTACAGTACAAATATTTGTAGTAAAAATAAATATTAAGTGAGCACTCTACACTTTGTATTCTGTGTTGAATTGAAATCAATTCATTTGAAAATGTAGAAAGCATCCAAAAATATTTAAATAAATTGTATTCTATTATTAACAGCCCAATTAATCGTGATTTATTTTTTCCATTGCTTGACAGCATTCCCAGATTCTAATCTCAATACTCCCAGGTACATGTGAGGTAAATATTTAAATTAGTGAAAATGAGAGCAGAAGCCTTACCCTTATGTCTACTTCCTAACTTCTACAACTTTAACTTCCCTCTGCCTTGTCCTTGTATGTCTTGGTTCACTCATCTGCAAAACTTATGTAAGAATCCAGTCTGTATTTACAGGTATACAGTATAATAATTAACAGGTTGTGAATATGGTTTGAGACACTCAAACAAAAAGTTTTTTGTGGACCCAATATAGAAAAGAACTGCACTACAAGCTTATCTTTGAGCATGTGCACAAGTACATCATTGGACCAGAGTCTTACATCTCAGTATCATTATTATTCTATCTTAGGTACCAATTGATTAACGCATTCAATTGTTTCTAGTGTAAACAGTTAGCAATCTTTTTAGATTTCACTCAGATTTCCTGGAATGAATTTATGATTTAAAGTGAAACTCACAGATTCAATCCAAACACGTTAACAGAAAAAAAAGCCAAGGGAAATAAAATCATGAATAAATGGCCCTCTTTTAAAATTTGTTGACTAAGTGGCTAAGAATGCATCAACTGAATTCCCAAAATTTGTGTTGGTTCTGCTCATTCACTTCTGCCCATTTCATACCAAAAAAAAAAAAAATAGTGTGAGAAATTGGAGCTAAGACACAGAACTACCAGTCTCTGTTTTCTTTTTGTTAGCAATAATATGAATAATGAAAGAAATCCAATAATCTACTGTTTCTAAACAGGACAGGACTTTCATTTATTCTTACCCACATGGAAAGGCATTTTTGTTTAATTAAAAGCAGAAAAGTTTGACTGTTTACACGAAAGGCAAAATATTACAGTCTTTACACAGGTAATTTCAAGGATAAAACCTGGCCACTTACTAAATATGTACTTGAATTCTAATGTGACCAAAAAAAAAAAAAAAAAAGGATTATTGGATTGTATGGCAATGCGCACACACAAACACACATCCCTGCAGATCTAGGCCATAAGAAAGAAAATGAGAGCAACTATCAAGTGGATGAGTTTGAAGAACAGGGTGTTCTTAGTCCAACTGGAAATTATTATAGTACTCTAAAAAGAAGGAAGATAATATAATGCCATTTCAACTGACCAAAGTGGTTGGATTAATTGCTGACATGAAGTAAAGTGGGAGATTTTTGCAGAGGAAAAGATAAAGTTCTAATAGCATAAAAACTTTATAATTACCAATACAAAACCTTTTTGTGCTGGTAAGTACAAATAAAGGCAGTTACAACAGCAAGCATGTGAATCTTGAAGCAACCACCTGCTCAGAATAAACTAGTTTATTACTAACCAATTAGCATTAGTTTTCCTGTGCAGACCAGACTGTTTTTATACTATTCTGTAAAATGAAAAATTAAACGATAAGAGGTGTATTACTTAACAAGTGCTACATACATGTATTCTCCCTTCGTTTTTCCTCAATACAAAACTCTGATAAGAAAAATAGATATCTGACTATATAAAATAATCCAAGAAAGTGATAAAATCTAGTGGATTGAACACAAGAATAGAGACTAGAAATTCCTGGGTTTCATATTTCCAATGCAGAAGAAAAAATATAATAAATAAAAATCTTTGATTGGAGAAACAGATTTGGGAAGCAATGTGGTTTAGCTAGGTTACAGGACTGGGAGTCAGAAGATCTGGGCTCTATCCAGTCTAAGCTACTGATTGACTCACTGTGAGATGTTGGGTAAATTCTTCATCTCTCTGTGCTTCTCTTTTCCCTCCCACCTTTTACTTGCTTTGTCTATTTAGCAGTAATCTCTTTGGGATAGGGACTGTCCTTAACTATGTGTGTATGTAGTGCTTAGTGCAATTGAGCCCTGTTATCTCTCTCTAATGCTGTTCTCTTTATTTATGGTGTTCTGAAACCCATACTTTTCATATTTCAGAGACTTGGTCTGCCCTCATTCAGAACATGTGATGACATCACCTCCTTTCCACTTCCTTCATCACCTTCACAGGCTTCTTATCCAACTTAAAATTGTCCCTCGGCCATTCAGATCTCTGGATGAATTTGCTCCATCCTGTCTCTGTTTCCATACTTATGAGTTCACTCACTCACTGAATTCCTCCATTGTTGGACTCCTCTCTGACCCCTGGCTGTAATGGAACACAATTGGGGCATGCTATTTCACTTGCACTACCATATGCTGGAAACTCCCTCTTTCACTGAGTAACTGAGTCACTTTCCCTCTAAATTTCACCTTAGAAATTTCCTTTGCTCTGTACTCCCAATCTTTTTGTGAATATGGGAGGTTCATATGTATACGTATAAAAATGTTTAGCATTACTTTGTAAAACTGAGTATTTTTACTGGGGATTGTGATGTGCACTATGGAGATGACTTTTTGTTCATGTATTGGTAGCTGTGATCAGGCTAACAAATTTTAAAGCTATCATATTTGCAAATATATGTTTGGTGGAGGAAACATTTCTCCATTTAGAGTTAAAGCCAACTCTCAACGTATGATTTGGACACTGCTTTATACACCATATGTCACTGCATAAGTCCCTGGAAAATCTGGGCATTATCAAAGATATTAAAAGTTGCCATTTTACTCAAGGATATTAACTTCCTGGTTGATTTAGTAAATTTGAAATGCCTTCTGGGAGAGGAATGGAGAGAAACCAACCATTCTAGAACAGTCTTAATGGCATGCACTGAGAAGATACAGATAATCAGTTCTTGGATAGCTACTATGTATCACAACTATCCAGTTTCTCCTCAGTTTTTCTATCCAAGAAAGCTATTTGGAGCAGGGATTGAAGACAATTTGGCACAAGCAGTCAATGATTGGCCAGACTTCAGGTCTATTCTCTCCAGCCCTCCAGTATTTTTAATTGGAAAGAAACATTAGAAATCCACAGTCTGACAGTTAGATGGCTCCAGCTTTTAGTTTCTGGGTCAACAACACTTGATCAAGGTAACCAGTATCAGCCTCACAAATGGGCTTTCTTGTTTGGCTACATATACAGCTGAAGAAGATGTTTGAGGTGGTCTTTTGAACAATAAAGTCTGGAGATTTTTTTGGATTATGGGTGTAAAAAGTTAGAGCTTCCTTCCTCAGAGGAGCTAACAAACAACAAAGGAACCCTGAACTGTGTCATATTTTTTACCCCCTTTTTTTTTTGCTTCACCAGTAAAAAGCTTGGCCCTTCTAGGAAGTCACTCAAATGGAAGTCACTGAGCCTTCAGGGTGCTCAAAATCTCGTACTCTTGTCACTTCACTGGTTTGGGTCCAGTCCGGGAAGAAGATGAAAAGAAGACATCTACCAGGATGTGAAGAAACAGCACTTCTTGTAGTGCCGTACTAACTTAAGAGAAAGGTTCTGGCTAAAGGAAGAAGATAATGAATAAAATAATAGTAGAACCAGAGCATAATATAGGTTAGAGACCTTAAAAGAGGATAGTTACTTGGGGAGTCTTTCAAATTTACATCTCAGGTGCCTGCGTCCTACCTCTATTGCCATCCATGAACCATCTGTTCAAGATCTGAGATGTCAATTCTATCCAGAAATTCTGAATAATTTGTTACTTCTCTGTCATAGTGATTTGAAGACTAACGGCAATAATGAACCGTAATCTTTCATTTCAAACCCTCATTGCAGGGAAGGTTCTTGTGCCTTGTTCTTTAATTTTATTAATTTATTTTCCTCTTTGCCTTTGGGTTGAAGCTGAAAGGAGTGGAGATTTACAGCACCATATCCCCTTCCTATTGTTGGTGGTTGCTCAGTGGATGAGAAATACAGAAGAAATCCTAACCTCTCTGACAGGGGGTGGGGAAGGATCTGAAAAAGCTGTATCAGGAATATCCACTGTGCCTCAGTGGTGCTCCCTGGGGATAGCCAGGACTGAGAGGAACCTCGCTACTACTGTCCTTAGTGAAAAGGAGCCTTGTCTATTTCCTGCCAGGGGTCAGCTCACTGACAACCTCAGCCAAAGGCAACACAAGTACTCCCCTCTCAGTCTGCACAGGCTCCGCTAGCCTTCATGTAGGTTAGTGATAAGATACACTTCATCCATGAGTCCTCCAATCATTCCCCTGCAACGTTCAGCCCCTTATCCACTGGACATTCACAGAATTACATGACCTGCTCTTCCCAAAGGAACAATACACTACAACTTACTGATTACAACTTAGATCCCAGCTCTGCTTAACTCACAGCACTTAGATATGTTTTTAGTGAAAACAAGAATAAGTTTATTTAACAAAAAACAGAGATTTAAATATTAGCAAGTGGGAATAATGGAAACCAAGGGTTTCCATAAAATAAAATCATTAAGATCTAGACTGTGTGTTGACTTAACTAACAAGATGCCCCCGGTCTAATTATGTACTGCTTACCCAAAGTCCATCTCATGGCATTTTTCAACCAGGAGGGCTGAGGTCCTCCTTTCATGAGACCAAATCCACTGCCTATTTGTCTACCACAAATGAAAGATGCCAGTGTGTCTTTCTGCACTCCTAGATATATTAGACCAGTCCTTTGTTCTTTATCTGTAAACAGGGTTCCCTCCCCTGCCTTTCACCTCTTCTTGTTAGTTTCTTCCCTTGAAACTCCACAACCTCTTCATTAGCATTTGTCTTAGTATGTGAACTGAATTCCATTGTAGGACTCACGGTACACAATGATCCATTAGGGAGATAAGTGTCTCCCATCTCCTGTCTGGTGGAACCAGTCTTAAAGCATGCTACCTCTGGGTGGCCTGCATTTAAGTACAAGGTCTTATGAACATAATTTCCAGTATGCATACATATCTCTTTACATATTAACCACACACACATTTTGCAAAAATTACAATGATCAGTATGACAGTATGCAGTAGAAACCTCACATGACACTTTCTGGTGAACTAGAACGTAAATACCAGACTTACAAGATCCCTGTAGCCCTTATACAGCCCCATGACTCTGCCAGTTGGCAACAAGGGGTCCTCAGGTCATACTAGCAGCAGATAACAGTAATTTGAGATATTGTAATGCAAGATAACTGGAGGGGGAGGGAGAGGTTGTGTTCAAAATTACCTCTGTTTTAGTTTTTTTACAATTCAGTCTAGCCTAAAATTATTCTTACACCCATCTTAATGAGAGAAAAAGGATGTATGTAGGGGTGAAGGAGAGTCAGATATGGGATAACTATGGGGATCTAGACGTAGCGTGCTCAGTTTATCTGTCTTCAGTTGTAAAAGACAAACAAACAAAAAACACCAGTCTGTGCACATATTTAAAAACTGCTAATGAAATATCACTATTGTATCCTATAGTCTTTTTGAGATGCTCAATGAAATACTTCAATTACAAAGTAACAATTTCTATTTTTAGGAGTTGCCACTATTCTCTTTTTATTGCTGTCATAAAGAAAGTATTTATGAGATGAGGTTATTAAGATCAACAGTATAAATGGAACACCTAATTCTATCTTTTTTAGTCCAGCACAAAGAATTCCTCTAGTGGAATCTGTGAGAATAAAAGGTGACTAGATACTGTCATTTAACCCTAATCCAAATGCAAAGAGCTCACCCTATTAACAATGAGTCATTTTTTACATGTTTCTTAGATCTAAAACTATCTTGTCCCTAAGTAGCCTTTATGAAATGTACAGATTTGAATTCATTGCAGGACTATATTTTCCACATTTATGTGTAGTACTGAAGCTCTATTTTAAAATAAGAAATAAAGAAGAGGGTACAGCTCTTTTTTATTTCAAAATCCATTTAGTGAAGTGTTTTTAAACTTCACTAGTTTTGTGCTATGAAAAATTTCCACATGGAAGGAAAAGAAATTATGGACTTTATGGATGATACTTTAAGACAATGCTGTGCTTCCACTCAATAGTCTCAGTTCCTAAGGAGTATTTTATGGACTGGATTAGCCAATCTGATAATGAATACATGGATTTTTGTTTTCGTTTTCATTTCCCTTTCCCCCAACCACACACACAACAATAGAGAATAGTGTGGCTGGGCCAAGCACTCACAAATAACTCCCATGATTTGGTCCTTGTTTGTCTTTTGCAATTGTAATAAATAGCTCCATCAATCATTATTAATCTAGCTCATGTTTAAATAATATCACAGTCTATCTTAATGGTCACGATTAAAAAGATAACATTTAACAGCAATTTACCACATTATAGTATCTGACATACTGCATTTAGGGCTCAGTTTTGTAAACCCTGTTTCACCTGACTAGGAAAGTAAGGGTTTTCAGGGTCAAGACCTCATTTGTTCCTAAATTTTCCCTTAATCTAAGGGAATATACTGCAGATCCCCAAGACCTAATCCTGCAAGGCTAGGAGCACCTTCTGAGAAATACCAAGTCCTTTATGCCCTGGTCTACACTGGAGGAGGGGGTGTCAATCTAAGGGCTGATCTACAGTAGCGGGGGTTGTCGACCTAAGATACGCAACTTCAGTGACGTGAATAACGTAACTGAAGTCGGCGCATCTGAGGCCGACTTACCTGTCATCCTCATGGTGGCAGCGGTCAGCAGCGGGCTTCCCCGTCGACTCCAGTTGCGCTTCTTGGCAAGCTGGAGTTCCAGAATCGACGGGAGTGCCTCTGGGAATCGATTTATCGCATCTTGATGAGACGCGATAAATCAGTCGCCAAAAGATTAATCACTACCTGCCGATCCAGTGCTTAGTGAAGACATACCCTAAGAACCCTAAGACATACCCTAAGATACGCAACTTCAGCTATGGGAATAGTTGGTTATATAGGTCGATTTATTGCGGCTTCTTCACTTTGATATCACTCTCCTATCACATATCCAACACCATATACAAGAAAAAACAACTCGACTGAATGAATTCAGCTAGCAAACCATAAGAAGACAGACATTGTGACCTTTAAAATTGCCTCACCATCACCAGCACAGATAGAGGATTATGTTCTCACCAATGTAGAAACATTCACATACTTAGGCAGCAGCATCAACCAGGATGGTGGAATAAGCCAGGACATCCAGAAAAAAATCAGTAAAGAAGGAACACCTTCAGGACCTTAAATAAAGTCTGGAAATCATCAAATACAACATCAAAACCAAACTCGAGATTTATCAGAGCTGCGTACTTTCATCATTGCTTTTTAGTGCAAAATGCTGGGAAATGAGAAAGTATGACAAGTCCAAACCATCTTCATTCCATACAACCTGCCTCAGAAAAATCCTTCATATATTTTGGCACAGAACAATCTCAAACCAAGATCTATTGATACAGTGCAGCCAAGAGGATCTGCGCACCATTATTGCCAGGAGGCGTTGGAGATGGGTCTGTAATGTGCTTCGGATGGAAACTGATTCCATCACCAGAAGAGCAATAAGATGGACACCTGAAGGCAAGCGAAAATGAGGCTGCCCGAAAACAATATGGTGAAGAGCTGTGGAAGCTGAGCTGAAAAACCTGGGGCACAGCTGGGGAATCACTGAAAGACTTGCCAGAAACAGACAGGAGTGGAGGAACTTCATCACAGCCCTAAACGCCAGAGGCGTAATAGGAACATGATGATGATGAACAGTGTAGAACTGGATAAATACTATTTTATTTTTGAAGTACCATACACCACCTGTGAGTTAGCTAGTCTAGACACACAGAGATAAGGGATGCTATGAGCCCTCTTCAGACTTCACCTCATCATCAATGCAGGTCAACAGAAGTGACGGGGAGTGAAGTGCATAAGGCTTTGGCACTCTGTATACAATGTGCCTGTCAGAAGAGAAGCTTCAGCATATGAAGTAGTAATTTCCTACTGGTATAGGCCACCAACAAATTTGAGCCACATTTCCTTTCCTGGTACAAGGGTGAACAGGAAAGGAAACATGGCTCTTTCTCTAGATGCCCCTGGAGGCATGTAATATTGCATCACCCATAGTATGAGCCGTGTTGCTATGGCCAATCTAGTATATGATCTACAGAGCTGGTGGGATTTTTTTCCCCCCAACTGACCATTTGTCGTTTTTAATTTTTAAAAAACTGAAATCTCAAACCCCCAAAACTTTTTAATTTTCAGAGTTTTGGTTTTCCAACAAAAAACAAACCAAGTGTCATCAAGGAAAAGATATTTTTCACATGCAAAAATATCAATTTAATCAAAAACTCCATTTTTACACAGAACATCTCAGAGGTTGTTTTTTTTTTACCAGCCCCATTAATAAAAATTGAGAAAAATTGCAGCTGAGTTTAATAGAAAATGCCATCCCTTCTAGGTATTTTAAACCATCCTAAGGAATTATACAGCTGGGTATAATTTTCAATAAAATTATGTAGGACTTTTCCATAAGGGATACCATTGCCTTGGTTTCAGAACCACTGATTTCGCTTAAAAGGATTTAGCTACAAAATTATCAGGATCCAGGATATAATGAGGACTTTGTCCCTTTCTTCAGGCCTGATCCCAAAGGATGCTCTGGCTTTATCTTCTATAAAGTGGTTGGTCACAAACACCCTGGGGAGAGTTCCTCTCTAAAAGGATAGCACTATAATTTAATAAAAATCTAATCTATGGAGATCCATTACTATACAAGTGGGAATACCAAACCTAAATGGGCTACTAATATGGAAACCTCTGTGAATTTCTTGCTGCACTCCTTGTACTACCACATTTTTAAATGACCATACATATTGTGCAATATCACATACAGCAGTGAGGTTCTTTTATATGTCCCTGTGGGCTGCAGTCATTAGATATAACAAAGATGAGTGGAGGGGCTGGTTGCTGGGAATTCCTACATTTTATGAGCTTGTATCTCAACCATATCATTGTTTTAAAAATTGTGTTTCTGTTTAATAGTAGGAAAGCTCAACCTCAAAAGAGTAAGAACACATATTTCCCTTTATTCAGAGCTGGATCAGTCTTGAATTGTAATGTAAAGAGAGATTAGCTATGTGAGTTAAGATGCCATTAGCTAAACTATCCAGGAAGAGTAGCTTTGTCAATTGTCATTAACACATTTTTTATCCTGGTACTTTAGAGATCAGGAGTGTTAACCTGAAAATGGTGTTCTGATTTAAATCTCTTTAATGCTTTGATGGCTTGGTCATTCCTTCATGATATCCCATTGCTCATTTCAGAGAGCAGAGTCCTGCCTTGGTTCAGTGTCTGTAAATTGCCAGTATTTGGAACTCACTTAAGAAAGGGAGGGGAGTGGGCAAGATCCCTTCAATTGTTTCGTGAGTTAGTCAGATGTGTCATAAAACTGTCATCTTGGATTATTGCTTAAATGTTGGCTGCAGGCAGGAAACAGTATGTCCATGCAGCCCTCACCCGGTTCAGGTGAGGTTTATAAAAGGGAAATTGTTGTTCTGCAGGGAGATACCTGTTAACCATATTCATTTGTAAAACTGGTTACATATTTTGGCACCAGCTTGTATCGTTTGACACTGGCAAAGCTTTTGACAAGATGAAGTGGATACACTATGTTTATGTAAGGTTCTCATAAAGTGCAGATTCAGAGCAAACTTTATTAGCTAGATCTGAGCTTCATCTGTGTCAGCCAACAGCTATTCCTGTAGGAAAGACCTCAGAGCTGCTGCCTTTACCCTTTAACAAGATACAAAGCAGGGATGCTGGTGACACAAGACTCACAATTAGCAGAGCAGCATTCCAGCTTCACATTCATTGTTCTGCTTTGTTATTCACCAAGCTACAAGGCTGTATAGGCCAGGTCCTGGTTAGTGCTGAGCATTTCCTGAGAGATGCTTAACACCCTCTACTTCCAGGAATAACAGTGGGAGCTTAGCATGTCCAGAGCAATGTAGGAGTTGCTCATCATCTCATTGAATCAGGCTCTCTCTCTATCTGTGTCTGTATGTGTGTGTCTGTGTGCGTGCGCGCGCACACACGTGTGGGTATTCACATGTAATTAACATGCTAATCTAGTTTTGGGTGTCTAATCCCAAAACAAAAATGTAATAGCCAAATTACATATTTTATCATATACTCAAAGAATAATCATTTCTAATCTATGGTAAAGCAGAGTTGAATATAGTTATAGTATATGTTTTAAAATACAACACTGCCTACTGTTTTAAAAGCTGCCATTAAAGCCTAACAAGTCTATCTAGGTATTTATACCACATTAATCACTGCAGTCTTCATCACCTTAGGAAATTTGGTAAGAGGGAAAAAAGTGGAGAAAATAGGACAATAGTGATCCCTCTGCAATTCAGATCATTTGCTTCTTACGGGGTGCTGGATTTAGACTATCTCAGAGCGTCACATAAGTATTAATGGGTTGGGCTAGTCACAAGGGCCCACCAACATGGAGTTCATTATAGGATCCTGGCCCAAGTTTGTAAGAAAAGAATAAGAAACAGGTGAGAGTGCAATTAATTTGCTGACTCATTATTGGACGTTGCGCTAACACCCAGTGCAACATCCAGCCAGTAGAGGGCTCTAGAGTTCCTCCAGAACAAGAAAGAGTAGTTTTGCCTCATGTCATCAGGGACATTGCTCAGGTGGGAGGCAGAGGCGGTGTGTAGAGCCCTGCATGGATATAAAAAGGTGTATCTGCATCCACGGATGCAGATATCAGCAGCTTTGCAGAGCTCTAAACAGCTCCATAGGTCACTGTGTAGGACTGAGGCAGGGCTGTGTCAAGCCCACAACCCTTCCTCCAGCCCCACTTCTCCCCAGAGACCTCCTGCCCTGCTGCCCACTCCATTCCTGCCATTTCTCCTTCCTCACTCGGGGCAGGGAGGCTACAATTTTGGGCCTTTCTATGTAGTGCCACCCTCCCCATGGGGAGCTCGGACACCCCTACACAGCTGCAATGGCTCTAATGCACACAGCCATTGCTGCCTGATCACTTAAAGAACAACCATGCCTTAAAAACAGTGCTTGGTGACTCCATTCTGGGAGTTGTAGTCTACCTCCTCCCTCCAAGCAAACTGGGGATTACAACTCCCAGAATGCCCAGCACACTGATGCATGAGTCCAAGAGCCAAGCTGGAGCCTGCAGGTTGGGTGAATGTGTGCTGCAGAGCCCCCTGCGGATACAAAATTTGTATCTGCATCCAAGCTGAAATTTGCAAAAATGATCTGCGGATATTCACATCCACAGATGCAGATATCTGCAAATACACAGCAGAAACCTGTGGATTTGCAGGGCTCTAGCAGTGTATGATCAGAAGCAGCAAGCTGGAGGCAGCAACCTGGGAGCCAGACATGGAAGGAAGGTCCAATAGCAGACATGGAGGGAAGGCCTGAGAGCTGGGCTGAGACACGCTGCTGCTGCCAGGGGCCAGCAATAGCCACAGCAGGATGATGCATCTTAGAGATAAGAGGGCAGTGCAGAAGGGTTACTCTGGACATTTACACCTCTGGACTATACAGCCTCCAAAGCTGGCCTAGCTTCTGTTGTGTTTATCACTATGACAAGGGTACATGCAACTTTTGTTCTGGCATCCCTAACAAAGGAATCTTATTTGAAGTGTGCAAATGTTCTTGGAAACCTACTGATGGCAGAAGCCTAGTGCATGGATCACTTACAGTGCTTGCCTTCAAGTATGCAATATACCCAGCACATTATCATTCATGTGGAAGACGACTGTACCATCATACATGCAGTTGACACCTTTTACATATCCCTCTGCCAGTAACTTCAGGCACAGATCATCCCCTGTTATGGTAAAGCCCAGAGAGGAGGACACAAAAGGAGGAAATCTTCATAAAGATCCCCTCACAGTGTTCCTCCCTATCATTCCAATGAGGCACAAGGTACACCTGTCGCTTTAATGGTCCACAGGCCCACTCACATATCTGGCAGATTTCTAGTGCCCAGCACAGGTTCCAAGGGATCCCCTGGAGGCCAGAGTGATCTGTATGGAGGCCTTATGGCCCTTACAATCATCCACCGTTCCATATCAGTGTTGGGGAGCCATTCTACCAGCGACTTTCTCCAGCTGCATCGGTTCCTTGAATGGTCACCCTGAGGAAACGGGGACTCTATGGAAAATATAATGTAGTCCCAGGCTTTGGGTCAGAGGTAAAAAGATCTGTGTCTCCAACCTGGACTCAGCCTTGGCTCTCCTTCTCCTCCTTCCAGACCAACCAATCTCAGCCCCACTCTCCACAACCCAATTGTGTCTCCTGCTGATTATGTGTAAGATATTTATTACAACCACTGTACTCTAGGCTAGGATTTTATATACTATAATTCATTATGATTATTTTATAGCATGTGCTAGGTGCTTCATGAAAGACAAAGAATGGCAGGGTCCCCGCTCACGTTCTTATGTAAATACTGGACATGACACAACAAGTAAGAGTGACATGCAGTACTTTCTGATTATCAAGACGATAACACAATTCTGTTGCCAAGGGCACTGGGCAAAGTGTGGGTTTTACTATACTGTTGCCACAGTGGACAGAAGAAACAAAGGTTTCTAACAAGAATGGGGACAGGATGGACAAAGGCAAAGGTTATGGCAATAGGATTGTGCAGTTATTCAGATGAAGTACATGTATGGCTGAGGAAAGGTGGTCCATTTAATTTTTATATAAGTACAAATTAAAAAAGAAAGGAGAAATAAGAGAGAGAGAGAGAGAGAAGAAGAAGAAGAAGATAGTGAATTCTCTTGACTTACTATTGTGGGCATTGCAGAACAGGTGAGTTTTCAGGAAGGATTTAAATACTATATAGATCTTAAGGCTCTTAAGATCCTTTACTCTTACCTCCTGATAATCCGGATGGTGTTTATCCTACAAAACTTGAAAGCTAAGTCTGCACCAAGTTTTAACAAATGAAAAGAATCTATTTTCTGCAGCCACTGAAGGTCTGATCCAATGTCCACTGAAGCCAGCAGGACTCTTTCCATTGAGTTCAAAGGGTTTGGGATTCGACTCTAGGGAGATAACTCTAAACTGCAAGTGTGATACATAAAAATGTCTTTGAAGCACTCCTTGCAATCAAATAAAACCCTCTCATAAATGGCATCATTCAGTGTACAGATTGTAGCAGATCATTGTAATTGTAAATGACTGCAGCAGGCTTAGAATCAACTATTAAAGTATTCATGTGGCAAAGCTGCAATAACTAAAGATTTTTCTGACTTTCCAGTATATATTTCATTTTTCATGGCTCCTTAACTCAGATATTATTAGAGTGGGCAATTTGGACTGAAACTTGGCATAGAAGTTTTCCACCTATGAGCAAATATTTGTCATTTGGAAATTATGCAGCTGTTGAGTAAAACTTGGCAAACCCTTTCAAAACTATATATAAGCCATGCATACTAGTAAAGTATCTATGCAGAGAGTATGGGCACTAGAAAGTTTTCTAGAAGCTCAGTCACTCACCCACCCACATCCTCCCTGTGCATAGGTACTTTTCAGAATGCCAGTCTGGTGACTCTGTAGTCTCAGATTTGAACAAGAATGTCACTTAAAAGTTCCTTCCATAACAAGCAATGCCTGACATTTTCTGTGCATTGACACAATGCAGTATAATGCTTCCAGTGGAGTCTTTATGAATAATAAACATACAGGCACACCTGTTTCTAAACAGCACATGCATTTTTGAAACGTGGGCTATTGTGTTGATGCCAAGTGGGGAAAAAAAGTGAAAAATCCAGCTAAAGCTTAGCAGACTCCATAATACTTAATATTATGACTACCCACAGATGGTTTGATCCTGTAAGTTGCTGAGCAACTTCGGGGGGTAAAAAGCATCGTCAATTCATATTGATTGTATTGGGAGTTGAGGGTACTCTATGTGTTAGGGCTGCTCAGCATACCATGTAGGACTGAGTCCTTTGCAGACAGAATGTTGGTGCTTAAAAATCAGTACATAATACCCCACAATGGAGCAGGAGAATTTTCAGCAAGAATACTGCTCAAAACCTAGTTAAAATTTCAAAACCATAATTTTCAGTGGAAGTCTTCATTTGCCTCAGACCGTAACCATGAGGACTCACAGACCCAGCATGATATCAAAGGGAGTAAAAGAGCCTTGACGGTAGGACCTCATTGGCCCATGCATGTAGTGCAGTGTCAGTGCAAGGATGTTTTGCTAACCACATTGTTCATTACTAACTCCAAGTGTCTAAGGGCAGCATATTAGCTCACATGGCAGACACACTACAATTAGGGTGACCAGACAGCAAGTGTGAAAAAATAGGGGCGGGAGTGGGAGGTAATAGGCGCTTATATAAGAAAGAGACCCAAAAATTGGGACTGTCCCTATAAAACCAGGGCATCTGGTCACCCTAAGTACAATAAAAATAACTAGTTAAATTGTGGGTAGAGTGGCAGCCTTAACTTAAACTGTCCCTACTCATCCATTCAATTCTATGAGATTTTATTGACAGGCCAAACTGTCAATTAAGAGTATCACAGACTCCTCGGATATCTGTTTGAGGCAGGTATAATCCACCCAGGACACAGTTGCATCCCCTGTATCCATATGTCACTATTACCCATTCCTGATTCAGTGGCATCTTTGCCATCTCTCTCCGTATACTCAGTGCCAGGCATGGTTTTTCCTGTTTTCCCTCCTTATTATGATGGTAAGATACGGTGAGGTGTTCATGTGGGTCCATATATACCCATGTACTTTTATGACCTTCAGCACAATGTTTTCTGAAGGCCTAGACTACAACAAATTAAAAACAAGGTAAAGAGAGCCGAACAGTAAATACTGAAGGGGACTCTGCTATATCCATATGGCAAGTACCATTGATTTTTGAAGCTCTATACATTAAAAATGAGCTTTAATTATGTGGTATACACCTAATTAAAATGTACTATAATTGTTGAAATATTTTACTGAAGACATATTTTTTTCAAGCAACAGGTTTACCAGATGATAAAACTTGTCTTGTGGTTCCCATGTGCTTGCCAAGAAGCTCTGAGCTAAGTACAGTGGGTGGGGTCAGTCGTGGACATTAAACTCCCTGTGCATGCCAGCATTCTTCACTAAGCTCTTGTTCTGAAGGCTTAAGTCAGGCTTCTTGCCAAACACTCAAGTCCAAGACAAATTGCCTATGTGGGCGTTTTGTGCACAAAGATGACTGAGGTTCAGTTTAGCTAGATGGATAAACCTTTTGAAATATTGCTTGTTAGAACTGACTATATTATAGATCACAGTTAGTTGCTTATTGAAAAGAACTGTGAGAAGATTGTAAGTTACCCTCAAATCAGAGGCACCTAGGTAGAAGTACTCACAGCATTTTTCAAATGTACCCTCACTGGTGCTCACACAGAATGCAACCATTTATTAATGACGACTTGTTTTAAAAAATGATCATACTGCAGTTATGTGGTTTTCAGACTTTACCTTGTTTCTTTTACTGCCAGAACCAGTGCATAATATAGGAGGAATTTGTAAGGAACAATTCCTGACCCCTATGCACCATGTTTTGACTTGTATTAAACAAGGATATGTGTATCAGGTGGTGAAGTTGGTGCTGGTGATTGGAGGTGAAATTCCCTCTTGGATGAAAGTCACCCAAGGCAATGAGCCCCCAAAAGGCCTTATGCAACACTTAAGCCCCACTTAGGTCTCAGTTCAAGGATTTAAGTGCTCCATGAGGCCCTGTCCTGGACCTCAGCACTGGGGTACATTTTACTCAGGGTCAAGAGTGAATCTTAAATTTATAAAATGGCACATCATCCTGCATTACACCCTCTATGCAGAACAAAACCAGCCTGTAGTTGAAACATGACACATTCCTGATTCCTCTTGTGCATACAAGTCTCTTAGCCCCTTCAGCACTTCCCTCAATTTGTTTTTCATCATTCTTTCATTATGGGGAAAAATTAATCTTTTCTAACTATGCAAAACTCTTTAAAGAACTTTGAAACCTGGGAAAGTACAATCCAGGATGTCACCTTGTACAGGAATTCAAGGGAAGGGGAAATGTTTGTAAAATTCAGTGTGTCTGCATCAAAGCCACTTCCCTAAGGCAATGGACTAAAATAAAAAGTTACTTTCCCCTGTAGGGACTAGATATTTTCCTCCCCTTTTCTTACCTGTATGAATGAGTCTGTTCTTTTTTCTGAAGCGCCTATTCTGCCTCAGTTTAAAGAAATTTATTTTTAAATTGTGTTCTTGAAAGGTACTAGCCTTAGAGACTGAAGTCCTGGCATAACTACAAAACAGGTACAGCTTAGAAAGTGTGCTTCCATCATGCTCTGCAAGGGCTGATTTTGTCCGTACCACCCCTGGCTTCTTTGCTGAGACCAGCAGCAAGGTTGCCAATAAGTACAAAGTTGGTGGTACAATTTGTGGTGTGAACATGTGTATCCTGGGAACTGGACTGAGATGCAGGGTTCAAGAGAACTATCTGATTGCATCAGCTGTTTTTTACTGGTCATCTAGACTGGTTTTGACCTAACAGCAATATAAATAAGGTGGGCAGAATCAGGCCTTTGAAGATTCATGTGGAATTACCAGCACCCTACTGGGTGTTATGAAAATCATGACAATGATTATGGTGTTTGTGTCACTTTCCCACACTATTCATGGTATTCCACATTAGATATACATGCTAAAAATAGGAATACTGTGAATACACCCATAAAATTAATTAGAATTTGCAAGTAAAATTATCAAGTATTTCAAAGGTGACCACAGTTGTAATACATTATGTTGCTCATTATATTAAAATTACACACATTGAACAGTGAGCATAAAACAAAATACTGAATAGGTGATCATTCAGTGAACACCATTCATTCTATGCACTGAATGAGGCAGGAGTCCTGTAGAAAAAAAATAGTATCAGATAATGTAATTAAAGACTGTATCCTAATGCATGCATACAAGAATGGGTGAATTAAGGCTGCAAAGGCCACTTTCATTTTGGCATATCTTAACTTTTGAGTGCTTGACATTACAAGCATAATATCGTTCTTTTTAACATAGGAAATTGCATATGCAAACTAGGTTTTTTATAAAGAAAACTAAAACAACAAATTCCATTCCATGGCATCCATATTGGGCTATAATGTATTATATAAAAGTTAACACAGTGAAATGGCAGTCAAACTCTTTTTTAAAGAAGTACTCAATATACCTTAGAAGTATCATAATATCAAAAAAGGGATCCCATAGTTGTAATGGCAACTGTTAGATTCTGTATTGAATTACAAAGTAAATACATTAAAATAACAACAAAGACATGAAAATGTTATAGTCTACAGATGTCAACTGCACATAGGTCTTCACAACTTTTCTTTCAAAACCTTATTTTTTTCTATAAAATCCCTCTTAGTACCTGCCCCTGCCCCTGCCCCTCTAGGAGCTCTGAGACCTGAGTATATAACACTGGGGCAATTTACACAGTGAGACAGAAGTTCAGCATTCATAGAGGTATGATCCAGAATTCGCTGGAGCAAACTTCAGATCAGTTCAATAAGACTTTACTGGTATGACAAGCTATACAAGTGTTACCAAAGTATAAAAGAGACAGTCAGGCCCTCAGGTACCTGTCAAAAGTAAGTAAGATGCATTCATGGTTGGACTTCATGATCCCCTTTATCCATTTGTCATTACTGCCCATTGCTGGAGATAGGTTATTACAGGCCTCTCTCCTTTCTGCCAGGGTAGGGCACAATTATTCCTCATTGCTTTTTGATGAGATGTCTTCTATAATTCCTGGTAGTTTGAGGAAATCTTTCTTAAAAATATTTTTATTAAATTCTGTAGGCACTGGATCAGATTGCCAAGAGGTAGGTCTGCTAAATAGGGTTGCCAACTTTCTGACTGCAGAAAACGGAACGTGCTTTTTCCGCCACCTGCCTCATCCCTTCCCTGAGGTTCTGCAACCCACTCACTCCATCCTACCTTCCTTCGTCGCTCACTCTTCCCCACCCTCGCTCATTTTCACCGGGCTGAGGCAGAGGGTTGAGGTGCAGGCAGGGCCGATGTAAACACTAGACGAACTAGGCGGCTGCCCAGGACACCAGGATTTGGGGGCGCCAAAAAGCGGTGCCCCAAATTTTTTTTTACTGTATCTCTGGAAAATGAATGAATAAAGAAAAGAGAAACATTGTTGAAAGTGCATTTTAATTTGTCGTTCTCTCGTAGATTATAGCTATAACCTACGCCAGCTCTGCATTGCGGGCACAAGCATGCTGCTTCACTACGGTACAAAGTGGCAATGAAGTCATTTTTCTTGTCATACACAGCCGTTACCCATTCTGACAGGCTGTTTATAATGCTAAGTTTACTAGTTCTTGGAAGTTGTTGACTGAAGCTAACTATTTTTGTTGAGTTGTATCAGATCTAAGACTCTAGCAAGTGCTGCTACATCATTTTGCTAATACTTTGTCTCAATTGTGTGTGTATGTTAAATAGTTGAGTGTATATGTTTATGTGTGAATATGCGTGTGTAGATTGTTGAAATTTGTCATATTGATATTGTCAGTTGTATGACGGAGTATCCGCCATTCTAATTTTATAAATTTTATTAATAAAAATAATTGGATATTCTAAAGGTAGAATAAAATGTAGTAGATTTTGATAAGAAAGAATGAAGGAAGGAAGTATACGTGGCTAAAAAGGGTGTATTTTTCAAAGTATTTTGAAAGTTTATAATAAGCGATGCTCTCGGGGGCGGGGATGTGCAAGGTGGAAGTTTTGCCTAGGGTGCAAAATATCCTTGAACCAGCCTTGAGTGCGGGAGGGGGTGAGGACTCTGGCTAGGGGTGTGGAATCTAGGGTGGGGCCGGGGATGAGGGGTTTGTGGTGCAGTGAGGGATCCAGGTTGGGGGGTGGAGCTGAGGGGTTTGGAGTGTGGGAGGGGGCTCTGGGATGGAGCAGAGGATTGGGCAGTAGGAGGTGGTGAGAGTTCTGGCTGGGAGTGTGGGCTCCAGGGTGGGGCCAGAAATGTGGGCTTCGGAATGTGGGAGGGAGCTGTGGGCTGGGGAAAGGGGTTGAGGTGTGTGGGGGAGGTGAGGGGTCTGCCTGATGGGTGTGGGCTCTGGTGTGGGGCCAGGGATGATGGGTTTGGGGTGCAGGAGAGGCTTCCAGGCTGAGGCTGAGGGGTTCTGAATGCGAGAAGGGGCTCAGGGCTGGGTGCTGAGGCGCACCAGAGGGTGAAGGGTTTGGACTCTGGGTGGCACTTATCTTGGGCAGCTCCAGGAAGCAGTGGCATGTCCTCCCCTCTTCTGGCTCCTACGCACAGTGGTGGTCAGGTGGCTTGACTCCGCGCACTGTCCTCGCCTGTAGGCACTGCCCTCTCAGAGCTCTCCTTGGCTGCGGTTCTCAGCCTAGGAGCTGGAGGGTGGACTTGCTGCCACTTCACAGAACTGTGCGGAGCCAGGATAGGCAGGGAGCCTGCCTTAGCCATGCTACGCCACCAACCAGACTTTTAACAACCAGGTCAGTGGTTCTCACCAGAGCCAACAGGGTCCCTTTTCAATCAGGCATTTCAGTCTAAAACCAAATGCCTAGCAACCTTAGTGCTAAAGTGAATTTAGTGACCAAAATAGCCCAAAAGAATTTAACTAGTGTTTTTAAATAATGTGATTTTTGTTGTTGTTGTTGCTGTTGAGCTGTGTACCATGTAGGGTGACCTGACAGCAAGGGTGAAAAATCGGGACAGGGGATGGGGGTAATAGGAATTTATATAAAAAATAGACCCAAAAATCAGGACTGTCCCTATAAAATTAGGACATCTGATCACTACCATGTGGTCTACTGGGGAGACCCAGCAACTGGAAGGCAGGATTCCAGTACTGTGTTTGACTCCTTATTTAGTGCCTGGCTTCTCTTTGCTTCACTTTGAACCAGGTCTTTGGGGCAGCAGCTATCTTTTTATTCCTGGCTCATAACTGGGGCTCGTAGGTGCTACCACAATATACATTATTAATGAAATAGTCATAATAATCAGGGACCCTTTCATTGTGAAAATAAATTCATTAAAGTCTGTAAAACATTTGGAGATCTTTGTATGAAAGAGTCTAAAGAAATATAAAAGTGAATGGCTGGTACTTGTGCACAGTCTACAGGATTTATGTGCAAATTGAGTCTCTGACAGCTGATAAGTTGTATACAAATAGCACCTGATCCAACTCCCATGGAAGTCAGTGGAAAGACTCACTGGAAGATGGATCAGTCCCCTAATAATTAGAAGTGGGAGAAGTAGGATATAAATATAATTTACTTTTATAAAACTTTTAATTGAGTTAATAAAATATCACTGCATGAAAATGCAAAGCTCATAAAAATCCACACCCTGCTTATACCGGCACTGCAATGGATTAAGATAATATACACAAGATTTGTATTACCATGCTAATACAATAGGGAAGTCTCCTGTCTCTCTTTCGAATAACCCCCTCATGCAAATTTCAAATGTTGACCATGACACCAGACCTTCAGAGGGCACTAAGCTGTGTTTCCCTATGCTTATGATATATTTGATTTCAATGCAAAACAGCAGACTCATCAAAAACCCACATGCCAGCATTAAGTCATGTAGATATTATACATCAACTTCCCCTGAATCTTGCATAAAATACTTCAGGCAAGCTCACAAATAATGCAATACAGAAGGGGGGAAAAAAAAACAAGTAGGGAAAAGATTTTCATCAACAGGGTCCTTTTAAAATGTTTCTATCTTCCCTCACCTTTGACCCCTGAGTCAAAAAGCATAGCAGTATTGCAGCTGGCTTCAAAGTATCTTTGACCACACATTGACATATGGGACCAATTTCTCTCCCCAGTTATAACTGTGTAGTCTTCCTGAAGTCAATCGGTTTGCACCTTTGCAATTGGCGGCAATATCTGGTCCTCAAATAACAGATTCTTTGAAGACACACTAAATATTGGGATAATGCACAGTTTCATTATTGTTATGTTTTAATTTTTGGCTAATACATTTCTGACTAACGTCTCACTAATGTATGTTTATGTATTTATAAATACACAGACCCAATCTATAAAAATGTTCTAAGAATAACATCTGAGCATAATGTATGTACACATATGCATCCGAAAGACTAACAGCACCTGCCCCTCAAAACTGTAGCCGCACTAGGATACTGCTTTTCTTCACTAGACATGTTAGGACAGACACACATCTGATAGACTTGTGCTGAAAGGCACAGAAATATGGCACTAGAGTGGGAGGCTTTAGTTCTATATGCCCATTTTTGGCTTTTGCCAAGGAGCCCATTTAATCAGTTCAATATATTCCTTACGCATGCTGGAATAATCATTGTCTCTATAGGCCCCTCCCCACAGCACAGACTCTAGGGAACATTCTGCTTATCTGTGGTTTTACCCTGCCCCTCAGTTAACTCAGACACACTCAAGAGCCAGGAACATCATGTGGCTTTGTGGCAAACTCTTCTGAGTACTCTGGATCTATAAACCAACAATATATCCTAGATAATACTGTTCATTCCCTGACAGGCAATAAAAGACCTTTTCATGGGTTCACAGGAAGTGAGGGAAGTAGAGTGCAAAGAACCTTTTTCTCTCCAAACACTAGAGTTCCTTACAGTCTTGCATACAATGCAGACGTTCCAGGCACCCTCAAGGACTTACATCACCTCCAATGGGAGGGAATAGGATGGGGAGCTATGAATGAAATGACAGCACACTCCTTTCACTGCAGCCTACAGAACAGGCCCTGTGCATTGGCTGGAATATGCTTCACCTCCTAAAAAGGCTGTAGCACTGGGCATGCTCCCTATAGGTTTGATCCAAAGCTCACTGAAGTCATTGGAAAGTCTCCCATTGACTTCAGTGGACTTCGGATCAGAAGTATGTATGGCTGCATTGCTAGACTAAATGTAATTTCATTCCAATAGTCATGAATAGGACACAAGAAATGGGGAAATACCAGTACAAATTTTCTGCTCATTCAGTAGGTGTCATTAAAAAGTATAATAGAGGTCCATGTTATTGACTTTACCACAATATGTTCTACGCTTAGAGGATATTCTACTGTGAGATATTTTTACGGTGCAATGGTAGATGTTTACTTTTTAACAGCACTCACTCTACTCCTGATGGTAACGCTATTTGGACTCTGCAATTTCTACCATATTTGTTTATTTCTCATATTTCAGGTACTCTGCTGATCTATGTTATGTCCAATTTAAACAAACACACAACATGAACTAGGAAGATCAAAATGTAATCTGCAGCCAGGAGAAGGCAGATGTACATAATAAAAATATTAAATAGATATTCCCAGTATACAGACAGGTATGGGTTATACTTTGTCTAGCACATGGATATGGACACCAGTGTATGTTGAACTGCCAAAACAGATAGATTCTAAACAATATAAGATGTGCTGCCTTTAAATCACTTACTTCTACAGTGATTCCATTATTTTGCAAAGGGATCAAAATTTAGTGCAGTTATTCCATGGGGAAGGTAAGAAGGAAAGAGAAGATTTTAAGGCAATAAACAAATTAAACAGAGCCATCTTTCAAAAGTCAACTAGCAGAATGTAAACCATTTCTTCTGTATACAGAGGGCCCACTCTTGTGCCACTGATGTCAATAGAAATGTAACTATAAACTTCATTTAGAGCAAACAGTATGGGACAGACCCTCAAATCATTGTAGCTCTATTAGCTTCAATAGAGCTAGCAATTTACACCAGCTGAGATTTTGGCCCTCATGATCTAATTTTTTTAATATTTATCCTTATAACACCTCAGATTTCAACAACAAAATCTGGTTTGTTAAATTTGTCTTTCATTAGTGATAGAATAAATAGATGCAATGTGAAAATTCTCCTACCAGCCTGAATTCCTCTTACAGGTAAAATTCCCATTGACCTAATCCCATTGAGGACTAGGCTATAAAGTGGGCAATATGCCTGAAAGGAGAAAACCCAGTCTACTGAAGCACATTAGCTTGAGGTATACATTTCCACTCTGACTAGACCCAATCCTCCCAGTTCTCAGAGCTGCCTATGGGGGGCTGAACATCCTAAACTACCACTCACTTCATATCATGATGAATCTTTATAAATGTCTACACACATGAAAAATTGAGTTACTCCTGTTCGAGGAAGTATTTCACAGATTTCTTTTTTTGTGTTTCCCTAAGGAGGTTGCTCTAAAGTGGGTGAGAAAAATGTTATTATTTAGGCAGAAAATTTCAACAAAATTGAAAATTGTTATCAAAATCCCAAAATGTTCAGTCAAAAACTTTTGGCTGAAAACTGATAATATTGGTTTGGAAATGCTGCCGTGGTGCCTCATGGGTCTTGTAACTCAAGGTTCCTCTTGCTCCCAATTCTTCTCTATGAGACAGGCTCCCTAGATGGATTACAACTCAGTGATGGACAATGATCTCCTCTCTTATTGAGACACCACAATGCACCATAGAAGTCACAAGAGATGTCTAGCTGAGGAACCGAAGCCATAGAACAAAATGTGGGCATAAGATACAACTCCCATGAGGAACCATGACAGCACTTTTAAATTGAAATTTTTCGGTTGTTAGGTGTTTCTTTTCTCAATGAAACACTGAAATTGTCCATGGAAAGCAAATATGTTTTGCCAAAAAACAATTGTTGAAAATCCATTTTCTGTCAAAAAAAGCAGTTTTGATTGAAAATTTTTACCAGCCCTCTGATGCAAACATTTATTCAAATGAATACCCTTGGCACGATCCTAGAATCTGGTATTTTTAAAATGTACTATAGGACAATGATTTATTGGCATTTCTTGCAAAATGTATTATGACTTTAATGTGTAGTGAATTCAACTATACAAACAGGCATTAGAATTCTGAACAAGGTGTATAAATAAGTTGTGATGACATTTCATTAAATATATAGATCACTAGCTTTATCTATGATATTTGTTGGTATTCAGATTAACCAAACCGAAATTCCTAGGAACCTATCTAGAAAACATTTATTTTATTTTCTGCTTAAGCTAGTGATCTGGGGAAAGGAGGTATCAGAGTAGATATGACTGGAGAATTATCATCTCTGCATCTCTTAGTGAATGCCACAAGACAAGTGATTGCTGTCATCTACATGGCATTCATTGTGCCACTCAATTTTCTTGCGGCTGGAGAGTTATTATGTATATAGGCCAGGACTGGGTTCCCTTGCTTCCCAGAGCAGAACAGAATTTCCCTATCAACAAGCCCTGCCTCCGGTATGGGACCATGACCAGTGGTGAGCAGAAAAAAGGGACAACCCAATGCCTGCCCTCTTGCAGAACTTCCGCACCACTGGAGGTGATGAGGAGAAATGTACACTGCGTGGTTTGATGTCCTCACTAAGCTTTTTAGTGGAAACAGCTGGCTCTGTTGGCAGTAACTGAGAAGTTCACTTATACAGGAGGAAGGGAAAAAGCAAAGGGATGAAGAAGGATAAGTGGAAACTATGGGGAGATTCAAATGGAAGGGGGGTAGTTGATGAACACAGAGGGGAGGAGGCATGGAAAGGATAAGAGCAAGAAAAGAAAGGAAAGGGGGAAGACAGGATTGATTTATGGTTATTGTAGACACTGAACTTCTTATTTGATCTTAGTGCCTTTCAGAGTCCACAGCCCTCAAGGAAGTCTCTAGTGCAGACCTCATATGGTTCATTTAATCTAGACTACTATAAAGAGCTCTACTTCAGACTAACTCAGATTGCAGACTACAGCTGCCTACTTCCAAACTGAAGTGAGCTACTGCATAAAGCCTGTGCTTCAGTCACAGAACTTGTTCCCTGTTCACTTGTGGTTGCAGTTCCAGTTATTGGTGACAGTTTTTTAACTCTGCATGATCTGGGACTCAGTCATGTGAGAGACCACCTGCTTATGCCATATCCCAGTTGACCAGCTAACATGGACTGGGAAAATCTTGTTCTCACTTCCTAGGATTGATCTCTACCAGAGCAATGGTGAGGTATTCCACTTGAGTCCATATTTCTGCAGTTTACATCCCTTCATGTCTCGAGTCTTTTCACAGTTCAGGATAGGACACTTTTTTTAGTTTTTAGTTTTGCTTTATAAATTTGTCTTTTGATTCTGAACAACAGAGTTGCTAGAATTTCTGCAGATAACTATCAAGGTTCTTGAGTGATACCTGCTGTCAGTAGCAGAGCAGTTGGAAAAACATCTGAGAAAATTTGAGGGATTTTTTTAATTCCAATGGTGTCTGAAATTCAAAAATTTGAAAAAATATATTCAGCTCTTGGTGATAAACTGTCATCTAAATTTCTCAATTCCATCCACATTAAAAAAATCAAAAAACATTTGACCAGCTGTAGTGAGTAATATATGGAAGTTATACTTTTTTAATTCTGTAATAATATTATAGCTGCTACAAGATTTCACCAGTGAAACAAGCAATCTAATATGGTTTGTGACTGACTTTCAACAGAACACTGTCCTTTAGTTATTGTGAACATATTCAACCTACCTGCAAACAGGTAGCTACTATGCTAACCAGTAATATTCAGGACTGTAGGTATTTTTCAAAAAGAAAAGAAATTCAACCTAAATTAAAGTCTGAGATGAGTGTCATGGATAACTTATTAAAGCAAGAATAAGTATCTGAATCAGTGGGTCCAAAAGGAAGCAAGAAAAATGTAGCTAAAATATAACACAAAGTGAAAACACAGCCTTAGAGTATGTCTTCAATAAACTACAGCAACGGAAGGGGGTTTTCTGTCAATGTAGTCAATCCACCTCTCCAAGAGGTGACAGCTAAGTCAACAGAAGAATTCTTCCATTGACCTCGCTGTGTCTACAGTGGCCTTGTGCGACATTGTTAGGTTGATCTAAGTTTTGGGTGTAGAACAGACATAGGTTCTATGGGTCATTTAATCAGTTGTGTAATGCTATAGATGTTCAACAAACACAATATCAGAACACATACTAGACTTTTAGTTTATAAAGTGGTGATAATCCCAACTCTCCTCTACTGCTGTGAGAGTTAGGTGACCTGTAGAAAAACATAGAACACCAGCATCAGCACTTTCTTCATAAGATCCTCAGCATAAAGTGTGAGGATCCATGAACTAATGTCAGTGTTCTCACGGAGGCCATCATCTTCAATGTTGAGGCCCTGATTATCCAACACCAGCTGAGGTGGAGCAGGCACTATGTGTGCATGCCTGATGTATGCTTACCAAAACAACTGCTGTATGCCCAACTCACCAAAGGAAAGGAAACAGGAAGTCCAATATAAATGCTTTAAAGACACCCTCAAGATAAATATCAAGAGATGTGACATCAATACCACACACTGGGAAACAGCCGCCCCGGACAGGGATAACTGGCGAAGACTTGTCAGAAAGGGAATGCCCACTTTTGAGGAAAATCGCCTTGCCCTGGTCACAGAAAAACACCAGAAAAGAGAGTAAAGACAATGTTCATGCAACAATTGTGGCCCAAACCTGTCTTTCAACACCAGCTGCAATGTCTGCCAACAAGCCTGTGGCTCAAGAATTGGAGTCCTTGGTCACCAAAGGATCAATGAAAAATAAAATCTGTGATGAGATCTTCCTCAACCTCAAGGGATCGCTGATAATGATGCTATTTAGAGGGGGAAATGCCTTCTTGATCTCAATTTACAATCTGGTCTCAAACCTGAGATTGAATCTGTATCTAATCCAAATTAACTGACATAGGGAGAGGCATGAGGCTAGAAAAGTAATGTAATAAAACTCTGTATAGAGCAGAAGGTACCTTATTCACCAGTGATCTGAGCTATGATCTTGTTTGCTAGCAGAGCAGCTGTCTTTTAAAAATATGCTCATTCACATTAATATCACAACTGCCTCTTAACTTCCCATTTACTTCATTAGACTTTGAATCAGGCCCTTGCTCTCTAGTAAAGGTGCCTTCCATCACAGAACTACGTCTCCCTCCTTTTTACTCTTACTAAACAATCAACTCTTGATTTGAGGCTTAAAGAAAAAAAAACAACCACCAACCAACATTAACCTAACTAGAAGTGTCCTTATAGATGGGAAACAATATGCAAAAAAATCACATCAACTTTACCAAACATTAAGATAAAATGTTATGTGACCTACAATCCAATACACCGTTGTACGTGATCATCATGCAGTATAATTTTATAACATGTTTTTTCTTGGTATACTGAACTTCAGTTATTTCCAAAGTGTTAAAAATGTTCTGTTTGCCACTATAAATGACTATAATTGACAGTGCATTGTCAATCCATTGCAAAGCTGATTTAATTAAGAATGCCAAGGGGCATCATTTGGGGCCAGGTATCTAAGCTGCAAAAAATTTTTGATCTCAACCTCTCCCTATAGGACTGTCCACACTGGCACCAAAGGCTGGAGGGCAAGAGAACAAAGGGAATTTTATGTGTCTGAATTCAAATTCTTTCCCTTTGAAATGAAGTGTCCAGAATGGGCAATAAAACTGTGAAAATGGATTTCTGGCCGCATTTGATGTTAAGCCTTTAGTGTCAAGAGCCAGGTCTTTTTTTTCCACTCTTTCTTTTAGGGTTTTTTTTTTCCCCTGAATGGTCTTGTGGGGAATTTGTCCTACAATTTATTTCTTACAGATTGTATGCATATAGTACTGCCTGTCTCATCCTCAGGATTTGAAGGATGAAAAAAAAGTAGATGTTTTTAATTAATTTGTATTTTCAGCAAAATTGTAATGGAAAACATTAAATAGATTCATTTCATATTGCTCATTCTCCCCTAC
Source organism: Dermatemys mawii (assembly GCA_007922305.1). Lineage (NCBI taxonomy): Eukaryota > Metazoa > Chordata > Testudines > Dermatemydidae > Dermatemys > Dermatemys mawii. The sequence goes on from ML677332.1 coordinate 74,120,349, forward strand.
ACCCCCCACCCCAACCTATATGTGAAATTCTAATGTTTATTAGGCATCTCTGTAGAAAGAGGATCTTTTTCCCAAGTCTCCTTCCACTTTCATAAGAAGTTCTCATAATCATTTATGTCATCTCTCCCATTCCCATAGTGGGACATTGCAGTGCAATGAAAAAAGCAGAGGATTAGGCCCACTTAGAATGATCATACAGGGGGATCTATTATAACAATGATTACAATCATTTTATCTTTAATAGCTCGCCACTGATGGGAGGGTGAGAGGAGGGAGAAGAGTGGCATATAAATGAAAGGAATCTTGAACTATTGAGATGATGATGATCTTGGCTATAGAGATTGTTTCTAAGCTTTGATTGCATATGAAAATTATTCTTTAAATATTTATTGGTAACAAAAGCAGTTGGCAATACCTTATTAAGGCTGGCTAAATTAATTTAAATTGTTAAGCGCCATGCAGACAGTGTATTCCTGCTGTCTAAAGAAAACTTTTTTGAGGGTGTGTGCATATTTTACTTTAAAAAAATATATAAAAGCGGGAGCACTTCATTATTTATTTATAACCCATGCTTTCAGCAAGCAAAATTACAATGATTAGCAGTCCTTTTCCTAGTCTATCAAGTCAAGGTGTCAAAATCCAAACACAGTTCAAACAGGGCAGGAGAGACCTTATTACCAGAACTTGGAATCTTTGCCAACATAGCATAACAAAATGTCTTTAAAGTGCATCTCTTGCCTGTCAATATTACTAAGTAAAGAAAAACCAAACAAAGATGCATTCTCTTTCCTGCTTCTGGACTTCACAGTCTCTACTTCTACGTCCCTCTACAAAACCTCTCTTCGTCCCCACCCCCATATCTTTTTTTTTTTTTTTTTTTTTTTTGTATTTTCTTTCTCCAGGCCTCCCTCAGGCCTCCTGCTTCTCTCTAGAGTTTTCTCCTTCCTATTCATTCTGATCTTTTTTCCTTTTTGTTTCACATTCCATACTGAGCTCACTTTTCCTCTTTTCCTATGTTCTCATATATTTTATCCCGCATTTTACCTTCTCTTATTTTTCTCTGCACCTTTATGTCTTTCTGAGTCTCTATTTCCTATATTTTTAAGGCAGGTTTTTTATCATTTTCAGTTAAATATGCACAGCCTGCTTCCAGTCTGAGTTATATCAATGTAAATCCATAGTAACAATTAAATCAATGGAATTATTCTGATTTGTAACTCCAATCAGAACCTCATACAGTGGATTTACACTGATATAAAACTAGTATACGTGAGATCAGAATCACAGCCAGAATGCTTTAAATCACAGTAAACAGATTATGTTGATAAACTAGGAATTTATATGAATAGTCAATCATATTAATAGCACTAGAACAAAGCAGACAATTCTCTAGAATGCAGTATCTTGCATGAATCTCTCTTTTTCCAGAATACTAGGAATGATTGCTTCTGAGAATAGTGACCTACCGTAAAAACATATAGTACCAGAAGTGCAAATCCTCATTCAAATTCTGGAAGGCTTTTCTTTTAATATGGTGCATACCAGAGTGCTATGGAAAATAGAGCCTACCACCAGCATAATATGAAGAAAGAGCGTCGACACAACTTAAGAACAAGCCAATATGCAGTTTGTGTACAATGAGGACAGATCACAATGAAAACTGTTTGAAAGCCAAGCAACTCATAAAGCATCCTACAAAAATATGGGGGTTGGTTGGTTCGTTAGTTTTAAGTTATCATGTTCACAAAACAGAGAAGTATTTCATATGGTACAAGAGATGGCATTTTTCAATACTAGGTCTTGAACCTCCTGGTTTTATATACGTGAGATCAGAAGTCAAACTCCTTAACTGATTTCTGAGGAGATTTCTGAAGAGAATCAGCTCTGGGTTATATGAACAGATACATTACCATACAGGTCTAATAATATTCAAACTAATAAGCTACTATATATTCCCACCTACAGTATAAATAAAGATATTGATTACATAGGAAGATATTTCACTCAAGATCTACATATTTAATTAAACAACCAACTTACAAAAATGAACCATTTTGATGACTACAGAATTCTTATGTAATTTATCTAAGCCAAAACATACAATACAGTACAAAACAAACATTGAATTCTGAATTACTTTGTATATACATTCCTTATTACATTTCAGGGAAATGAACTTTCCAGGATCATTTTTGGTCATATCACCTCAGGCTGTGATAATGTGAGGTTTCATAAATAAAACAGGATTGGGTTTGCCAAGTACTTGGGTGGGAAACTTTGAAGGCAGGATGGCTTTTTGGTTACCCAGTAAGTAACTGCTGTCTGAGATAGTTTTGATCCATGCCCTGATGTAGTAGGAATGGCACTTCACTATTTGAGCTGTGTCTTTCAAAAGAGACAATACCAAAGTCTTTGACCACTTGAAATCATTAAAGATTCCGTATCATTTGATATCTGAAGCCTGGTTAACTAACCCCAGTCTCATAGCCAAATTGTAATTTGGAAGCCTACCAAATAAACATTCCATTGCTTTTCAATTGGGTATGCAATCTTTCACTTCCTGTCCTAAATTGTAGTTTTATGCAACTCAGCAGCTACCACGTTCCTAGAGTTGGCTGCATTTTAGTAGTGAGTGAAATAATTCTTCCTAATGCATTTTGGAATCCTCTTGGATGAATGATGTGTAACTGAAAACATATGACTCTTATTAAAGTGTATATTTAACTTGTCCCCTTCATTTTGTTTTGCAAGATGGGTCCTAGGAAATATATAAGACAAATATTTTCATAACTGTGTTCCTCTCATGCTTGAGGTAAGCATCACCTCAAGGGAATATTTTAAACAAACAGGCAGTACATACATCAAAATGATCTTTTTTGCAATTTAAATTTTGAAAAAGATAATGAAAAATTAAATTTCAGTGCAGCATTAAACAATATATAAATGTACACAACACCTTAGTTGCCTTGTCAACTGAATCCCTCAGTATCAACTGGAAAGGAGTTATAAGAATATTCTTATCCTGGTATGTCCATTCTGATTCACCAAAGAATATCATGTGAGCTCTTAAATGAGAGCCAACATTACACTGTTCACTAATATCACTGTGAAATATATATACAGATACTATGTAAGAAGTTATGTATGTATACTGAAACATGTTCCAAAAGTCTGTATCAAGGCATAGTTAACAAAAGATGTTGATTCACCTGTCTCTCAATTGACACAGTGGAAGCTGCATTTACATACAAAGGAAATGGTGCGGGGAGTGGGGAGATGTAAAAATCAGCCGAAAGGCAGCACACTCAAAAATAAACCACAGAGATTATCTTGACTTCAGGTACCAGTAATGAATTTTGATTGATATAAAGAGAAGACAAGAAAAACTCCCTGTTATCCTGAACCTAGGAAGTAGTCGGACAGTGTGATTACATTTATGAAAACAGCATGACAACCAATCTTGGTTGAAATGCTGCAAAGGACATTTGGGGTGAAATAAACTCCTTTAGACAGGAGGCTAACCTATTAAGTCTCTAGAAATCATGTTATGATTTTGTGTCATACTAGCCCTTTTGTTTCCATTATCCTCACTACTGTCTCTTGCATCTGTAATAATAAACTTATTGTTGTTTTTCACTATAAATATATCTCAGTGCTATGATATTAGGCAAGCTGCTGATCCTGAGCTGAACCATTCAAACTGGTGTATATCCTGTTCCTTTGGGACAGCAGAGCTGGCAATACTGTGAGTGTTCAGTGGACAAGGGCTGGACACTACAGAGGAAGTGGGCTCAGAGGCTGGGGTGCACCTATTTGATTGAAAGATAAAGTAAGGACTGGCATAGCCCTGAGGAGACCATCTGGGCAGCTAACAGGCTGATGTTGTCCAGGATCAGACACCCAGTTAAGCACAAGTGTCCATCTGGTTGGAGGCAGGAGGTAACAAGGTGACTCACCATCCTGAATTCCCTGAGAACCATCACACAACTCTTGCAACTTTAATCACAAATCTCTTGATATTTGATGTTTTTCTTAGCACCCCTCTCCTGGAGTTATGTGATCATATAAGAATTTTCTCAGTCATTGAAATAAAAATGTCATTAGCCCTTGTGATTGCAGAAAGAAGCTGGATAAAACTCAAACCCAGAAAGCAAATAATCAAAGCCCCAACATTCATTATTTAAAAAAAAAATCTAATGATTTTTAAGCCAGACTAATGATTTTAGAACAGCTGGAGTTGGCAATACTGCAGTAACATATTAGAACAGAATATCACCTTTGTATGGCACCATTACACAACCCATATTATCAAATATAGGTTATGACAGAACATCTTTATTCCTCTAATCACCACCCACTGCACTTCACCCAAAGCAAACACACTGAGCTCCACTTTACTGTCTAGGCTCCTTCTTTCTCTCTCTCTCTCTCTCTCTGTCACACACACACACACACACACACAAACACTCCCATACAAAGCATGGCATCTCATTAAAGAGCATATGATCAGATAATGGTAACACAGTCAAGTGATTTTGTTTAGAGTTACATATAGCAAAGTCTTTTTATTAGTCTAGTACTCTCTTTAGGCCCTTAATCAGAAACCTACATCTTAAATACCTGAGACTTTGAATGGAAAGTGTTCTCAGTAAGAGATGCTATAGCTCAGACTCATTTCTGGTACTCACAAGTCAGCTTGTGAGGGAATAATAGCTTGACCCACCCAAGAAACAAAGTAGTTGTATTGTACAGATGAGCCTCAATGAGAGTGAGTCATGTACACTAAGCTTGCTGCAGCTAGTTTCAGGTATACAAGCATGTGAAGTCTACCAGGATGTGGTCGGATTGTAGTAAAGTACATATAATTTGTTTTTCCCCAGAAGCCTTTGCAATAAACCCACAACTTCTTTGGAGGTAACTTGACTTCACTGCACTACTTTCAGCCTTCTGGAGAAATTATAAAGGTTACTCACTACCTCTTGGTACCACAACGATGGCTATTGCCATCCTTAAATTAATCTCATTTCTTTTCTTTCCCTCCCATAAGTGTTTGGCAGTGGAAGATAATATCAGAAAATTAGTTAGTTATCTTTTGGGTATAAAACTTCAAAGAAGAGAGAATAATGATGAAAACATAATAAATTTAAGTGGAAACTCTGACAACTACTCAGTACCAATAAGAATATTTTTAATTTTTCAAATGCATTATAAATAAAATGCATGTCAGGCTTTCAGCTTTTTAGTATTAACTTTATTAGTAGTAGTTCCATTCAATGACTTCAGCTGGCAGACAGAATTTGAGTGCACTCTATAAGCAATAAACCTACTCTTATTCTTATTTGGATATCTCGACCCATTATTATATGTTCTGGTTTTGAGGTTCTTTAGTAAGATGACAGTAATAAGTGCTAAGTGGTTTTTAAATTAATATTTATAGTAATGACACCAGCCAAGTTAGAAACAGAGCATTAACCTGAGGATTTACATAGGATGGAAAATCTGGAATATTTTCTTAATTACAAAAATTGGAGCTTTCCCCTTTTTAACTGACAATCTGGCAACCTGATATGTAAACAAATATCTATTTTTCAGAAGTATGCAGAAGTCAGTGATCAGCGAACTTCCAAAAGTTCAGATAAAATAATTATTATTTATTTAGTACACAAAAATGAGCTAGGCACTTTGCACAATAAGTAAAAGCAAGGTTCCACCTCTGAACAGATTGCAGTCTAATAGCCTGATCCAAAGCCCACTGAAACTCTTTTATAAGGGCTTTTATTCTTTTACACATTTAGTAGAACCATCAAGATGTGTGTATCTAAATTGAGTGACCATGTGATCATATTGTAATCCTTGTTCTTCCTTGTGCCTTACCTCTTTTTATTTGCTTGTTATTCTCACTTATTGTATCACACCCAAGACAAGGTTCCAAACCTGCCCTTGGCCTCAGAGTTAAGTCTAGACAGCAGCTGGGAGATGTGATTCCCAGCATGGGCAAACAGATGCACTAGCTCTGCTTGAACTAGCGTGCTAAAAATAGCAACATTGTTGCAGTAGCACAGGTGATGGTTCAGACTCGCTATTCAAATACAATCCCACCCTTTTCCCTTGGTACCTACTTGAGGGGCTACCCCAAGCTGCCACCCATGCCACTGTGACCACACACTCTGCTATTTTTAGGATGCCAGATCAAGCAGAGCTAGTGCATAACTGTCCACCCATGTGGAGAAACCAGCTAATGCATACACATAACCCATGTGTAGGTGAAGGCCTGCATTTGTCTTAGTGTCTAATCGATAGGCCACTGATGTCACTAGTAGCCTGAAGAACAGAAGCTGACTGGAGAGTCAAAGTGTTATTTTAGATGTGATATAATGAGGATAAGCAAAAAAAGAGGAAAGGAGTAAGGAAGTATAGGGATTACAGAGAGAAAAGTCACAGGGTCATTCAGTGTAGACATGTATAATTTAGCAAACCATTAAGATGTATGTGGGTTGGCAGCTAGAGTGACCAGACAGCAAATGTGAAAAATTGGGATGGAGGTGGGAGGTTATAGGAGCCTATATAAGAAATAGACCCCAAAAAATTGGGATTGTCCCTAAAAAATTGGGATATCTGGTCACCCGATTGGCAGCACCAGATATGAATGTTGACCACCACTTCCCATTACAAGATCCTGTTTTCTGTTGCTAATAGCTTTGCCAAAATTTGACCATTTGGGGTAAAACTTTTCATTCTGGGTGCTGCAGACTGAATTCTTTCAAAAATAAAAATGTCAGTACAGTTTAACCATTTCTGAAAATAAGGCTGGGGAAAACACCTTGTTTTGCCCATGTAAAAAAATTCTGGTGACCTTTTCTTTCAAACGTGATTGTGCTCCCATGCTTTGAAGCAAGGGCTTGAAATTTGGCAGAGATTTGCTTGGAGGCTTTGCACATCATGAAAGTCGGCCATAATTTGGCCAAGGGATAAGGCTTTCAAAAAATCACAGTTTGCACATCCTCTGTAGAGACTTCTTAGATTTTAGCAGCTAAATTCTCCGAAGAGCCCTTCCATGCTGGGCATGCTCCACTCTGGGGCTAAAAAGGATTTGCCCCAGTTGTAGCTCTGGGTTGTTGCAGATATTGTCCAGTCAGTCTGGAACCCTGAACTGAGGAGAGGGAGACTGTCTCTCCTGTGTACTCAGTGACCCTTCTGGCTGGCCCAGGCAGCTCTGAGGAGGAAGCTGCCTAATTCAAATGCAGGAAGGTCAAGAGTCAGAACTGTGGGGTGGGTGGGGAAGAAGACAGACTGGTAGTGGACACTGAGCAAGGAGACTGGGACCTGGCCGGAAAACAGGGTGAAGAGACTGGAAGTCACCAGCTGGCGGGAGATTGGTTGGGTGAAGCCAGTCCCAGGAAGACTGGGATTGGCTGGGCAAGGAGTCTGGGACTGAGAACCAGTGGGGTGGGGTAAGAAGATGCGGAGGAAGGGAAGATAGATCTCACAAGGAGCCGCAGCATGGGGACAGAGTGGGCTTTGGCTGGGCAAGGAGAGAGGGACAAAGAGCAAGGGTGGGCATTGGACATTGAGGTGAGATAGGGAACTGGGGGATGGAGATTGGGACTGGAATCCAATAGAGATGGGAAATGTGGTGGAGGGACTGAACATCAGGGTGAGGGAAGAGAGAAATCAGATGAGAAGCCAGGGCAGGAGAATAGGGGTGGCTGGGAAAGGAGCTTCAAGACAAGGAGCTGACAGGTGTTTGGGTGGAAGTGGGAATGGTTCAGCAAAGAGACTGGGAGTGAAATGAGTAGCCTGAGGAGTAGAGACTGGGACTGGCTGGGTGTGGAGAATTGTTCTGAGATAGGAGAGGTGGGGAACAGACAGGACTGCAACAGGGACAGGTTGGAAGGGATGGGACAGAAGGGGTCAAGTTTGGAGAAATGGGCAAATTAGTATGTGCCCACTAGACCTCACTCTCCTCTGGAGCCTGGAATGGAACCCAAGTTTCCTGAGTCTCACCATTCCTTTGCTATCAACAGATATCTATGAAATGCATTGGCAAAGCATCCCATCCCCTCTATTTCTTGTCCACAAAAAGGACAACAAGCTGCTCTTGCTATCAGTTACTCAGGTACCTGAAGTGGCAGAAGTCTGGGCAGTGGAGGTTAGGGTTCCAGTTAGAACTGTCTAAAACTTGGGATTTCGTTCACAGAAAATTTAAACATTTTGAAACTTGTTTGCATTCAAATTCAGACACAAACAAATTTTTTTTTACAATTCCCTCAAATTGAAAATTCTGTAAAATTTTCATATCCGAAACACGAAAACATGGTGTTTAAATAAAATATGCACCCCAGAACCCAGACTTCTGTGAAGATCTTCACCATGGGATCCCCACCATCCTCGCTGCCCCAAGGTCAGAGACCCCAGGGCTTCCAAACACTCAAGCCAGCTGGAAAATATAGTATGATCATACAAAAATGGAGAATAACTGACTTAGTGGTAGTACTGATGTAAACGATTTAGCGATTATAGTGGATCACAAATTGAATATGAGTCTACAGTATGTTGCAGCTGTGAAAAAAGGCTAATATCATTTGGGGGTGTATTAACAGGAGTGCTGTATGTAAGACATGAAAGGTAAAGGTCCGGCTTCACTCAGCACTTGGTGAGGCCTCAGCTGGAATTCTGTGTCCAGTTCTGGGCACAGAAGAGAGCAACAAAAATAATAAAAGTTTCAGAAAACCTGACCTATAAGAACAAGGTGAGAAAACTGTGCATGTTTAGTGAGAAGGAGAAGACTGATAACAGTCTTCAAATATGCTAATGGATGTTATAAAGAGGAAGGTGATCAATTGTTCTCTCTGTCCACTGAAGGGAGGACAAGAAGTAATGGGCTTAATCTGCAGCAAGGGATATTTAGGTTAGATGTTAGGAAAACTTTCCAACTGTAAGGGTAGTTAAGCACTGGAATAGGCTTCCAAGTAAGGTTGCCAACTTTGGTTGGACGAATTCCTGGATATTTCATCACATGACATAATCTTTAATTAAAGATTAATCTTTAATTCCTGGAGACTCCATGACAATCCTGGAGGGTTGGCAACAGTTCTTCCAAGAGAGGTTGTGGAATCTCTATCACTGCAGATTTTAAAACAAATTAGACAAACACTAGACTGGAATGGTTTAGGTTTACTTAGTCCTGCCTCAGTTCAGGGGGCTGGACTTGATGACCTCTCGAGGTCCCTTCTAGCCCAACATTTTTATCATCCTATCTTTAAAGACTATCATAATGCACATGCACAAGGGGACCAAATTAAAGTTGCATAAGCAATGTTAATTCTGGCATTTCCTGACTTTCAAGTACTTGAATTTACAACCTTAATGTTTTTTTAATATAGTTTCTGCGTGTGTGTGTGTGAGAGAGAGAGAGAGAGAGAGAGAACGAACAAAACCAGAAGGAACACAGTACACTGTGACTTAACCCAAAATGGCAACTGCCTTTGCAGCATAGGGTTCCATTTAAAAGTGCTACACACAGAAAACACACATTCACCCTATGCTAAACAGTGCAAAATCCTCATGAAATTCAGTGCATCACGGCTCAGTGCATTCATAGACTTCAAGCCCATATCCATGCAGAAGTTTAGCAAACGTGGACTGAGATTATTTTAACAGTTGGGGAGCTATCACTCCTACCTCCCTCAATTCCTTACCTTGTCCCTGTTCTCCTTTAGCCAACTTTTTTCCTACAGTCAGCAAATCCAAAATCTCCCTTTCCCTGAAAAAATCAAGATGTCTTCTTTAAATTGTAAGCAAAGGGTATAGAGAGGAAAGCTGCAGGAGTTTCCACTTGGAGAGCTGAGTTTGACAAACAACTAATTCCCCAGGTTGGTTCTTGCCATTCTTTGCAAAGTACACTACAAGGTTCAGTTTACATCCTTCTCCTTGACCCAAACCTTGAAATTTGCATATCAGTCAAGCTTTATTGCCTCTGAAATAATAGCTGAATCGAACATGGTATGTGAATGTCTTGAGCTGTTTGTTGCTTCCTTTAACCCAACAAATCCTATTTCAGATCTCTTTAAGAATTGTGTTACGATGAGACACGCAGTGTATACGGTGTTTAATGCTTTTAATGTTCTTTCTGCCTGTAATATTATATGGTTACAAAGACACACAACTGCTAGTGTTAAGAAAATGTATTCTTATGTCATTGGAAATATTTAAGTGTGTGCTCTACTTGAAAAAAATATGATAAAAATATCAATAGCCTGGTGACACAGTATGATGATTCTTTTCCATTCGTTACTTTCTGTGAGATTGTGAAAGTTGAGCAACTGAGAACTGAGGTTCTCTAGTCAGATTACATTTCTGGCAGGTTAAATGTAAGCTTCATCTGCAAATAGCCTCCAGGATTTAGCCGAAAATGATTTCATGTATCCCCTAAGAATCTGTCCTGTTGTGGTAACTGGGCCAACAAATTTACTCTAATTGTGAGCTCCACTGTAAAAAGTATGTGAAAGCTCATAAAATATCACAATAATAAATATCAAGTGTTGATGCAAAAGGGTACAAAAAGGAGTCAGAAAAACTGAATTAGGTTGAACATAAAGCCCTCCAGATTTAACTCAAGGACTGTGTTAAGATCACCTTGGTAAACAAGAAAATGAAACAAAATTGGTGTGTTGGATATTAGACCTAATTGGTGGATAAATAAATGAGGAGATGGGCTATTCCTCCCATTATTGCCTTTTTGGGTCCTTAAAGAACAGAGAGAAGAAGATATTAAGGCAATTGGATGGAGCTTCACCATCCTGGCTTCCTCTCCCCTTTGTATCCCCCATCTCTCAGGACCTTCATCATTCTAACCCTGAGAAATGTCCTGACCAGACCAGACCAGAGAGCTGGATCCAGATAACTTCACCACCTCTACCAACTCCAGCTGAATCCCAAACACCATCTGGGATGAAATAGGATTGGATTTTAACATCACCAACAAAAATTCCAGCCCATATCACCTAATTTCTCTTTTCCCCAAAAAGGACAGCAATTACCATCTTTGATAGCATCTACGAAACCGTCAAACAAAGTAGAGGGTCCTTTTAAAACTCACACCAGTTAAAAGAAAGGGGAACAAGAAATGTTGTTTAAATGAAAACCTTACTTAATACTCTACATTTCAAATGTTGTAATTGTTTTTCCTTCTTTTCTGTATCTTTGATAAAAGGTTAAAAGAATTTGTAATGGTGTGTCTCCCATAGTACTAAACAGGCTGAAGTCTCTGTAAACCAAACCATGAACACTGTTTAATGTTGGACAGTGACTGGGTTATGTTAACACTTTTGGCTCATTTATTACATCTACATTAATACAATCAACCACACTCCTCTCTCTTTTCAGATGACTCTAATTTCTTAATTGTTAGGATATCTAGATGGAGGTTGCCCTGGGAGAAATCCATACCTCAGCCAGACTTCCCCTGCAGTTCTTGTTGTTGGCAATAGGATCAATAGCAATGTTTTTGCTGGGGGCCCTTTCTACTGTAATTATAGCAAGAGGTTTTCTGTATCTGCTGTGCTGCTTTTTTTTTTCCAGTGTGAAGGAGGGGTGATACAGTACCATATTCTTTTAAATGCATTGTCTGTCCAAAGACAAAGCTGTAAACACTGATTCCCAACAAGATGTTGATCTAGGTCACAATCCGGGTCACACTGAAATCAACGACAAAATTCAATGGAGAACAGTTCTGAGTCTGAAAGAAACTTCAGAGAACCTCACAGGAACAGAGGGTCAAAAGAAATAGAACCTTGTAAAAAGAACACTGCAGCCACTTATTGAACCCTCAGTTGGCTTTCGGTCTAGCTTACCTGTAAAGCCAGATAGGATTTTTAGGATTCCTGTAAGGTGGGGACAGTTCTAATAGCCTTTTAATGCATCAGCTATTCTGGGCAAATGCCTCTTCTGACTTTATATAGCTGGGAATATATAGAGTTTAGTTCCAAACATTTGTTTCACTTCCTGAGCATCACTGGATAGTCATACATGTGTGTGATGGTTGGGCATAATCATTCAAATATTTTGCTTTGATGGGCAGTGGATTCATTGTGAGAGCTCACATTGCTGTAGGTGATCCCCTTTAAAAATAACTGCATCTTTGGAGGAACACCTCTTCAAGGAAGGTTTTTGTATTATGGGGAAAAGTTATTTACAACATTTGTGAGTTCTCCTTTGAAGTCACTTGTCTTGCTGAGAGGAGGGATGAGTTGGACTTTGAAGAGTCTTAGTTCGTACTGGATCTCTCTCTTTGAAGTACTTTTCCCTCTGTAACATTTCCTCCAAGAAAATTTCTCATTCTTTACTGGTCTCCTGAAAAATATTCCCTGAGGGCAAGCATCCCTGAAGAATTATTCACCTCAGAGAAATATTCAATGATGTGTTTTTTCATTCTTGCCAACAGCAGGCAGACTCTAGTTGTTCACTTTCTCCATCAGTGTATATTAGCATAGCATCTGCTGGGCAGTGGTCTAATGTATATAATGATTTATACTACATTTACCTGGTAAAGTCTCAATAATCCCAGTTTTCATTCTGCTGCTGTTAAGATGCAGAACAGTTTCAGATGTAACTCCCTGAGTTCACACACTCAGAACTTTGAGACTGAAACTTTCTCATCCATGTTCTCTTCCTAAAGGTGAATGTTCTCTGAACGCCTGAACAAAATCCCTTCACAGCCATTCTAAGGTCTGAAAATGCTCAGTGATGGGTTTGGTAAAAACTTAGACAGCTAACCACAGGGAACATATACTTTTCTCACTTTAAAGAATTCCCACCACAGTTTTTTAGACAAGACGTCAACAAATTACTGAAATCTGAAGCTTCATTCTTAGCATAGCGTTCAGTGAGGACTAGTGCCTTTGTTTGGTTTGAAATGCAGGCAGGAGGGAAGGGAGGCAGCAGGGAGAGAAAGCAGGGGCACAGAGAGAGAAGACAAACCTTAAAAGCTTTTCAGTTGTTACAGCAACATTCCTTATACTAAATACAGGAAAGTGTAGGAAATTGTGAAAATGCTATCAGGACATTATCAAGTTGCAAGCAAAGCCACTCTTGTAAAGATTTTCAGGGCAACTGCTATGCATATGTATTACACACACATATTACACAAGCACACTGAGTGGCATTTGCTGTCTCAGCCAGACTCCATGAAAGAGGTTTGCCCCAGGTAGATTATCAAGCTCATCCTGAGCCTTGTTATCTTTGTCAGCACAGGGAGCGTGCATCCCAGAAAAAAGGAGGGACTCAGACAAAACATGGGGGAAGGGAAATAAACCAATCAGTCTAACTTATTCTACTTTGCTAAAACCCAAACAAGTGCCAAAAAAGAGAGAGAGAGAGTACCCGCGTATGGAGAAGCTGAGCTAAACGAGATTACATTCTTCATTGAGATTACGTTCTTCACTCCAACCAGCAGTCCACTGAGAGTTTTATGCAGGCATGGGCCTGAGTCAAAACCCTATATCTGAACAACCCCAGGCATTGCAGTTATGATATGAATCCAGATCTGGATCTGAATTGTATGGATGGCATCAATCTCTACACCAGGCTGAACTAATACTCCATATCTGAACAGTTCTGAACTCAGGGGCTAGAGAGTTAAAAATACAGATTTAAATGCTCCAGCTTGGAACCATCACTAAATTTAGATTAAACCTCATTATTGTCTTGGGACAAAGTGAAGATTCCTAAACTTCTTTCTCTCTGGGCTCTGTTGGTAACAGATTAATGCTACATATCCAAAAGATGTAAAACTCTTTATTTGTTGCCTGATACTATTCTAGGGCCTTTGCAGATTTTTTCACCTTGCACATTATTTAAAGGGCTGACTCAACCCCAAAAGCATCTTTTGCTAGCATTGAATTAAACAATAATTGTATTTACTGTGAGCACATTTTCCACTTATTTTGAATATTTACTTTTAAACATGTTTGCATTTGCTGACTCTTTCCTATTTCTTACTTTTAATTCCATTCTGGGCACTTTTTGACCTCATAATCTCTCCATGCATGACATCACAATCTGTTGCCATGGAAAGGACCACAATATCAAACAAGTATTATGGTCAAAGGTTACCTTGCAGAAGAAAGATAGAGAATTCATGGAAAAAAATCCATTAATACTTAACTATAGCGCAAAGGAAAATATCATACTATCTTTACCCAAACCAGTTACATAATTTTAAAAGGAAGCACTCAAGTAGGATGAGCCCTTATCTGTTGTCAAAATCTTCCCTTCTCAGTGGTAATTGAAGTTTATATATATATAAACTGTGCATAATAAAAATCTCCATTGCAATATACTGTATGTTTCCCATATCATTTTGAATAAATGTGAAAAGGTAATCGTATGCCACTGCAAACACAGAGCCCTATCCCACAATCCTTATTCACATGAGAAATAACAAGGTTCTTTTCACCCATACATGTCACAGCACTGTACAAAGGAAGACATGGATTGTTAGTCCCATTTTACATATGGGGAAAAAACAGAGGCGCCAGCAGTGATTCGGTTCAGTCCATCTAGTAGGTTAGTATCAAAGCTGAGATTAGAACCCTGGCCTTCTAAGTCCCAGTCTAGCACCCTACCCACTAGACAACACTGCCATCTGCAGAGTGGTTTACTGCAATGGGATTAGTAGTCATATGAATACGGGTTACAGGCAGATCAGAGGAGAGTAATGGTCCAAGAACATGACCATAATAGTAGTTAAATTACTTGCCCACTCCCACCTTCCTCACACACCATAAGTGCCCCACTTGCTTTAATTGAGCTTTTGGGTGCACAAAGAGGCATTACGACTGATTCTCATTTCCTCCTTGATCACAGAGCAAGTGGCTCGGAGGTAGTACATGGCTGCAGGGCTACATCGGCAGGTAGTCATCATGCATTCCAAGGGCAGCCAAGCTGCACTGATCAGAGAGGAGGGGGTGGAGCCAAGGTGGTGCTCAATTTTTACCTCTCTCCAACCACTCATTGCCCATTCCTAGCTGTACACATCAGCCTATCCCGTGAACCCAGGTCCTAGTTCACAAGAGGGTTTGATGGGTAGGAAGGGTTTCTTACTCTGACTTATTCCTTTGCAGGCATATGGTCCAAATCCCAACTAGCCCCTTTGTTGTCATTCCAATCCAACACAGAGAGGACTTCCTTATTTTTGAAATATCTCTTCAAGCTTCATAAGGGGAGGAGAGGAGGGTTAACCATCAATTTTAAAAAACAAGCAAAAAACTTTACACCGAGTTAAATGAATTGATGAAAAGCTATGTGCTGAGCCAACACACCTGCTAGGCTCGACTGAGAGCACACTAACGAGGCTCTAGCATGCTTTCCTTTGATCACTAACCCCTTTAGGGTCGCTGGACAAGGGAGCAAGGCTTTCAAAAACCAGCTCCTACGTGACCAGAGGAGATCGCAAACAGAGAGGTTTTGCCAGGGAGTCTGAGGCACCTTTGAAAACTGAAAGTCAAATCACACCAAGGAAAACAGAAAGGCTCAAACTCGAGTGTGCCAAATGTAAAAATATAATTAGGCAGGCCTAACAAGAATTTGAAGAGCAACTGACTCAAGAAAGACAAGACCATTGCAGAGAAACCAAATGAATTCTTTGTGTCAGTCGTCACTGCAGAGGATATGAGGAAGAGTCTTTTTAGGTGACAAATCATAGGAATTGTCCCAGATTGAGGTATCAGTAGAAGAGGTTTTGGAACAAACTGAAAAATTAAACAGTAATAAGTCACCAGGACCAGATGGTAATTACCCAAGAGCTCTGAAAGATCTCTCATAAGAAATTGCAACACTGATTTTTTGTAATAGTTCCAGAAGCAATCCTGGCAGTTATAATCCAGTAAGCCCAACTTCAGTACTAGGCAAATTAGTTGAAACTATAGCAAAGAACAGAATTTTCACAGACATGGGATGAACACAATATTTTGGGGAAGACTCAACATGGCTTTTGTAAACGAAAATTATATCTCACCAATCTACTAGAATTCATTGAGAGTGTCAGCAAACATGAACAAAGCTCATCCAGTTATACAGCGTACTTGACCTTTCAGGAAGCCTTTGACAAGGTCCCACACCAAAGGTTCTTAAGCCAAATAAGCAGTCATAATATCAGAGGGAAGGTCTTCTTGTGGATCAGTAACAACTCAAAAGATAGGAAAGAAAAGCTAGAAATAAATGGGCAACTTTCACCATGAAAAGTGGTAAATAGGAGGATCCTCCAAAGATCTGTATCAGTATCAACATATTCATAAATCATCTGGAAAAGGGGGAAAATAGTGAGGATGATGAAAGATGCAAAATTACATAGATAGTTAAATCCAAAGCTGACTGCAAAGAGTTAAAAAGGGATCTCACAAAACTGAGTGACTGAGCAACAAATTGGAAGATAACATTCAGTGTTGATAAATGCAAAGTAATGCACATTGAAATGCATATATGAACTATACATACAAAATGATAGGGTCTAAATTTCACTCCAAAAAGATCTTGGCGTCATAGTGGATAGTTCTCTTAAAATATCTGCTCAACATGCAGCGGCAGTCAAAAAAAGCTAACGAAATATTAGGAACCATTAGAAAAGGAATAGATAATACAACAGAAAATATCATAATGCCACTATATAAATCTATGGCATGCCCACACTTTGAATACTATGTGCAATTCTGGCTGCTGCATGTCAAAAAAGATATTAGAATTGGAAAAAGTACAGAAAAAGAGCAACAAAAATGATTAGGGGTATGGAACAACTTTCATATGAGGACAGGGATTAAGAAGCCTGGGACTGTTCATCTTGGAAAAAAGATGACTAAGGTCGAGGAGTTCACAGAAGACTATAAAATCATCAATGTAGTGGAGAAAGTGAATAGGGAAGTATTACTTATCCCTTCACATAACACAAGAGCCAGGTGTCTTCGCCCAATGAAATTAGTAGGCATCAGGTTTAAAACAAACATAAGGAAGTACTCCTTCACACAGTGAACAGTCAACCTACGGATCTGGTTGCCAGATGTTGAGAAGACCAAAAGTATAATTAGCCATTGATGGACCTATCCTCCATGAACTTATCTATTAGCTAAGATTGTCAGGGATGCAATTCCATGCTCTGGGTGTCCCTAAACCTCTGACTGCCAGAAGTTGGGACTGTACAACAGGGAATGGATCACACCATAATTGCCCTGTTCTGTTCATTCCCTCTGAAGCGTCTGTCACTGGCCGCTGTTGGAAGACAGGATACTGGCCAAATGGACCATTGCTCTGACCCAATATGGCCATTCTTATGTCCATAAATCCAAGGGATATTACGGTTGATTATGTGCTCATAATAAAGTCCATCCTCGTTAAATACAGCAATCAGTGAGCTCAATTAATTCAAATTTAAACTGTCTATAAACATAACACTGTTTACATCTTCCATTTATGATAATATTTCAAATAATGTTGTTATAAAATTGCACTGCTTTTGTGCTATGTCATAAAATGGAAGCATTTATTACATTAAGCAGCAAGGAGCTGTATCTCATTTAAAACACATAACCACATAATTTCATAGATATATATCTATACAAAGATATATATCTATGAACAATGAAATTGCCCCAAAATTAAAAACCTTCTGGCGATGTATTTGTAAACATAATCAGCCCATAATTCAATAAAGAGATTCTGCTTTGAATTAATGTGAATTGCTTCTCTATTCTGCCTAACATATATAACTTTTCACCCAACCTTCTGCTCTACTACTCTTTGTTTCACTAAAAAATAATTCTAGTGCCCCCCCAAACTTGTAAACAGCAAAGACAGTACTTTTAAAAAAGAAAAGAACATGGAGTTGAAAAAATATGTATGCCCTAAAAATAAAAGTAAAAGATATCATTCTGTTATACCTGCAAATAAAAAAAAGGGCAAATTAATTTCTCAGAACTTCTGGCATTTTGCACATTAAAAAGAAATCATCGTATCAGTATTTTTTAATTATTCTGATAATGAGAATGAAAGCTAGATTGTTCAATGGAAAATGCAATAATTTTATATAAACATTTTTAAAAGTTTGCTTCATTTTGCTAATCTAAAACAAACTGTCCATATGACAACCTTTTAGTTATAATTTTTTCACTTACAGAGAGACCAAGTTTGGTACAAAAGTATATCTTAAAATACTTGAAGACAAATGAAATACTTTGGGGTTAATCCTTAAACAAGACAAGAATTCAAAGATAGTTGTTTGGTTTACAATATTTGCTGACTTTTTAAAAAGAAACGTGTTTTTAATATAAACCACATAGTAATTCAAAGGTAGAGGAAACAGAAGACTGGAGAGAGAGCAAAAGAGAGAGAGAGAGAGAGAGAGAGAGAGAGAGAGATTGAACGGATGGTATGTGTGGTGGTCAAAACCAGGAAATGGACATTTTTCCATAAATTTTCACTTATCAGATTTTGAAAGGGGTTGCTTGAAATTAGCTGTGTAGGTCACATAGTATCAGTTTAGGTTTCTTACTAGCTGAGCCAATCCCTTGTTGTGAAGAACATTAGCAGTAGCCATTTGACTCATTTTGTCCGAGGGAGTGATTGTGTTTTGTGTGTTCTCTCTAACCCAGTCAGAAAAATGTGATTGGTGACAGCAGCTACAGCAGGAAAGTGCTCTGTGCTGCCCCCTCAGCTGCACAGAAGTGATGGAAGAATACTTATTTCCTCTCCATGTCAACCAGGATTTAAAGGGATTTAAATGTGACCCTCCTTGGTAGCCTTACAAAAACACAAGAGAAAGAGCACTCACTCCTGAAAAGATGCCACAGGGAGACAACAGGCCATCCATCCTGCACTCAGAAGAAAACACCACGGTAAAATACTGGCCACACTGAAAAATGCTTCAATAGGTTCAAGATTTTACCCAAGTAGGAGTGTTGGGAACTGTAGGGTGGGGAGGGGAAAAATTTGTGTGGTGATTGGACTATGTGGTCCATGGGTCTCCTCTGTGGATTTTCAGATCCTCTCTCCATGCCACATTGTGGTGTCTTACTCCTGTTATTATTGTTGTGTTACTGTAGGATCTAGGAACCCCACTCAGGGAGCAGGATCCCATTGTGCTAGGTGCTGTACAGACAAAGACACTCACTTCCATATGGAGCTTACAGTCAAAGTGTTAGGCAGGACATGAAAGGTGGACACAACAGTGTGTTGGGAAAGTCACAGGATATGGTTATAAAATGAACAGAATTTAGCAGAAAAATGGAAGCCTCGGCGCACCACTTGTATTCTTGATTATAAGAATCCTTATGTCCCCTGCCCTAACTTACTTAAATTATTGCAGCCTTTATTGACACTGGTAGTCCTTTCTCACACTACAAACCAATGGGATCACCCTGCTTAAGGGTTGCAGGATCTCCTTACAAGTTTGTAAAGTGCCTTGCACAGCTATGTCACCGCATACCAAATAAATGGATGCTATTTATCATAATCATAGCCCACAGAGTATTTACTTCCCCCTATTCCTAGGGCTTCTCTTCTAAATGTAAATGTACTCAGTAAGGTCTCTAATGCTGGGGATGCTTACAAGTTAAGGACTCTAATTTTTAACAGCAAATCTCTAAGGCAGTGCTTATGAAATCACATAGGGCCAAATTCTGAAATGACCTAACTGCTGGTTACTGCAAGTGCTAGGTTGGCAAGCGGTGTAATTCACATGCTGATGGGAGATTGTATGCAATTTACATACTGAAGGTGGGTTTGTAGGAGCAAAAGCAGCCAGAAAGAGACCAGGTGTATACTAGAGACCTATATCAGTATAACTATGTCTCTCAGGGGTGTGAAAAATCCACACCGTGAGCATTTGTACTGACCTAGCCCCCTGTGTAGACAGTGCTATGTTGACAGGAGAGCTTCTCCTGCTGACATAGCTACCGCCTTTCAGAGAGGTGGATGAACCACACTGATGGGAAAAATTCTCTCGTTGGCATTGTAGTGTCTTCACTAAAGCACTACAGTGGTGAAACTGTACCATTCTATGTAAAGTCTAGCCCAGAAAGTGTAAGTAGTTTAAGAAAATGCCAGTGCTGGCCTCCCCATACTTTACTTCAAACTGCCCCATACCAGGGTACTTAAACCCTTTGAGGTAGTTAGGTCATTCTCAAGTCCATGGGATGCAGGTGGGAGAGAAGGAGGGGCACTAGGTGTGTCTGCTGAACAAGATTTGAAGTAAATAATCTGGAGGTGAAAAGCTTTCCTATGCTTCCCTTCATCTGTGTCTTGGAAAAGCACTTCCAGGCTTCTTTATAAGGCAAATCTTCCCTCCTTCTCTGCACACTCGCTTCCCCTTCCACTCTCACATTCCCTTCTCTCCTGCTGACTTCAGATTGGAGACGGACCATTTCTTTAAATTCTCCAGTAGATTGGTTGCAGGCCTCTGGGAGTCTGTGGCCAAAACTAAAACCAGGGACAATTCCTGAAGAAGTAAGCTCACAATGCCCTGTTTATTTATACAGCACAAATGATTGAAATCATTATGCCCCAGACTAGCAAGACCTATTTATAAACAGAATTTTAAGATGAGCAATATAGCAGAACTCTCCACTACATCGTAACAAACGCCAATCCCATCCCCACTATAGAGCTCTGGGCCCCAGCTCACTTGCCACATGAAAGATTCATTCCTTGCCTGTTAAATTAAAATCTAATCATATTCTGCAGTAAACAAGGCACAAAGAACACTCGCAAAATTATGGGATGAAAACCAGCAACACTAAGGGCCAAACTCTCCCCTCAGATCTATCCTACAGATCTCTGACAAGTGCAATCAGTTAAATGTTTGAGCGCTTGACAACAGCCACCCCACTAGACTTTTGATCTGTTTGATATTTTGCTATACTCCATAAATTATGGATCCTTAGATCTACATGTCCTCCATGTTTATGATGGCGGGTCTCCAGAAGGGAGAAGGCTGGGGAAGAGCTGGGTATTTCTCTCAAAACACTTAAATTATTCCTATGTTTCTCTCCACACAAAGCAGATCTGGAACCAATTAAATGGACATCAGTTCCAATTGACTTTGGAAGGAATAACTTTTGCTCTTGATCCTTCTCAGACATGCAGCCAATAGGGAGCGGGTTAATTTACATGACTTTTTAGAAAAAAATGTATGTGTTTTACATATCTCTCAGCAAAATCCAAGATCCAAAACAGCACAATCTAGCACTCTGGAATGCCATTCAAAATTCTGACTCTCACTACACGGCTTTGACTCTTGGAATGATACTAATTCAGAAAAACAGAGGGTGGGGGGTTCCCCCCCCCTCATCTATGACTGGCATAATAATCTTCACACATCAGAAGAAAAATAGCTTACATTGTGAGGAGGTAGGAAATTTCATGGCAGATGATGTCACATGTTAGCTTTTCATTTGCTGCATGCCACATAAGGTCAGCTTTAGTCACAAATGCCTCCACACCCTCTGTGAAATGTGACATTACATCTTAATCAAATACATTTAATCACTGAGAAATACGTATTTTGTAATCTTAACAGTTTACTTAAACAGCAGCAATAATAACCAGCCCTAGATATGACTACACTTTGAGGATTAATAATGCTTAGCAGTGCTTTACCTTTTTCTTTCTAAAGTGCTGAACATAAGAGCGGCCATACTGGGTCAGACCAAAGGTCCATCTAGCCCAATATCCTGTTGTCCAACAGTAGCCAGTGCATGGTGCCAATGCCAGAAGAAATGAACAGAATAGGTAACCATCAAGTGATCCATCCCCCGTCAGCCATTCCCAGCTTCTGGCACAGAGAGGCTAGGGACACCATCCCTGTCCATCCTTGCTAATAGCCATCGATGGACCTATTCTCCATGAACTTATCTATTTCTTTTTTGAACCTTGTAATAGTCTTGGCCTTCACAACATCCTCTTGCAAGGAGTTCCACAGGTTGATTGTGTGTTGGGTGAAAAAATACTTCCTTTTTCTTGTTTTAAACCTGCTACCTATTAATGTCATTTGGTTGTAAGGAGTAAATAGCACTTCTTTATTTATTTTCTCTGTGCCAGTCACGATTTTATAGACCTCTATCATATCCCCCCTCAGTCATCTCTTTTCCAAGCTGAAAAGTCCCAGTCGTGTTAATCTCTCCTCATATGGCAGCTGTTCCATACCTCTAATGATGCTCAGGGCTCACAAATGTTAACTAATTGTTCCTTACAAAAACTAGATGAATCATTGGGAGAAATTCTATGGCCTTTATTATGTAAAAGCCTGGGTAGGTGATTATAATGGTTCCTATTGGTCTTACAATCTAGTCAGTCTATGAATTGTGAGTTTCCTAGCTTTATAGGAGGTGATCTGTTATAACAGCTTTTTTTAAAAAGGGCTGTCCTAGTGTTGGATGTTAAAAACAGGATGCAAGGTTTCCAGGTGCATGTTTAATTTTCTAGTCATGCCTTTATTGACTAAGCTGCTTGGCTTACACAGATGATTGTTTATTTCTCAGATAAGGCTAATCACAGATGTGATGCTATGTTGTTTGTGCATTGATTGACTGGTAAAACAAATGGTTAGGAAGCATCTCGTGGATGACCAGATAGTAGATACAGAAATATGTATGTGCAGTTCTACCCCTAAGGATAGGTACAGGTTCGGTAATGGTCATGTTTGGGAGAAGCATAGATCTGTTATCCCCTGCTACTGACTTAAGTTCCACTGCCCTGGCTGCATGCAGAGGTCTGACAAAAAACTGTGTGTGCGTATGAATCTTCCAGTGAGTGGAATCTGACCTAATGAGCAATATTATGGCACCAAAACCCTCTTCCATTCAGCATAGCTGAGTAGGAGAGATCCATAATGCAGTTGCTTGCAATACTGTACTTGAGACAAAGGGGAAAGGCCTCCACAGAGCACCAGCTACGTCTGGGTGGGGATAGTTGTGGAAAGAACACATTACATCATTTACACAGGCAAAACAAGTGCATTGGCTGAGCCCAATTCTCTACCTAATGTCCACGGAGGAATTATTCTTTCTATAGCAGTCATGCCTCCCTCCATCACCCCGTGGCTGCTACTCAACCCTAGCATTCCAGTGTTTGTTTTTCTGACCCAGACAGGTGAAGCCAAATTCTGCTCTCAGCTACACGCGTACAAACCTGTAGGGTTTCATGCATGAAACTGAGAGCAAGGCATGGACCATGGAGTTGCCAGGGGGAAAAAGTGCTACATGCAGGCAATTAGAAGCACTAAAGTAAACATTTAGTCACCATTGACGCATGAGCTGAAAAACACAGTAGTCAATTACAGCTTTCGGCAGCAATAATTAATATGGTGTTGATGAAAACTGTGTTTTTCATTCAACATACAAAGCTATTCCAGGTAATTAAATGTAACCTCATATATATGTAATTTGCCTTTAGACTGCACATGTTACAACGTCTTAGACTTGTACAAAGCATTCTGGGGAGAAAGAGTATAGAAACATTAGCTAGAGTGTATTTGTTTGAGTTCAAAGAATCACACTTTACTGTTAGGTATTGTCAATAAAAAGATTTAAAATGTAACCATTTCACACGATCTTTATTTTTGAGATATGAAGATGCACAAGGAGATTGATTGTAACATGCACACAGTAGGCAGGCATATATGCATCTCCCTATGTCTTAACATCCTGGGACTTTCTACAGGCACTGCATACAGGGTAAGTAAAATACTTAAGGAAACGGGCACTGTTGTCATCTTTCTTAAAGGACTTCCCAGTATCATGATGCTAGAGGATGTGATTTCGGTGAATACAGAAAAAGGGGCAATGAAGAAGCTAGTAAGGGATCTAGGGGCCTGATTTTCAGAGCTGCTTATCCCCTCCAAAGCCCACTGAAGTCACTGGGAGCTAGAGGTGAGCAGCCCTGATTAGTGGTTGCAAAACTGGATTCTGCGGACCTCTAAAGGTCTGCAACGTACTTCCAAATGGTCTGCATAGTTGCTTCCATCACAATGATTTAGCATGAACAACTGAAACTGGGGGTGGTCCTGCCATCCTAGAAAGTTTCAATCTGCCCTCAGGAAGAACTCATTTGTAGACCTGAAGAATTCCTTTGCACTCTATGCTTTGTAATGGTTCTCCACAAGTGATAAAACTGGTTTCCATTCAACACCCAGATAATTTTATAGGATCATTACCAAGATTCCCCAAAATTATTCCAGACTAATAATAATTAGTAGACTCATAAAGTTTGAATTACCAATAGCCACCTGTCCGGCACATGTAAACAGTCAAATATTTTTATTCTGAGCTGCAAATTACCCCTTATAAAGCTTTTTAATAACTCTTCAGAAAATATCAAGCCATTCAGAATTTTAACAGTTACAAATTTTTAAGCAAAAAACATGACAACTTTTAGCCCTTTTTAACATAGAGCATTCTTGTTTCTGAATAGCATCTCAGCCTTACATTTTCTAAATAAAATAGACTATCATTGTACAACAACACAACTAGCTACAAGCTGCTTTACATCATTAAACAAATGGATATTTTTCCGATAACCACTTCAGATTCTTTCACAAAAGGTGACTGATTCTTAATATTAAAAACTCTTTCTGATTAAATAGCACAGAGACTAATAACATCCCCTAATAATCAAACCATCTGTCAGTGCCTTGCCAAAACAATCTGCATTGACTAACTTGATCTGAACACAGAATGTAAGTTCTTTTCCAGAAGCATTTGCGATGTCTTTGGGTAAAATTCAGGAAAGACTTATGGTCCATTCAGGTGGATTTTCGATCCATGAAATGTACTTAATGTAAAATTGTGAGGCTCTTTGATACCAAGGAAATTCTCTGGCTTGGGCATCAAATAAACATTTCCTCTGTGCGGGAATAATGAAGTCTAACACTTATTCAATGGGAGCACAAGCCAAAAAGGAATGGCAGTATCATACAAAGCTTATTCATGTACTTTATGTGGGCGGGGGGTGGGAGAGTCTTTTCTAGACTTCTTTTGCGCTGTCTCCATCTGTGTTGGAGAACTGCATTATTTGTAGCCTTCAAACTAAAACTTGGCTGCTGTAGTTTTCTCAGGACAGCAGGACACTGGAGATGGGACTGAGC
This sequence comes from Dermatemys mawii, assembly GCA_007922305.1. NCBI lineage: Eukaryota > Metazoa > Chordata > Testudines > Dermatemydidae > Dermatemys > Dermatemys mawii. The sequence goes on from ML677332.1 coordinate 74,145,475, forward strand.
TGCAAAACTTGACCCCAAAGCTGGATTTTGACCTGCCATCTCCACAAAATCCAGGAATGCTTGGCTACACTGTTTACGGAGGTGCAGCTACAACACTCAGATCTGGAACCCTTTTGAGCCCTTCAAGGTTTGGTGGTGTTCAGATCTAGGCCTATCTCCTGCAGAATATGCCAACTACAAGAACAATAATAACCATCTTGTATCAGGAAAAAAAGAAATGGTTATGGTGAACTAGATGCCAACTTCCAAGTGTTCAAAAATTGTAAGTCAGGCCCTCAAAAATGTAGGAAATTTTTAAAAAAATAATAAAGGTTGGATTCTTTTTATTTGCCTTCTGGTATCCCAGTATTTAGGGTGTGTTTGCATCATGCTTTCAATATTTTCACCACAACCAAAAGGACTAGAACTTTCTCTCTTTTTTTTAAATGAAAGATGAGATTCTCATGTAATCACTCAAATCTGGGAGCTGGGGTTTTATGAAATTCACTAAATATTGCAAGGCTCAAAATACAATGAAGGGTTGGAAGCACTGTAGATCTATGACAAACTTGTGGCCCTCAGAAGAAACCTGGCAAAATTCACCTGGTTGCAGGTTTCCTTACAAACTCAAAACTCAGTCCCACGTAGTCTAAAAATTCACTACAATTTATCAGCCTTTCACATCAACCTGGGCATATTTATGGTTTTGTTCCTACACTATATAAAACTCAGGGTTTTGCATGGATTTGACATGAGCCTGGTGAAGCATAGTAGACTTGATTCTCTCACTGAGATTTTGAGTTTCTTTAACACAAATTCACCCTCTCCAAAACAGAGAGAGAGTTTACTCAGCACTGAAATCACTGGTCTCTGCACAGCTCTTGGGGTTTGAATGAGCTCATCCTTGTATGGGTGTGCAAGGTTGGCCCCTTGCACAGAGGCCTAGCCCAAGATAGTACTGGAATCCAGCACCACCATCTGTGGAGGACAATGGGGTGATGGGTAAGGAGAGGCAAAGAGGAGTAGGGTTATGATCTGCCTCACCTCATAGGGAGTGCATGCCATTTTCAGGGAGGCAGAGTGCCATTACTCCTCCATACATCAGGGAGTATTGTGCCTATCTTTGTTACGAATCTTTCAGAGGCACCTGCTGAGGTAATGTCCTTCACACAGACCACTAGCACTGAGACTGCAAGTTCTCTAAGGCAGGAACCATCTTTTTGTTCTCTGTTTGTACAACGACTAACACATTCAGGTCTTGCATCATGACTGAAGCTCCCAGATGCTATTGCAGTACGAATGAATAAATAATAAATAATAATAGTGTTACTTTAAGCTGTAGTTTGCTAACACAGATGAGCCCACGGGGTTATTTTGAAAGAGAAAAATCTGGCAAAGATTAAGTGAGGAGAAGGGGGACAGGGCAATTAGAGGGCAGTTACCATTAGAACCTCATGAACAACATTCTCATTGGCAGGACAGCCTTAAGGGATCTCCTTTTCATAAGCTACTCACTATATGTATATTTGCTGTCTTTGTATTTAAAGTTGCTGTGCTCCAACTCACCAAATAAAAATTGTTTTTTTCTTCATGCTAAAGCTAAAGCACTGTGAAGAATTGAAAGCACACATGGAACATTCACCAAAATCCCAAGCTTTCCCTAGGCTAGAATTTGGTAGAAATATTATGGTTCTTGAGAAAATACTCACAAACTTATTAATACTGGTCATTTGGCACAGCCATGTTTACACATGGCAGATCTGCTGCAATTTGGTACAGATCTCTGCTCTTACCTTTTGCAAAGAACTTACCAATAGAGCTGACCAAAAAAGTGGAGTTTTTTGGTTTGTTTTGGTGTGCGTTTTTTTGAGGTTCTCTTCTCCTCTTCTGTGGAACATTTTGATGGGAAAAAAAACAAGAAAAGTTTTTAATCTAAAAATTTCCATAGAAAATTTAGAGTCAGGCAGAAGATAAATATTGAAATATTTTGGCAGCCCTGAAATATATTGATTTGGAAGTGTTGCAACTTTGCAGTTTGGGTGCTCTAGCTTTCATTCTCCTCTCAAGGCCTATCTCCCTGGTTGGACCTGTCTCCCCGACACACTCTGGTCAAGAGAAAGGAATTCATCATGGTAGTCCCTGACCACAGTGCATTATGGGAAAGGTGTCCCGGTGGGTAGTTTGGCCCATGTAGCAGAATGGGGACATGAGACAACTGAACTACAACTCCCATGAGGCACTACATAGCATTTCCAAATCAAAATATTTGGTTTTGAGACATTTAGTTTTTTCATTATCAAAGCTATCCATGAAAAGCACTTTTCACAAATCACAGAGAGAAAGAGACAGACAGAGGGAGGGAGAGAGAGAGAGAAAATATGGTCAAAAATCCAACTCTACATCAAAAAAATGTTGACAGAAAAATTTTGACTAGCCTCACTTTCTAGTGGTATGGATGTACAAGTAATGTAGATAGCTGAGCCTAGTGGGAAACAGTTTTCCCATTCCATGAGAATTTGAGATTTTTGTTATATATTTTGAACCAAAAAGTCATTTTGACCCCTCAAGATAGAACATTTTTTATTTAAAAAATATTGAAATGATGTTTCAACTATTTCAAAAGTTTTTTCTTCTATTTTTTTTTAACAAAATGAGAAGTTTGTAAAAATCAACCTTTCCCCGCAAAGTTTCAGTTTTGATGAATCGGCATTTTTCAATGAAAAAACATTTACTCAAAACAGTTCCTGGCTACCTCTAGTAGATATCTCCAAAGTAATAAAACATTTGCTACAAAATATAGGAAAAAATGTGCCAATTCCATTCAAGTGTGATAAATTGTCTCCTAAAACGGTGCAGGATATTGATATTGATATTGTGCCTCAGGAATGTGTCTTAGTGACGATATGTAATGTAGCGTGTAAAGAATAACAGTTTTGAATGAAAGCATTACCTGTCAAGAAAAGAAAATTCATTTGGGCTGGCTTCTATTAATTCTTGATATTAAGATAACTGAAACATCCTGCTCCTCCACTTCCTTTCACTTCTTCACCACTCTCTCCCACACGCACAGTGCAGAAGGGATTTTAACTGTAATTATCTGTCCATTTCCCATTACTATGCAACAATATTTATACATATGTTGACTTCAGTTCAGATTTTCAAATTTAGGCATGTGAAGTTGCATGCATATGACTGTAAGCATTAGCTTATGCACTCAAATACAGATGAGTGCAAATACCAAGTTTTAACAACAGTCAGAAATGTACACACATAATTTAGGCACATAATTTAGGCACATACAAATTCATTCAAATTGCATCTGAAAACCTAGTCCTCTGTAACCTAGTGCACTGTCTCTGTTTTCTGAGCGCTTTGAATGCTTTAGATTCTGACTTCATTTAAGTTGGTGTAAATCCAAAGTAACTTCACTTTAGTTAGTTCGGTTCTTAAGGCCCAATTCACCATATTCCAGTACCTTGTGTTATCAACGAAACAAGGGCAAAGTTGGAACACAACACTACTGTTCTGATCTGGAAACATTTTACATCAATTTACCACTCACTTTACATTAGCATAAAGTACTACAAAAAGTGCCATTCAAGGCCAGAGAGTAACTCAGGATTCAACAAAAATCAGAGTGTCTGGATCAAGGGTTTTTATTCAGATCAAACTCTTATATTTGAAGTGTGTAAATATCAGAGAGGGAGATGTGGTACAGGGGATTACGGGAAGAAATGGGATAAAATTAAGAAATGTCAGCAAATAACATATTTAGCAAATTTTCCTGATATATATTTGACTGTGAAAATCTCCCAAGCAAATTGGTGTTCAGTCAGGCCAGGATTTCACCTTACGAATCTGTACCAAAAATCAAATTACAATATTTTGAATCTTTATTTCTCCAGTGTTCAAATTCAAGTTATATATAATTTAACATACATTATTGTTCTGCTGATTATGCCAATACAAATATTTACTGAGATTTAACAAGTAGGCTCAAGATACGTATCTTTTTGTTTTATCTACATATCTCTTATGCAGTTATTAAACTTCCCCAAAAATAAAATTTTAATAATCTTTAATTAACATACAATAACTATCCTATTAAATTCAACTCTTGAGTTTGGAAAAGTAATTATTCATCTGAGACACTTAATTTGAAGTGTTACTGCAGATCTACATCTCTGTAAGTTAGACTGTAAAATTTCTTGTTAGAAACATAGTAAATTCATTTCAGGGTGAGACTCAGCCATTATCCTGCTTTCAAGCGAGTGTGGGGAGAAGATATGTCTGAGAATAGATAGATGTGCTTCATTCCTGTTGTATCTGAGTCAATAACCCCATTTTGTTTAGGTTTCCATTGCACTTTGACATATGCATTTTATTTTACATTATTTTTCCACATTCACACAAGGGTCCAAAGGGAGCAATTTCCAGCACTCTTTGGGCAGAATGGTCACTGAGTGTTTGCACACGTGGTAGGTTAGTGCATTTGTGTTCTAAGTACTGCAACTACATGCAAAGTCTGTGACTGCGTGTCATTGCATGCAGAATCACAGACCTGGTCTACACTACAGGTTAGCTTGCTATAATTTATATCACTAGGAGGTGTTAATAATCCTTACCCCTGAGAGATGTAGGTTCTACTGACCTCAGTGCCAGTGTAGGCTGACATAGCTACTAATTCACAGAGGCAGGAGTTAAGCCAATGGGAGAGCTCTCTCCACTACAAGCACTACAGCTGTTGGCGTAGCTGCGCCTCTGTAAATGCTGTAGCATAGATGTACCATAACAGCTTGACACCAAATCCACACCCAAAGTTACGAAATTCTGGTCTTCTTCCTTGTTCACCACTGCACTCCCTGGAACCATCATTCATTTGACTGCCTTTGCCAAAAAAAATAAAATAAAATTGTTCACCTAAGCAGAGCCCTCCTGTGATGTCAATGGAAGTTTGAGCAACCTTTGACAGAGAACTGCCAAACCTCATAGAACTAGAAAAACAATGTTCTGTTTTGGTTTGTTGTATTTGCTTTTGACTTGTATTATGGAAGAGCTAGTGGAGACTCTGTAAAGACGGATGACTTGAGATTTTTCAATTAAAGAGGAATAAAATTTCCGTTTCACATTTTAGTGATTGAAATGTCCAGGGTCCCAATCCAACACATACTTATGCACACAGGTAACTACACACATTAATAGTCCCATTGAACACCTTGGATCTACACACACGTAAATGTTATGTCTGTTCATGTTGCTAGGATCAGGGACTACATTTGTGAAAAAGATTTGTGGCAGAGGCATCTTGTGGTAAATAGTGTCTATTTTACCAAATCCCGCAGCTTTGCTTCAGTGTTCAGTAACAGATAAAAGACACTTACTGCCTTATATAGTATTTGGCCATGAGCAATATCCCTTAAATAGTTTGCTTCAAATTCTGTAAACAGCAGTGATAGCATATAGTTTACTCATCAGGGGGGGAAAAGGCTTTCAGAAAATTAAAAAATGTGTTAGACCCACTTTTACTACAATGCAAATGGAGTTTCTGAAAATCAAATTTAAAAACATGCCAATTGATATTTCATTCTGCATTGCTTAGTGGTCAGAATAAATGGCATCCTATCTTCAGGCAATATTTTTCACCTGATACATCAGGTTTTTAAACAATAGTGTAAGCAGAAGAATAGTTTGTGTAAGTAAATGAACCGTGTCAGTGACTGTAATTCAGTCAACACTGAAAACTTGATCAAAATGTATTAAATTATTTGTGATAGTTTCCCTCTGCAAGAAGACAATTCTATTTCAACAACAACAAAATTAACTAGAATATGAAACTGAAATAATAATGAAAATGTCAGATCCCTTTAAATAGTATCTGAGTGCTAAGATTCTCTACATCTTAAGTAGAATCTCATTCTGGAAAAACTAAGAAAAAGTAATTTGTGTTTAAATCTGCAGTGTTTCAAAAGGATTGCTCTACAGGTAGATTAAACAAAGAAGCCCAGGCCAAAGAATCCATCTATATAACTGCTTTCAAACAGGCAATACATTTTACACAAAATAAAAGACAAGCTCTCACATTATGTGATAGCTAAAAACTGTTGTATTGGTTCCTAAAACTATTGACTTAATTTTATCAATTTTATGTATTTGTTCACCTCTGCTGCATCAATGATCTTCTGTATTTTATATGTAAATAATCTATTCTATTCCCTTGATCATGTTAATCTTACTAATGACAAATTACCATTCTTCACGTACAGTTCCTAGATTTACAAATTATCACTCCTGCTTTCAGGGGACTCAGAATCAGCCACGCTTGCTAATGCCTCCATGGATCGCCTGACACATAGCAGATTTTTATATTTCCTTTTAAAGCATTCAGCTCATGAGAAATAATTTATAAATCTGGCTATCACTCGCACTTATCCTCTTACTGCTTGAGGGGGAAAAAGAACAAGATCAAATTGGGAGGATTATTAACAATTTAAGAACTTTATTTGCTTCAGTTAACCCTTTTCAGGGAGGGCTGCAAACTAAAATGCACTCCTTTTTTTTTTTTAATGGGGAGAAGCAGCATGTTTATTCAAGTGCAGCAGGGAACTTCCAAATAACAGATTCTTGTCTCCAAATACACTTTCATTTAACTGATTTTTTAAAATTTCCATTCACATATTTTGTGAGTGTGAATCAGTCATTTAAACGTAAAAGCTTGTTCTGCATCCTAGATCAGGGGTTCTCAACCTTTTATTTTCTGAGCCCCTGCCTCCCGCCAATATGCTCTAAAAACTCCTTGGCCAAGCTGTGCCACAAGAACTGGTTTTCTGCATATAAAAGCCATGATCAGCATTAGATGGTAGCAAGCAGGGCAATTATCCAGGGCCCCATGCACAAGGGGCACCCCGAAGCTAAATTGCTCAAGTTTCAGCTTCAGCCCCAAGTGATGGGGCTTGGGATCCTGGGATGCAATGCTGCTTGATGGGGCTTTGGCTTTCTGCCCTTGGCCCTAGCAAGTCTAATGCTCGCCAGGCTTGGCAGACCCCCTGAAACCTGCCCATGACCCTCCAAGGAGCCTGAGATCCACTGTCCTGGATAACATAACATGACTTGCACTATAGAATTAGAATTGTGACCAAGCACACAAGTTGAAAATTCAGACTGAGTGCCTGCTTCTCCCTTGCCCTTACACCTCTGCAAACTGAATTCAATGTGGGTGTATCATGCTACCATTCTGCTCTGACTACACCAGGTGCAGGGTAATGGAGAATCAGGTTCAAAATCTGCCCTTGTTTTTCCCCTGTTATACTGTAAGGTTACAGCACGTAAATGGTCTAATGCAGCTCCCATTGTAGCTAGTGAGAATCTTCCTATTTATTTTAGTAGGAGTTAAATCAAGCCCATAGTCGTCAGTAACCTGTGCTAGTATCACAGTCCTGCATTAAGTATAGAGAGGTAAAAATAGCATACTAGTGACAAAAAGGATCAATGACATCTATTTTTCTTAGATGTTGTGTGCCAAATCTCAGTTGTTCTATCCAACAAAATAAATGGGTTTGGTATAGTTAGGTTCATTGTGGTCAGAGAAGAGAGAATCTCTCCTTGGATCACTGAAATGCATTGTTCAATCACTACTGTAGCCTCATGCAGTACCTATATCAGAGAGTTTCAGATGATGAATCCGTGTCATTGAAGATCCACCAGTCCACTCTCAAAACTCCTTTCCACAGCAGACTGTAAGGAGCCTTTGACCTATGACCTCTCTCCTGCTCTCCCTGTAATAGTTATTGCTATAAGTGTAGTGACACTATAGGGGTATATGGTTTGCAGCTAGGATTTGCTTATTAGTTTGAAACATGCATGGGGGCAAGTAGATGAACATAAATAAACATGAGCAATTGGGATTATTAAGATTTCTAAGGGTAATATCCTGCTGTATTGGTACGAGACCTTTCAGGAGTAGTTATGCCCAAGGCTGGGATTTTGCTAAATTAGTGTAAACCTGAAGGGATAATCCTAGGCCATAATTCTTCACTTTCAGCTGAGGAAGTAAACACATGACCACAAAGGGCACTATATATCACAAGATACCAGCAGATGGGAGTTTTGGAGGGATTTTTACTGTGAGGTTCTATGCAGTATCCCTGCAATTAAAACAAATTGACACAAAATATTAATTATTATGGTTAATTATGGATGCCCAGAATGCCACCGAGGCTGGGACAGGAACTGACCTTATAAAAACTATGGTACCAGAACAAATCTGGATATACATCCATGAAATTTACATAACATGATGTATAAGACACCACACCTAGTTCCTTTCCTTGGGTTCTTTTGAGCACTGAACTGGTGTCTATTGGATCTGTGACCTACTGAGATGCTCCAAAACTGGTTCTTCATCATTTATTCTTCTTCTTATCTCTCTTACAATGTAAGCATGAAATGTGTATTCTAGTGCTGCCATGTTGGGAGCACAGCTGTGAGGGAACCTAGGCCTATGGGTTCCTAGCAAGTGCCAAAGCCATGACTACCACCAAGCAGCTGATCTGATTAACCAGGGGAGCACACAGTGAAGGGTTACCTCACAGAAGGCTGCACCCCCAAAGCTCCTAATTGGAGGAAACATCCAGCCCCATGATTGGCTGAGTGGCTCTATATAAACCAAGAAGTAACAACAGAAAGCTGACTAGGCAGCTAGATGAATTCCTGGCTGGCTGTTACGGACTCCTCCTGCTTGTCTCACTGCTGAACCCAACATCCCTGCCTTCTTCTGGTTCCTGTCCTCCTATCCCAGATTCCCATCTAGTCCTAGTTCCTGCCCTACTCCAAGTCCCTGCTCCTCTGCCTTACCTCTGACAATGCCTCCTGCTCTGATCTTTGGCTTGGTACCTGATGTGGTCTTTGGTTTGGACTCTTGGCTCCAACCACTAGGCCTGACTCTGACTCAGACTTCTAGGCTTGACAACCCATGCCCTGGTAATTGCAATAGGCTGCTTATTTGGATAGGGTTATGCTGTTTAATAATTATATGTAGTATAATAACTTACTTTCTTAGGTTATAATTGAATCTATATTGCTCTATCACTGGTCACATCAATTCCAGAGAGAAAGAGAGAAGTTTGATAGAAAGTCATATGTAGCCTGTGTTGAGAAATAACCTGTCATTGATTATTCATAATAAGCATTATAAGTGTGGCCAGTAAGTTGTGTTTTTCTTTATAGAGCTAGAGAGCCTACACAGAGAACACCTCCATCTCTTGCAGGGAAATCAGTCTTCCTGTGACTACTCCCACAAGCCTGATCTCCACCTCATCCATTCTCCATACAATCTAAACCCACTGCTTTTGTTGCTTATTGGGCCAGAATGTGTATGTGACAGGGTTTTCCCATTATGAAGTCATTTTTCTCCAGAAAACAACTTGGCTCAGAATAGAGGTTCACTCTAATAGGAACTATAATCATCAGAGTGCAATGCATTAAGCCACCTCTTGACTCTCATTCTATTTCACTAAGTCCAAGTTCACTTTAAGCAGTTTCCAAGTGTCAATATTTATTAAGATCTTTTTGAAGCACAATTTATTGGCCTGCTAGACTAGAGCCATTTCCATCAGTCATATCAGTATGTATTTTGAGAGTTTCTAAAAAATGATATAACCTGGCTAGATTGTAATGGTCTATCATATAAATCTGCCTTAGTTCAATAGCCACTGGTATACTAGACCATTGCAGTCTCTAATGTGAGTGTGGTTGTTTTTCATACACTCTATAGAAACCTATTTCAGATCTTCATTCATTATACAGAGATTCTGGACTGTATTAGGGATGAGCAAATAGGCTGATATTGACATCTACATTATAGTTGGATTGGGGGGGCTGTGACTATGCAGCAGATAGTTGTACAACTAATTTTGTATGTCATCCATATATCAAACACTGTGTCACCCCATAAATGCCATCTCCTGTCCCCCACAGGACCTCTTAAGATATTTTCTGGAAGGCGGAGGGGAGAAATAGTGGCATTATTTCCAGCGACTGATTGGCTGCCATCCTTTCCTTTCCTGAATTCTTTGGAGTGGCCAGCTAGATATGCCAGACATCTTGAGGGGTGTAAACCACCTACCTGGGTCCCATTTAGTAACATTGGGTCAGGAAAGGCTTGCTTACCATCTCTTACTGCAGACTGAGGCCTAAAACATCAAATCTTGATTTACATGGAGTTAAGTCCTAATGAGGTACTCAGAGGCAAATGAAATATGTATTTTACTGTCTGGTTATATTAAGCAGTGGTAGTTACAAGTATCAAGAAGTATCATCACAGTGTAATTACATTTTAATTGCATTGTAACTACAGCCACTGAGTTACAAAGTGCAAACTGCTTCCACAAAGATACATTCATTTTACCACATACCTTCTCTTCCTATCCTTCTTGCATACTATCCAGTAATACCCCACATCTGGGCAGCCAAAGAAATTGCTGACTCAACTCCCAGCAGACATCAGAACAGTCTTCAAACTATTTAACTAATTTAAATGAAGTGAGTCTATTGTGCCTTTTGCTCTTTCTACAACAAATGTAATAGTAAGGACCACTCAGGCATGTTGAGGTCAAGATAACCATGGTTACTACAACACACAATATATAAGACCTAGTAATATACACACACACCCCACTATTCTACATCTAAACATAGAACACAGTGAACACCTTATTTTAAGGAGCACTAAGCAATTCTTCTAGACTACAGGTTCAGGTGTTTTGTAGTCATACTAGCTGACTCCCTTCCAGACAGCTAGAAGGATGGCCATATTCTCCACAAGTATGCTGGCAATGTAGCAGTGTAATGGAAGGTACATACCCGGTCATTGAATAGGGAAGGAGGCAATGCTGGTATGATCAATGACATTCTATCCCAACTCTTTCCAATACCTGTCAGTTAAAATAAAGAATATTAACCCGATAATACTTGTGATTAATAGGCATTTTTAGAAAAAGGGCTTGAGGGTGGAAGGAAGAGCAACCCTGGATCAATGAGGCTCTCCTCTTCCCCTGCAGAAATGCATGCCTGGATATGTGAAACAAGAATTAAAGGGAAAGGCATGGCACCAAAATGGAATTTCATTACTTTGTAAGAAACATTTAGGGGCCAGACAGCTTATTTCAGTACAGTTTGAACCCTCTGCTTCCCATTCGGGAGACAGGAGACAGATGAAAGCAAACTATGCTAATAAGGGAGTGCTCTGCAAGTGTAGCAGCCTGCTTCATAGCTGGGGCAGGGTACTGTGGTAACAGAGTCAGGAGGGACTCTCTCCCACTGGCAAAGGGCAGTATTGCCAAACTTAAGAGTTAAAAAACAAACAAACAAAAGGCAAACCAAAACAAACCCAAGAGATTTACTACCAGCCTCAAATGTAAATGAAGTCCATCCACTGGGTATCCATCTCATCCTACATGCTTACAAATGCAACATTTCTGGTAGCATTATGTCCTGAAGAGGGTAAGAGACGTACCTCAAAGTGGACATGGGGCATTCTCTGTCTGCCATTCAGGAATCAGACTCAGTCACCTCTCTAGCACTGCCCCTTGCAGCTGAGACCCACGGCAGAATCCTGGTTTTGTCTGGGCTTAAAAGTCTGGGCAGCTCAATCTACTTTGAGCCTTCATGTACACATTTCTTTTTCCTAGCTGTCTATGCCTTTCTCATTTCTGAGTAGAGAGCACTCCCTTCTCTGAAGTTGTCAATACCATTTGCTCATGCATCTACTGCTGCAATACTCCTATAGAAGCAGGACCTACATAAAGAAATGCTCATTTCAGTGAGACACAAAAACCATTAGCTGAGGTTTAAAACACCATAGCTATAATAGAGCAACTGAAGGAGGAAAAAAAGAATTAGCAAAGAAAAGCTAGACCTGTAGCAGCTTCACCAAAGAAACTATCTCCTGACTAGTGGAAATAAAACACTGAGCCAGATACTGTGGTTTTAAAAAAGGAGGGTGGGAGGACAATTGCAAAGGCTGTTGGGAGCTTGCCAGGCTATAAAAACCTGGTGATCCCAAACTGAGAGCAGCTAAAGGAAAGTTGTAGAAGAGCTTTCTAACACAGGCTGTAGAAGTTGCACTGCTAAAGTCTGCAATACTACAACCAGAGTAGAGGAAAAAGTTGAAGGAAGCCCAGGATAGAGTCTCCTGCAAAAGGATAGTTCTACAAAGGGGACTTAGGTTCAGCACTGCAACATCCAACATTTGGCTGCCGTACTACCTCATAGACTCCACAGCCAGCAAGCAGATCAGGGAGTAATAGGAAATGCTGGGAAGAGGGGTGTGGCCTAAATTACAACCTTCAAAAAGACTGCTTAGGCAGCTAAATCTAGGTTGGAGGGAGGCACCTATTTGATTTAGGAGTCAACATTGTAAATCCTCTCCTAAGCTATTACCTCCTCATTAGCCCAGTGGTTGGTGTACTCCTCTAGACTGTAGGAGACTGAGGTTCAAAACTCCTCATCCCTGAGTGTAGCTGATGTAGAGCAGTGATTGGAATTTCTTACCTCTCTGGGGGGTGCACTAATTGTTGGGCTGTGGGATATGCCAGTGGAACACAATCTGTCCTGTTGAAGCTGCTCTTCTTTGAGTAAATAATTAGTTACTGGGTCAGCTACAGTGTGAGAATGTCTTTACAGCCCAGGGGTTAGGGCATTTACTTGGGATGTAGGAGACACATATTCAAGTCCCTTTCCTATACATGAGATTACCATCAGGTTCTGCAAGACAAATAACCATCATGAGGTAACAGAGACATAATCCTGATAAAGCAATTTTAACTCTCTTATTGTGCCTGCAAAGCTAGCTTATGAGATAACTTTGAAGAGAAGAAATCAGAAGAAGAGTCTTGCATAATTTTGGGGCTTATCAGTGGGGTAAGATTGGACTTGAATGACACCAATGTTCATATGTAGTCACGATTATATCATAACTTGGACCACCAAATTCAGAAATAAACAGAAAGATTAATTTATGTGTATATGGTCCACTGTCATGGTTGCTTAATTTTTGATAGCATCCTAGTTCTGATGATATAGCGCCTTGGGGTGGATAGTATTTCATTTGCTAAGATATGGCTTATATCACCATCATCTGAACACACTCCTTGAGCTTTACTACTGGGAAATACTTAAATCCAAGGGGGAAAAAACACATCAGGGAGGAAACCACCCATGATTCTGTATGTTTTTCCCCAAATGATTGAGTAAATTAAGTTAATGTGTAAAATAGTAATAACAACAACAGTTAATAAGTTATGTTAATTTAATATGTTCCTGCCAAAATGGTAGGGGTGCACTACAACAGTATAAAAAGTAATATACTAGAAGAGAAACATAATGAAATGCCACCTGCTTTAAATACAGACTCTGAGAAATGAATGGATTGGAAAGTAAGATAGTAAATATAGATGGTCAGCTGTGGTCATTCTACAAACATACTTGAATAAAATACAGTGCGTGCGTGTGTGTGTGTGTGTGTGTGTGTGTGTATTTAAAGTGGGAAGGAAAGGGCGCAATTAGAGTAGAAAGAGTCTCATACTGTACTGCTCACCCTGTCAACCTCTAAACTATGAGTTGTGTTTGAGCACAGATATTCATCAGTACAAGGCTTACATCTCAAATATAGCCAGGATAAGCACCATTAAGGACTTTAACAGCCAATAATGAAGCTGATCCATTGCTTTGGAAGACACCAACAAGAACACAGGGTGGGTGTAAAATGACCATCATAGCACAAAGCAGGGAGGAATCATACCACTACAACCAGAGCAAGTAACAAACTTTTTTGTCCCTAGAGGTGGGTTGCTATGTAGTTCATTATGGGATAATTAAAGGTGCAGGTGACACAAACTGCACAACTCGAAAAACCTGGGTACTGCGTCCAGCATATAATTTCCCACGGAAAGGGCAGAGTCAGAAAAGGATACCAAGATTCCTTTGTCATTTATTCTGAGCATATGTGATATGTAGCTCTAAAATAGTGTGATTTATGAGCAGATCTCTAAGCATTTCACAATTTTTAATGTATTTATATTTACAACACCCTTGTGAGATAGGGAAGTGTTATTATCCACATTTCACAGATGGAAACTGAAGCACAGAGAGACTCAGTGGCTTGTCCACAGTCACCTTATGTCAGAGCAGGAATTCAACCCAGGTATCCCAGGTCATAGGTTAATGTTCTAGGCACTTCACAATCCTTCCTAGCCTATATTTAAAATCTGGAATGTGGTCTAGCCTATCAGCAAACATTTCTAATATTCGGTGATGTAAGAAAACATGCAGCGGGGTAGCCACAGAGCCAGGCTTAAGCATAACATCATGATTTTAGAAAAAGATCTGACACCAAAATTGGGAGCAGCAGTTCAGTAAGCAAACAAGACAGCATCTAGCATGTTATCAGACCAAAGAAATCTGCAACAAAGAACAAAATGGTGTCCCAGCATAGTAACGACAACAAGGTCTGCAAGTCCCAGTGCTCACAAAGACCACAACAGTAATCTTGGCGCAACACGTCCAATCAGCAGCAGCTTACTTGCAGAGTTCAACAGGAAACCCTTACATTTATCAACTCACCTCCCTCATCAGTAAATATCAGTGCACTCATAGAAGTTAGCACTGCCTTCATTTATCAGCAAATCGAAAGCAGAATAAAAATACAACTTCTATCTTCTTTTGAGTCATTTGTTTCCTTCACTCTTTTTTTATGCTGAGTGATAAAATGCAAAAGTTTATAGCCTGAAACACTATAAGGAAGAATAAAAGAGACATTCGCTGGGTAAACTCCAGCTAAACTCATATTTTTTAAAAAAGAGCATTTGATCTTGCAATCAATCCAGTCAGGCAGACTTTTGTACCTACACAGCGGCGTATTAACTTCAGTGGGGCTCTATATGGGCACAAGTGTCTGCCCATGAAGATCTGATTGCAGGATTGGGGCCTCGGTATTTTTATCTGAACACAGACAATACAATACTTATTATCTTGGGCTAAGAGGGCTGTGTCCAAAGCATGTGGTCCTGATTCTACCTCCCTTGTTTACACTGAGAAGGACTCTCATGAGTACATTGAAACTCAACAGGATTATTCATATAAGTAAGTGCTACTCAGCATGAGTATTCATGTCAGAATCATTGCCTAGATTTGGGAGGATTGACCCCCAAGCCTTTCTGTGTCCATTACCTAGTTTTTATTGATCAGTTTCTTAAATTGTATTTCCTTAAATGTGTGCTGCTACAAATAAATCAGTGTAGTTCCACGGAAGTCAGATCATACAGGATCTGGCCCTATTTGTTAAATATATGCATACTTTAAAATTAAATATAATGATAAATTTATTTGGTTTTGCACTCAAAACAAAAGGGATTAATCAAGTTTAATAAAATAAAGAAAATTAATAACGCCTTGTATTTCTATAGTGATTTTCATCAAGTGATATCAAAGCAGGTTAATTAAATATTAATTAATCACTCCTCTCAACATCCTTATGAGGTGGATAATATATAGGCAACACTTAATCCACCATTGAAATTCAGCCTATATGGACTGGTATGCAGAAGGTGATTAATAAGTGCATTCAAATACTGCAAAAGAGTTTAGCGCAGAGTGAAGAACACATATCTAAATGAATCTTCAGGAGATGGCAAGCAATGTAAGTACCACATGGTAATCAAATAGTGTAATGAGGTCTTTAATAAACACAAGTGGTCAGAATGTTGGCTTTGCATCTCCTCTGAAAAGCAGCTGCCCTGGAGCAAATGTCTCCCACATTAAATTGGTTTAGTGTTAATGCAAAGGAGAAGGTGTCCCCTGCAAAGTCACCAACACCACATCTTGCTGCATCACATCTAGACATTCAGTAGAAGTCTCTTCTTCAAGACTGATCTGATCCTGCTTGTGAGACATGCTGGAATTATCGATATGCACAAGATATTATGAGAGATTCAGAACAAAAAGTGAAAGGAAAAAGAGAAGCATGACTTCACGGTTAAATATTCTTCATGAGCCAGAAGTCAGAATTGTTCTTGATGCTGGTTGCTAATGGAATATGTTTATGTTATGGGAAATGGATATACATTTATGATAGTCTTGTGTGTTTAAAATGTTCTAAAAGAGAGTAGTGGTCTTTCTGGTGTTTTACTTTTTCATATTTTAAAAAATCAAAAATATTTACATTACAGTGCATAACTAATTCAGGACACCATTGCTGATTATTTAAATAGCATGACTGTTTTTCAGCACCCAGAGAAAAATCATCAGGACAATTCACTGCATCCTAGAAATCTAATGCAAACTCTGGCTGGAGACCATGTGAAATATGACATACGAACATTTGCTCTGCCTGAGCATACTGTACTTCAAGTCAGACCTGTGCAGGAAACAAAGATCAGAGCACCGTTCTGCATGCTTTTTTACCTATGGGTCTTGCAAAACAGAAGAACCGACTGTCGAGAGTGAATCATCAAAGAGCAGATATAAATCAAATTGCTGAGCTCAAATCATGCCTAAATAGTTTGCTTATGATGGTAACATCAGAAAGATAAAGAATGAACAGTTAGTTTCATTCAATCCAATTAAAAATGTTGTGTAGGACAGTAACTATACATAAAACAAAAGGTCTTGGTGATAAAGTTGTGCTCCTTAATAAAGACCATTGAGTCAATTAATGTTTACTTAAATACTTGTCATCTGAAGAAGGAGCTGAGAAAACGATCAACATAACCAAAAGCTTGTGACACCAATCTGCATCCAGTTCCAAGTGCATGTTTTATTTATTTTCAATCAGGACCAATCAGGAAAGAAAATAATCAATGAAGTCGCAGTCATGAGTGGTATTCAGCCATCTGGGGGCCCCAGTATCTCTCAGCCTGCATCGGAGGCAAGGGAAATTTTTTTTGAGAGAGCACGGAGGAGCTCCATATGGTTGAGATCAAAGGTGTTGCTGGGTGCATGGTTCTGCTTTATTGCCAGGCACTGCTGTTAATTAGAAAACAAGATCAGAGGCAGTATTAAAATCCAATTAAATTGATATGAACAGATTGCCAAGTGATGTTCACTAATGTATAATTGAGCACCATGCAAATTTCGGTGGCTGCCTTTTGTTTTTTCCCCCCTCACTCTGGAATGAATGATGAAGCTATGAAGTTTTTCCTCGTTGTAAAAGATAAACAAGTTAATGCACTGATCTAGGGGGTATTGCTTCAGTGATTGATGAAAATGAGAGCGGAATATTAAAGTGTGACTTTTGGGGGCTTCTTTTATAATTTTATTTTCTCCTTCAGTCTTTTCTTTTATTATTATTATTATTGTTGTTGTTGTATCCAAGAACATGTGCAGATTCCTCAGCATTCCATCATTTCTGATACAGAAAAAGTTCTTTTGTAGATGGAGATTTGATTTAAACAATTACAAAACCATGAATATTTCAAGTGACAGGCCTGCTACTGCTGGAAATTAACTTTTTCCAAGAATTATATGGACTGTATACTACTGTATATCTTTGTTTAGAAATCTCAGCTTCTATTAAATTTAATTACTTCCCTATGCAGCTTTATATCGAGGGTGACTTCAAAATGAGGGCAGCAGCTATTACATTTAATTACATTCCCCTGCGGCTAGCATAGTAAAGGTGCATGGTTAAGGTGCAGCTACTAAATGAAGTTGGCTTCTAAATAAAGATACACAATATTTATACGGTATATATTTCTCCTCTCTTTCTATTTAATATATGAGTAGTGTGTGTATGTGCCTGTGTAATTTTCAGTACAGGTGCATAGTTAAATTAAATGCTAAATGAAGTGAGTATCTGCACAAAGATATACTATATTTAAACTGTATATATCTAGAAATCTATTTCTATCTCTATAGATAACCCTAAAGATTTTAGCACCTAAAGATTTTGCGTCATAATGCACATATCGTTCAGAAATCATAATATCATTTTTGAAAGGGATAATCTTTTAGGTTATAAATTTCATTAAAATCTTAAAGAAATTTTAAAAGTACTTTGGAAAATGCATCTCTATACATAGCCTGTAATCACAGGTAACTGCAATCCCACAAATAAGTGAAAACTAACACCCTTACTTTACCCAAAGAATTAATATTGAGGTATGTTAGCTAACCAATTATTTGTTAACTGAAGGTACATTGAGCTAAAAGCTGGTTTTCACATGTGACTAGGTTAAAAATGCACAAGAAAACAATGTCTGATGTACTGTTTATGAGATGCCTGTGGAATTTTTGGAAATAGTTTAAATTCTCTTAAAAAGGAGAAAATGTGTCCAATCAAATAATGTCATTCTTACATCTGAACAGTTAAACACTGAAATATAACCTATTGTTAAATATTTTTTTGCTTTGGGATGTGAAATGTTGTTTTGTTTATCTGTGCTCATCAGTGCAATGAGGACAACACAAGGAATGTTACAGCTGTAGGCAGAAGAAAACATGGGCATTTATGAAACAGTTAGATTTTTCATCCATTTTTCATCTAGTGAGGGTTCCATTTTAGATAAACATCACAGAATGCTAAGCAGCCTCAAGATGCTGCCAATTCAATCCCTACCCAATAGGTCAGTTACCATTTATGTTTCATTTTGATGCATCATATGTCCACATAAGTAACAAAATAGATTAGTGGTAGGTTTTGTGTAGCATCTTTCATAATAAAAGTAATTTAAAGTCCTTTACTAAGTAATGCTAAATACTAAACACCAGAAATTCTGGTACAGAATAGGCAAATGGAGTAGCCATTAACAACTGTTCCAATACAGCCTTAGATACTAAGGACCCAATCCTGCAGTCATACAGGCCATTGACTGTAATGATAGCAGGATTATGTCCCAATTTTTCAAAAAGCCGTCTTCTGGGACTAGGATACCACCTGGTTTTCATGCACAAATGTATTTTTTACATGAAAATGAAGGTGATAGTCACATTGTTTTTAAAAAAGGTGTGCTCTAAATCGTGGGTCTAAAAAAAGAAATGGAAGCCAATCAAAATGTATTGTTTAAATCTTTTTTAACAAAAAAAAATGCCTTTTTAAAAAAATGTTTTGGGCAGATAATTTTTCTTTATTTCAAAATGTTCTTAATTCTCCACCACAATAAAAACTAAATTGAAGAAATGATTTTTTGTTCTTGTTTTGCCTGCAGTTTTCAGAAGGAGTTTTCTTTTCTTTGCTCTCTTTTCCAGTCAGAAAATGAAAAAAAGGAGGGGACAATAGAGTGGAAAGGAAAAAATGAGGGGGGGGGAGCAAAAAAGGGAAAGAAGTGAGAAATAATTATTTAAAAATTATTTTTTTCATCAAAAATACAAATCAGAATTTTTTATGAAGCATTCTTACCATTGTTCAGAAAGCTCTGATAGAGATCACATTCACCCTTGTTGAAAAATTGTCTCTAAAATACACTTGTTTTCAGAGAAGGAGGATTTTGGTCAAAATTAGATCTTTCAGTCATACCATGTCCAATACCTAAATTAAGCTAACAGATTTTTGTGTTAATATCTAATCTAATCAACAATTTTTTCAAGTATCTATAAATGATTATATAAGTCTAAGTCCTGATTCAGAATATATTGCTGTCTGTCGCATCAAAGCACAATGAAATACAAATACTGTATGACAACTGTCATTTAAAGAAAAGTATAGACCTTTCTGGGGATACCTTTCATCTGTTCTAAATCTTTGGGAAAAAGACTGGTTGTCATAAGTTTGTACAGCTTCTCGCACAATGGAACCCTGATCCCCGATTGGAAGAAGAATACTCACCTAGTGGAAAATAAAGCAAAAAACAGGTAATCCAGCATTGTTCTTCACATATTAACCCACAATTATCCCATAGTGATACATGAGATACCACGATACACACCAAACCTCCAAAATCAGATGGCTCTTACAGGTGTGACTGAATTCTGTAGTATCTCAGGCACCACACACTGCTTTTTAAAATACGTGCAAATGATGATTTTTTAATAGTAACCACTGAATTTGATTAGCACTGCAAAATTCAGAATAGGCACGAGCTGAGGATGAGATAAAAGCAATATTCATAAGCAAAGCAGCATGATAGGTTTTTCTAATTCTCTTGCCTCTAGGAAAAGCAAGTAGATATCCTGTTGAATGAGGGCATGATTCACAGTCCACTGAAATTAATGGGAACCTTTCTATTGATTTCAATGGGTTTTGGATCAGTTTCTAAATGTTCCTTTCCTAACAACATTTTCTGCAGCCAGCAGGACTCATTTCACTTTTGCATGAAAGTACCTGTCTAGACTTGATTTCACTTTTCTGTTCACAAAGTAAGCATCTGCCACTAGTTCCTTGGCAACATTTAGCTTTGCAGTACCTTCTTCCATATCTACAGGCAAACATACAGACTACATTTAAAAGGAAATGAAGTTCATTTCTTCATAGCTAGTCAACATTATAATTGGTGTAGTTATATATCAGCTCTTTCTCAATTCCTTAGCACAGCCTTTCCCTTTGAATTCTAAGCTTCATTATCTCCCCAATTTTACATATTGAATGACATGGATAATTTAATATTACGCTGTCAGGGACTTGGTGTAAAGTTTGCTTTTGAGAGAAGGCTAACTGCTGATAGTCAGAGCCAGAGCCCAGGTAGCTATCAGGAGAGTTCAAAATTGGTTGTGGTCTTGTGGCCTGAGGCCACACTAGTAACTAATAGCAATTTTAAAATCATTAGTTTTTGCCTGTTAGGCCAGTAGTAACTGCAACCATGATCATGGCCCAAAATCTAAGAGAAAGGCCTCCGGGCCCAGCTTTTTTGTTAGGATTACAGTTTTACTTACCTAAGCCACTGTTACGTTATTACAATTTCTAAGCTGTGGTAAGCTTGATGCAACTAGGATAGTAGCAAAAATTGACCTAAGCTTAGTGTGGCATCAATCACAAAGGCTGCCTGGGAGGATTTGAATTATAAATCATATGATAAGGGCAAGCCACCCATGATCTCTCTGGTCAGTGCTGTATGGTCCAAAGGCTTTGGTCCAATTTTGACATGCAGCACCAGTTTGGAAATGGAAATACAAGTCTGACACTAGCTTTCTCTTCTGAGGCCAAATTGCTCAATTAAATACCTGCCAGTATGTATTTTTCCTACAAGGATGTGTTAAAATGTTCAGCTACAAGATAAAAGTTTTTTTTTTAAAAAAAAAAACTCCAAATAGCTGGCCTTGTATACTGCGGGAATAATTTCACATCTTGAACTGAAAGTTTCAACATGTGTAGAAAGATTTTAGCAGACAGATTTGCTTTGGGGAAAATTGATGAATATTGTGCTGTAGAAATAAACATCAAATGTAAATTTCCTTTGCCTTATATTTTAAGAATACTTTGAACAAACTTCTTCAAACACGGATTGGCCATCAGTAAATGGAGTGCCATATTTAGCTGGCAACTTCTATGACATTCAGATCCTAGCATCTGAACGATCTGGAACAGCAGACATATTTGCATTCGTTTGGCTGGTAGTCAGCAAAATGCCAGGATATTAAAGGGTTTGATTTTAGTAGGCCTGGGAAAAAGTACTGTTATAGGAACCAGATTGTGATATCCTTACTCATGTTGAAATAAATGGGGATCCTAGCAGAATAAGGTATTGCTCATCAGGAGAAATATTATAAAAATCTGGCCCAGTGAACAAACTCCACAACAGGAAAGTGTGTGAATATATGTATAGTGTGATTATATGTAAATGTATAAAATATAGGTTAAAAGTGTTTGTCTGTATGTGTTCATCCATGTGTGTATGTACAACCACTTTCATGTGTACAGCAGAACCTCAGAGTTACGAACATCTTAGGAATGGAGGTTGTTTGTAAATCTGAAATGTTTGTTACTCTGAACAAAGTGTTATAGTTGTTCTTTCAAAAGTTTACAAATGAACATTCACTTATTACAGCTTTGAAACTTTACAGAAGAAAAATGCTGCTTTTAACTATCTTAATTTAAATGAAACAAGCACAGAAAAAGTGTATATACATATACACATGTGCTTTACATATAATATGGCTTGTCAAATCTTTTTTTAAAACTTTCCCTTTATATTTTTGTAGTTTACATTTAACAGAATACTGTATTGGCTTTTTTTGTTTGTTTGTTTGTTTTGTCTCTGCCGCTGCCTTATTGCTTACTTCTGGTTCCAAATGAGGTGTGTGGTGACTGGTCAGTTCTTAACTCATGTTTGTAACTGTTCTACTGTTTATAAACTCTAATGGACAGAAATGAAAGGAAAATTAAGTAAACTGGAAAAATGAAATAATAATGAAACTGCCTTAGCTGCAAAGAATACACAAAAGGTTAAAATCATCAACAAAGAAAGGGCATAGAGGAACTTTATAATGAAAAGAGGGAAACTTAACCAGTTCTGTTTATGTAACCTATAACAATAAGTTTTTTTCCAGTTGTCCCCTTTGTCAGGACTGGATCCAAATCTCACTGAAATCTTCCCATTAACTTAAATTGGAATTCGACTGGGCCCATTTGGACTAAATACAAAGGTCTGATTTTGTTCTTGTCTATTATTTGCAATACCATATGCAAATCTCAGTTTTGCTTTAAAAAGTTGCCAGTTGGGTGACATTTGGTTCAGTCCTAAAAAGTACAGTATTTGTCTGATTCTCATAACTTTAATTACCAATGAAATGAATAAGACTGATTGAAAAATTAAACTGGAGAACAGCAAAGCTGTGCTCTGATCAAAGTTAAGAACACAGGACATACTGAAATGCGTAAAATTGGAGAGTGAGAGAATGTGAGAATATTCTAAGGATTGAATCAGGGGTTAATAAACATAATACAAGGAGAAGTTGCATTAATCTTACATTAAAAGTAATTGGAGTAAAGGATAACAATTTGAAAGGGGCTGGGATATTTTAGATTGGAATGAGTTATTATTTATTATTAATAATAATTAATTAATGCTCACTATAATATAAGGTCCAGAGAGCCTGAACAGAATCTAGGCCTGGTCACACTGGGCTCTGTTGTGTGCACAGAGCTGGACACAGTCTCTGTTCTATAGATCTTGCAATCTAAGAAGATACAAAAGGTGGAGAAGGATGCAATCAAATATATGTACTGTTATATACATATATACATGTGCTTTACCTATAATATGGCTTAATATACATGTAAATAAATACTAATATATAGGACTTACACTGATAAGGTTTGATTTTCAAAAGTCTTCAGGGTTGAACTAATCTGGCTCTTGTTGACTTCAATAGGAACAGAGTAAGGTCCAATGGACACCTTTGAAAATCCCACACATAATACAATAAAATAGAGTAGAATCAAATAATATAATACAAAAGCAGAGTATTTCTAGTATAGTCCAATACTTACACAATAAATACCAACGTACTATTTTTTGATAGAAAATAGCTTTTTTTGAGAAAAGGTAAGAGTGTATCTTTCAGACACTCATGGTGGTAGTCATCCTAAGCTCATGGGATTCTGGCAGTCGAACAGGGGGTGGGAACCTAAAATGGAATGAGATTCCCATATTCAATATTCGATTCCAGTGGTCACCCTTTGATCAATTATCTCCTGTGTTACTGTCCCAAATGGTGGTATCCTTGCAACTTTGTGTTGTTGGTGCAATTTAACAATTTTGGCTGGTAAAAAAGAATCAAAACATGCAAATATTGCATCAAATATTAACATTTACTGTAGGGCAGAAATAATGCAATCTTATTAAAGGGAGCGAGAGAGACATGGCCTGCTGCCACTCTCTCTCTTTCCTCCAGGGCTGCTCATGAACACCTACCTAAGGGCGGCAAAAGCTGAGGAAGCGTTCACCAACATTAACTACTCCGCGCACATCTACTCAGAAATTCACCAGAAATTTATCAAGGAGCATTCACTTTCAGTAGCTGCTTTCTGGTTTTGCCTCTCTGCCTATCCCAACATACCACAGAGAGTAGCTACCTCCTAGCTCTGATCTCTGCCGCTCCCAATAGGCCACACTCCCAAACCTTCTGAGTTCTACTTCACCCCATTTTGGATGCACTTTGGAGAATGAGCCAGATCCAGGATGGTGGTGAACTCTACCCACTAGGTGCCAAACTCCCTTTGCGTTCCCAGAGGGCACTCAGGCTGGAATTTGCAAAGGAGCCTAAACAAGTTAGAAACTAAACTTTCACTCACTTCCAATAGAGTGTAGGTGCTAAACAGCCTCAGGCCCCTTTGAAAATACTGACCTCATCACCTAGCAGAAGCAGGCCCTAAGCATTTGATCCAGCACTCGATGGTGACAGCGGAAAGATGCCATTGAATTCAGCAGAGGCTGGGCCAGGCCCCAAGTGCCCAATAAAACAGCCCCCAATGATCAAAGTCTGCTTCTTGAATAAACAAATTTTAGCTGCTTAAAGGATAAATAAAAATGAAATGGATCAAATTAACAGAAAGTGTGGAGGGCATCTTCTTTATCAGAAGCTTCAAAAAGTTCCCAACGTTATTCTTAGCAGTCTCACTATAAATTATTGACTTTTTGCATAATGTTAAGTTCTGTTACAATGTTGTTTACCCCTCCAGTTATCTGCTTTGAAAATGTCTGAATCTGCTTATTGAAAATTAAATATAAATATCTATGTATTTTATATATTTATTAACAAACACACATGCACATGTACAGTATATTTGCATTGTTGCCTGGGAACCAAAAGCCTATTTTTAGTTAAGATCAGGTGATATTAATTTACTTGAGTTGCCTCGCCTCTCTGTATTTTAAAGAGCATACACACAGGCACCTGCATGCTTTCATCGTTTGATGTATCATTAAATATGCCTTCCTACATTTGGCACAGAAACCCTGATAAAGTTTCACCTTTTAACAAAATAAATGACTCAATTAACAAGATGAAAAACAGCAGTGTGGTGGCAGACCCTCTTGGTGGCAAAAAAAAAAGGATAAAAAAGAATTATCCCAGCAGGGTGTTAATTCAGGGAGCGCCACAACACACAGCGGGTACCTGATTTGACTGACAGCCACCCAGCAAAGCTGACAGATTTGTCAGCTTGCTGACCGCTGGCTCGAGTCCCTCGCACCACCCTAGGAATAAATTGTTACTCAAGAATGGCTGGGCAAGCAGTCACTTGTCTCTGTTAATCTAATTGATTTTTTTAAAAGTTGTTTTCATTTTTATCTGTTGCTATGTAAAAATGTTCTTTCCGGGAGCAGCAAATTTTTTGGCATCCATAGCTAGCTAACTTCCTCCCAGCACTGCAGTGCTGTGATGGGCATTTTTAAAGAGTGTGTTGATGTGAAGGCTGAACCAAAATCTCTCCACTACATTCCTGTAGCCCCATTGACTTTGAGGGGGCTGAATGGATGTAATGTGGACAGAATTAGGCCCACTGACTGTAAAGATGATCTTGTGGCTAAGGTGCTGGGACTGGGATTCTGGAGATCTGGGTTCCCAGCTCTGCTACAAGTTCCCTGTACTGGAGCCAGTGTTGTTCAACACATTCATCACTGATCTGAAAAAGCAGGTGAACAATGAAGTGGCAAAGTTTGCACACAATGCAAAATTATTCAAGCTAATTAAGTTCAAAGCAGACTGCAAGGAGTTAGAGGGAGCTGACAAAACTGAATGACTGGGGAATAAAATGGCAGATGAAATTCAATGGTGAAAAGTGCAAAGTAATGCACAGGGGAAAAAATAATCACAACTAAACATATGCAATGATGAGTTCTAAATTAGCTGTTACCACCCAAGAAAGAGATCTAGGGTCACCATGGATAGTTCTCTGAAAATTTCCACACAATGTGCAGCGGCAGTCAAAAAGACTAAGAGTATGCTAGGAGCTATTAGGGAAGGGATAGAAAATAAAATAGAAAATATCATAATGCCACTACATAAATGCATGGTTCACCTATACCTTAAATACTGTGTTCATTTCTTCTCTCCCCATCAAAATAGGATATTGAGAAATTTGAAAAGGTACAGAGAAGGGCAACAAAGATGACTAGGGGTATGGAACAGCTTCCATATAAGAAGAGATTTAAAAGATTTGGACTGTTCAGATTACAAAAGAGATGACTAATGGTAAATATAGTAATGGTTTAGAAAATCATGAATGGTGGGGAAAAAGGAGATAAAGAAGTATTATTTGCCATTTCAGACAATACAAAAACCAGAGGTCACCCAATGAAATTAATAGGTAGCAGGTTTCCTGCAAACAAGATGAAGTACTTTTTCATACAACACACAACTAAACTGTGGAACTAGTTGCCAGGGCATGTTGTGAAGGCCAAAACTATAACTGGATAAATTCATGGAGGATAAGTCCACCAATGGCTATTAGCAAAGCTGGTTTAGGGTCACCATGTTTGGGGTGACCCTAAGCCTCTGACTACCAAAAGTTAGGAGTGGAAGAGAGGAGTGGATCACTCCAGAAAAGTTCTGTATGGGCCATTGCTGAATACAGGATACTGGGCAAGCTGTTCCACAGTCTGACACAGTGTGGTAGCTCTTATGTTCCTGTGTGACCTTGGGTGAGTCATTTATTCCCTCTGAGCCTCAATTTGTCACCCACAGAATGGAGACAACAATACTTTCCTTCTCCTACCTTTTGCTCTGTTAAATTGTAAATCTTAAGGTTTGAGACTAGAACTATGGGGTTTATTTTGGCAAACAAATTTTATTTTTTAAGAATGACAATGAACAGTCATTGGGCTGGGGGAAAGAATGAGAATGATGATTGCCCGCAGCCTACAGGCACTAATGTTGGCACAGTGAGGCCAGAACTGCTCATAAGTGGTACCACTGTGCCCCCTACTCCTGGGGCAGCCTCCAGGTGGTTCCTACCCCCATGATGCTGCTTTGGAAATGAGCTTCCCTGGGGAATGAGCTTCATGTGCCCTTTCTCCATATACCCTGACCTGGACACTGAGAGACTGCAAGCCAAAAAATCCATTGTTCACCCAGTTCCACCCAGGTATTGCCTCTCACTATGTGATCATACAATGGGACCCCAATCTCGGCTGGAGACTCTAGCTGCTATCATAATACATAGGGGCATTGTTATTATTTGTACACAGATACTGTACTGGGCACATAATGATCTCATCTACACAGGTGTCTATCTGGAGTAACTTAATTGATGTTAGTGTCTGATCAGAACGTAGAGCGAGGGAACAATGTAAATCCCAGCAATGATAGGGAAACAGCAGTTTTCAGAATCTGTTACTAATTAAGAGCCCAGTTCTGCAACCTCTAAGTACCACCCCATGACCTGCAGTAGTTATGCTGCTATGAATAACTTTGCTGTTTTGATCACAAATTGTCATTGTAGGCCCTATTCTTCAACCCTCACTCATATTCAGCACTTACTATTCTCATTCATAACTGCTACTCAGTTTAAGCATTGCAGATTTAGACCTTTAATGTGTGACAAATTGAAATCTCCCATTTTCTCATAACTATTGTAACTGGCCCTAGGGCCAGATTCTAGTCACTACTGTAAATCCCCATCACCTACAGGACCTGCAATGCTGCAGATTTTCATATTAGCTGGAGTCATCAGTATGTGTTTGATCTGCATGTCCACTTCAGAGGGGACTGGATACGAGGGACTGATCAGAGAAGGGAGTGATCTAGGAAATTAATGTGTTTGCAGCTGACTGTCTGGGTACTCTCTCTGCAGAAGACAACATGCGTGACATATTTTGTACAATTCCCAGCTTAGTCTAAGGAGGCAACAATTCAGTTTGATATGGGGGAGCCTTTGGTTGTAACTGTCACAGTAATTTCTGACTGGAGCCAATGCAGAAGTAAAGGCAGAAAGCAAGAAATTCCAGCTGCAGCTTGGACTGGTGGCACTGGACTTCCAGAAGTCTGGTAAGAAGGCACTTGAAGCCCGGCCCTCAACGCAAACTGAACAATGCCCTTTCCCTTGAAGCTGGCAGTCTTTCAGAAAGAGGCTTCCGACAGCACATTAACAAAGCATTATGGGTGCATTCAGAGTAAACTGGAATTTTTAATCAAACATGGTCCAGCAAGTTCATGTTTTGAAGAATCTGTCAATAAATTGAAAATCCAGCCACAAAGTTATAGCCTCAATGGTAGAGGCAATGATCAGGCATTATATAAAATCAGTTTGCTGGCTATCAAAATTTTTGAGGCTAGGAGAGGGAAAATTGCCACAGATGTATTGGGCATGTGTTTGAATGAGTCATGTACTCTTGATGACACTTTTTTCAGCTATAAATGATGTCTTCAAAGGATACACAGCTTTTCCATGTGAGGTTGTATCATTAAGCACTGACAATACATCTGTTAACACTGAGTCTAGGAACTATAGTTTTACAAAATTATAAAGAGATATGGTATATAAAGCCATATATGTTCTTGACTGACACCATAGTACCTTTCACATTCTTAATAAAACTATTAAGAAAAAAACACATCACTTTTAGTAAGCCATTAGTATTCAATGTAGGAGACATGATGGATTTATTCTGATGCATTAAATGCCATGAGACAAGAAAAAAGCAACTTACATAATTTTGTGATGTATTTAGTTGTGTGAGACAATTACACCTAAGTCTATTCAGTAGAAAAACATTAAAACACTACAATGCTGTAAAGTTCATTTAATGTCAAATGAAGATGCCTCTGGTCACTAGAGGAGGCCCCAAGACAGGTTCTCAAATGCTAAAAATGAAGAGTACCAATTTATTTTCAGCTACTCTTCTTACGTTGCTTTGGGCCGACCAGACCTTACTTCAAATGTTCCCACAAGCACTTGACAAATTGAACGGCCAATTCTGACCACCCTATCCATGTTAGATAGCACTATACTCCACAAGCACCCATGTTAGATAGCACTATACTCCACAAGCACCCTGTTCTGTCAATCAGTCTTGGAGTTTTATACTGCCGCCCACCATGATTGTATCTGAGCACTTTTCTCATAAGATCAATAGGAACAGTGAAGTCCCTAGTTGTGTTCTTTGAGTGTTCCTATGAAAGTCATTGGGACTATTTGCTGAGTAAGTTATTACTAAAACAGAGAAAAGATATCAAAACCTGGCATTCAGTGAGCAAACTTTTGTGATTGTTAGGCAGAGATGTGATTATTACTAAAACAGATTAGGTTTCTCAGTGTGACTTATCAAGAAATGCCTACCATAATAAATGGAGACTATGTATTTATGTTTCATAATTTCATACAGTTTTAATGCCAAAAGAGACCATTAGATCATCTAGTCTGACCTCCTGCATATCATAAGCTATTCATTTCCACCCAGATACCCTAAAGCCCAAATACTTTAATTAAACCAAAGTGTTTCAGTCCTCAAAAAACTAAACTGTGTGCCACAGGTAGAGAACAGGAAAGATCAAAGTGCCACCATTGCCCAAGGCAAGGAATTGATTAATGTAGTTTTTCCTTTTATTTATTTAATTTATTCATTTATTTGCACAACTCTAGCAGGGAGCATAACTCCCCGTTTCCACAGGGGAGACAAGCGGTCTTACCCTACACTTGGCTTACTCTTCCACATGTTCTCCTGTTCTTCTTAACAGTCCCATTCCTTTCTTGAAGCAAAGTCACTTCCATACAATCTCCTCCTAACTCCTGTGTGCCCCAAATAAGCCCGTATTCCCATCCTCTCAAACTATAGCACTCTGGTTCAAATTCCTTCTTTGGATAATACTATTCCCATTTTCTTAATTTAATTTTTTGTCTGGTATGAACAAGTTGTGGGAAGTATAGTAGTGTCAAAAATCTTCTGCCTCCTTCTCCATTGTCCTCAAAGTAAAAGCCTTTTCTCAAGACAAGTAAATAATGTGTATTCTGGAACAAATGTATTCTAATTTGCTTGAAAACCTCCTTTTAGCTACTATCAGGTTTTGAAAAATGCCATCATCAATAAATACTGAGAGAGAATTTGGTAACACTTTCTCAACTTCAGTACAGTACTTTCTCAAAAAGGTACACAGATATCTGCTGCTTCACTTGCAGGAAGAATGATATTCTATAGGATGAGTATAAGGACTATTTTAAATTTCACATTAGTATTAAAAATGAATCCAGAGATGAAATACAGAACAAAGACAATGGAAAGCACTTATTTCCATGAATTATCAAGATCATTCATTTCCAGCATCTTCTAGAATTTCCTATAATGTCTGGGAAGGGAAGATATTCAAAGGAAAAGGATGGCTCTTTTGTTCCTAACCTACTTATACTTTTTGTTATTATTTTCCTTGGTGGCAGTCTTCCTTGGAGAGAATGAAAAATAAAAGAGAATAAACAGACTCAGACTGTAGTTAGCCCCTTCTCTGGGAGAAAAAGCAATGGGATGCAGATTCCAACTACTAAAATATCACAATCAGCATTTTACATTGACCTTTCTGTGTGTATAAGATGTTTGCTTGTGTTAATTATTATCTTTATATATTTATATATATATAAACTGCAAGCTTCATGTCCTCATGGACATAGACAATGTCATATGAAACAACATCAGCTCATGCCCCATATCCCCAGTAATCGCTTTCTGAAAGAAAAACATGCACCTATTCAGGTTCTTCTATTATCAGTTCTACTTGCTTTGTACACACTTTCTACCTATCCGCATCTGAATTCCTGACACAGCACCTGTGATAAAATGAGGTGATAACTGAACATGGCTTGAGACAACAAAACATTATGCAAATACTGTGAAGAATTCTACATGCTATGCTTTTTGAAATAGAACGTGCAGAAGCAAAAAGAGATAGGCAGAGAACACACTGTCCAAGACTGTCTGAGAATTTAGGAAATCTTTAATTAAGTAAAAGTGCAGAAAGCAGTTATTTGTTGACCTTTGGCAGATGTTTTTATCCTGACAGCCGTATCAAATAGATACTCTATCCAGATAAGTTCAGTTGTTAAAAGGGGGCATGGCTAACTACATCTATGGAGTGATATCCTGGCTTCGCTAAAGTCTATGGTAAAACTTCCACTGACTACAAGAGGGCCAGGCTCACACCTAGAGAACCCAGAATGGCCCTATGGATATTCAGGTTGATAGTCCACTTGATTTTTTCCTGTCCAAATATCAACACAAATATTAGGCTTGATTTACCATCGCATTATTTCAGTTTTACACAGGAAATCCAAGGAATGGATTTACACTGAGATTTAGCTGAAGTTACTCCACATTAAATAAGTCTCATTGCATCTGCAATAAATGAATAATTTTAAAGTAAGATATTTTATCACTTTTCCTCTCTTTCTATAGTTCTATCTATAGTGGACCAAATTCAGACCCCAGCAGGTAGAACTGGAACAAATGCAGGGCTAATAGGCCTAAATCATCTCACTTCATTGAAACTGTGCCTTCTTACTACGGGACTGAATATGATCCAGTGTGTGCATCTTGTATTTTTATTTTCTTCTTCCCCTCTAAGAACTTCACTGAACAATCAGCTCAATGTTGTTTCATAATGCAAAATACTTCATACTTCAAGCTCTTGCTCTGATAACCCAATTAGGGTACAGAAACAACACCAGGTGACTTACATTGTCAATCACAACTAACCAAGACAGCTCAAATATCAGATACTTGCAGTGAACCTTGGATAATCAATCCATAGATGGGGAGGTGGAAAAAAATCACAAAAACATCGTGATTGAGTTGCAGAAACTCTACCAGCAGAAAAAAGGGTAAATTCATTGAGTAAATTATTTACTGTTAATTATTTGCCAAGCTCTATTAGTATTAAAGTATTAAATGGTCTGGCTATTGTCTTACGATAAACCTGGAATGCTTCAGATTTTTTGCCTTTCTAATCTGGCTAAAACTTGGTTTAAAGGAAATTGAATACACACCAGTATTTAGAAGAGTCCCACAGAAGCATGCTTAAGAAACTCATGCTCTCTTCCACCATTGCCTGCAAGAGAAGAGAAAAAGGCAGTGAATTTCAGCATGTAGTTGCATAAAACTCTGATTTATTAAATCATTTTTGCACTTTTGCTAAGGGAATAGTTTAAAGAAAAGAGGTCAGATGCACTACACCACTGATGAAATCTTTGAACACATATTGATATATTTTTATTACATTTCCAAACCCTCACCTGTGAATAGTTCCTAATAACACAATAACTGGAGTAAATATAATTTGCTCTTCTTAATCATGGTAGATATCCATTCCCTCTAAAGATCATCACCAAAGACTTATTTACATCCATATACAATGCAAATGTACAGTAGATTGAATTTTGTACACTGTTCTCTTTTCCACTTTCATTTCTTAGAGCATTTCATGTCTGTATTTGACACTATCTGTACTAACACATTTTAGTCACATGTGGAATCCCAAACAAACTTCCCTGACAATATAAATTGTTACTGCAAAATAGTATAATGATGTGTTAAACCTCTAACCCCCCGAAAACCTTCACTGCCTTATTCATTACTTAAATAAAAAGAAAAAGCCAAGTTAACTGTCAGGAATTTTTTCTCAGAGCTGTAGAATTTCACAAGGAATTCAATCTTCAGGGAAAATAGAGGATAGTTGGTCACCAAGACAGGCCTGCCAGGAAAAAGTCTTTCTGCTGCTTCTGTTCTACACAGCTTGAGGCAAAGCAGGTTGTACAGGTCTTGACCCAGCAAGGTCATCATTTTGTGAGGAATTCTGAGGTCTGACATCTGCTGCCTGGCTTTGAGTAAAAACCAAGGCCTGTTAGCCAAAACAGAGGCCTGTGTAAAATAACCCCTCAGCAAGGATCCTAGACTTCAGTGAAAAGGTTAAATGGCCTTCTTTTTGCCTTGGTGCCCAGACTTTTTAGTCCTTCCTCATCAGGTAGTACAGAGTTCAGAACAAATCCATTCCCAGGATGCAGAAAAAGCCCATCTTCTTTGAACTCCATGCCAATACTCCTTCACCTCATGTGAGACCTTCATTTAAGTTCTAGGCATTTTGCTATACTATCACAAAGGGAAGCACATATACACTAGCTTAAAGATGGACAAGCTTTTATTCTAAAAATGTATTTGAAAGGGTTCCTTTTTCCAATACAGTTTTTAGGAAGAAAAGGTATTATGCTTGAATAAAGCAGGTGATGTACAGATACAGTTTAAAAACCATCAGAAACACACATCAGAACTGTGCTTGGAGCAGGGAACTGGAGAGAGGGGATCAGGTGAGCCACAGAAAGATGGTTTAAATCATCTTTGCACTCCCTCTGCCTGATTTTGAATTACAGTGAAGCCATTTTACACCACTCTGGAAGCATAAAGGGACCTTAAAGAAAGCATTTGGCCCCTGAGAACGTCCCCTTTTCAAAAAGTCTCCCTGGTCAGTGCAGAATTGGTATAAGGACACTGAACTGGCATCAGCATATGGGACAAAACCATGACTATTCTCAGCTATGACTATTCTGAGCTTCCCAGGGCCCACAGGGGCCAGGAAATGCAGAGTGCATGTTAAAGCAGCCCTGATGCTGACGTAATTGACACTAACGAGTGGGCAAGCCTTGCACAATCTCAAAATACAGGGCGTGCCAAAGTGTCTCAATGCTACTTTGGCCTCTCCCACTCCATCCTTGCCCCAAGGACAAGAACAGAGTAATTCAGTTCCATAGTAGTAGAGTAATCAAGGACCAAAATGGTCACATTTGTGGAGGAGATGGCAAAAAATGTTTTACAACCAAGTGCAAAATTCTCAGGCTGGTCTCCTTGTTAAAATATTCTGCCTTCTCTATATATACCCACAATTGCCACCCTCAAAACCATCACCATCTGCTGCAATAAGTCCCTTCCTGTATTCTCCATCCACTCCCACCCACCCCACCCCCTCAGCCATGCCAGCTGAATACAAGGAAAGAGGAGAGGCCAAGCTACTGTTGCACTAAGTGCGAGTCTTATCACCAGTTTAGTCTCTCTCTCTTTTCTGGTGCTTGGACCCCAGTCCCCTAGCAACTAGCCTGTGGAGATCGTACCCCATGCTAGCCTGGGGCATCCACTCCACCTTTCCACAGACCTACCCACAGAACCATTGAAGATCCATTGACCAGCTGACCAATTATTCTGTGGGCAGACCACCCCTTTGCCACCAATTATGTGTCTGCTGTGGAGAATTTTTTGATTAAAAAACTATAACAATATCTAATTAACATGGCAGCTGTTATACAGAATACATGCTAGATAACTAATAGGTCTAATAATGTAAATGTAAATGGGGAATATCATTGAGTGAGTGTGTTTCTAATGGGGTACCCCAAGGATCACTATTTAACATTTTTATCAATGACCTGGAAGAAAACGTAAAACCATCAGTGACAAAGTTTGCAGATGACACAAAAATTGGGGGTGTGGTAAATAATAAAGAGGACATGTCACTGATTTAGAACACTCTGGATTGCTTGGTTAGCTAGGCACAAGCTAACGATGTGTTTTAATATGACTAAATGTGATTATATACATTTAGGAAGAAAGAACATGGGCCATAATTACAAAATAGTGAACTGTATCCTGGGAAGTTATGACTCTGAAAGAGATTTGGGGGTAATGGTGGATAATCAGCTGAATGTGAATTCCCAGTGCAGTGCTGTGGCCAAAAGGGGAAATGAGATCCTTACATGCATAAACGGGAAAATTTAAAATAGGAGTGGACAGATCATTTAACCTCTATATCTTGCACAAATGTGATCACTGCTGGAAAACTGTCCACTTCTCGTATTCACATTCAAGAAGGATGTTGATAAATTGGAGAAGGTTCAGAGAAGAGCCACAAGAATGATTAAAGGATTAAAAACCTGCCTTATTGTGATAGACCAAGGAGCTCAATCTATTTAATTTAACAAAGAGACAGTAAAGGGGTGACTTGATTACAGTTTTTAAGTACCTACATAGGGAACAAATATTTGATAACATGCTCGTCAATCTAGCAGTGAAAAGTATATCACAATCCAGTGATGGAAACTGAAACTAGACAAATTCTGACTGGAAATAAGATGTAGCTTTTTAACTATGAGAGTAGTTAACCATTGGAACAATTTAACAAAAGTTATGATAACGTCTCCATCACTGGCCATTTTAAACCAAGATGAGATTTTTCTTCCTAAAAGTTATGCTCTAAGAATTTTTCAGGGAAATTCTATGACCTGTGTGACACCAGAAATCAACCTAGATGACCAAAATGGTCCCTTCTGGCTGTGGAGCTGCTTGGTAAGATAGTAACCTAGAGCACCTTTGGTGAAGTACAGGAGTTGGGATGCATAGTGGGTCAAAAGGTAGTGGGCTGGTAGCTCAGGATTGGGATGAAAAGATTGATACATTTCAGAAGTGAAAAGTGCAGAGTGGAAGAATCTGGAATAGAGGCAAGGAAAGTGTGGAATTCAGTGGCGCTGGTGGAAGCAAACCCTTTTCCCCACAAAGTTTTTGCACTAGTTCAAAGTTCTGTATGCCACAGAGTTCAGGGAGTGGGGGAGAGCGCATGGCCAGATCACTTTTAAGCAGTGGTCCTTTACTAAATCAGCATAGCTGCTGCCAGAGCAGACTGGAGTGCTGCTCTGTGCAGTTTGCAATGTCACTGAAATTTGACTTGGCCTGTCCTCATTACAGACTGAGGGGATGAGCTCTACCTCCCTTACAATATTTCAAGCACTGAGTCTACTATATGCACTTAAACCCTCACCATCCATCTGTTGCTTCCTATTTACTCTCAGATATTATTAACATAGAATACACTTTTTGAATCATTAGTATCAAAGAAGCAAAAGCTGACAAGGACCTCAGCTGCCCTGCTTTTCAAGAACAGGACTTGGGGCTTATCAAGAATTGTAAAATCTCTCACAATATTATTCCTGCACTGTAATAAAAAGACTCAGATGTAGTCAGGCAAACAGGTAAAAATCTATTCACCCTGGTTCACTTTCAGGAAACCTTGCCAATCCAAATGGCAACTCATTCTGTCAACGTATTAGCCATGTCGGTGACACAGGCCATGGAACAGTTCTTAAACTGGCATGACTTGATGTCACAAAACTTATGTCCAGGGGGAAAAGCAGTCAGATTGCTGGATGCAGCTGAATTTCAAACCAAAGCAAATGTGTTCCAGCGTCTTTCTTGGCCTATCAAGTTGCTGCAGACCCTTAAGGTACCATATCTGAACCTGTGCCCGTTTTCCCAAGGTACAATCACTAATCATGGGATGCAACCTACTTACCTAGCACATAAAATGCAGAAACTCGTATTATCACAGTTCAGCTTTAGAGATTTACATTAGAATCAGAGAACCTTATTTTAGCACAATATATATGGTGAGCAATACAGTGAGAGAAGACTGGGTTTATTCCCCAGATAAGTCATTTATTTCTTACCTCAAAGAAAAATCCAATATCCTGAGATCAGATGCATATTGAAGCTTTGGTGGAAGAAAAAAAAACTGACGCAGGCTGGATTAACATGTTCAAATTGGACATTCGCTATCTGTATTCTCTGCAGAGCTGACTTTGTACATATTGCATACAGTATACAAATGCATAAACCTGGCTTTAACATTTTTCTCCAGGAGGCTCTGGAACAGTGCAATTATTTACCTAGCAAATAATTTATGAAAGCCTCATGATTCTTTTTGTGTCAATGTTTTATTGTCTTATTGTTTAAAGCATTTGTAAACTATGAATTTTAGAGATTCGGGCAGTAAAATGGATGTATGCAAGGCTGTCCGCAAACAAACTCTTCTCACTATTGTGGGAATTCATATATTAAGGAGTTAAAACCTGAGAATAGAGAGTTCAGGAGATTGATAGGAATTATGCAGCCTTTTGCTTTTAGGTTACTGGTGTGTTTCTGGTCCCTGATCAGTGATAATTAAACATCACTACCATCTCTTCTGGGGCAGAAGTTTTGTTAAATAGAATAGGTCAAAACAACTATGCAACTAAAACAAATTTCCAGAAAGTTTCCGTTTTCCACAGAAAAATTTCAGTTTTCATCAAAAACCTGAAAACCAAAACTGTTTTGGCTGAAACAAAAACATTTCTAGCCAAAGGCCAACATTTTTCAGTTTTTATTTTTTCAGTGACAAGTTCCCGTGGAGTGAACAAAAAATTTCTGACCTTTGTAATGTTAAATGCTCTGTCAGGTCTCAGTCTAGTTTCTAAGAAATTATTACTATAATTTGTATTCCTGTTGACATCCTGAGTAGAGAGGCCATGGATTGAACTACATTGGAAACTGAATTAATCTTTCATACTTAGAGATGATCAGTCTCTTAAGGGCCAAACTGATGCTTGTTAGGGGGTTTTCCCTTCACACCCTCATCTGGTTCTTGCCATGCAGGCAGAGGGCAGAAGACCAGAAGTCCGAAGTGCAGGTAAAGCGATGTTTATTGGGGTTAGTTCCAAGCAAGCATATCCATAGCTCTACACGCCAGCAGAGTCTGTTTCCCAGTCTTCTGTTCCAAGCCACAGAGCATTTACCACATGTCCCTCTTCCCAACTATGACACCACAGAGCCTTGCCTATATCCCTGTTTCCATTCCCACCTCCCTTTTCTAGCAGACCCAAATATACTTGCAGTACATACCCCTTGTCCCACCCCTTATAACGTATGGTCATGTTCCGTTTTGGAGAGTTGTGAGTCTGGGGTCTTTATCCCACCTCTTTTGTATCCTATGGGAGGGTAAAGGGGGGGTTGTGCTCTGGTCAGGACCAGGCTTTTGTTTGGTTTTTAGTGTTTCTTATGCCTCTTACCCCATTTTCCCTTACCCCTCCTAACTGGTTGCTTGACCTTGGCTTAAGAGAAGAGCCAAGTAGGCGTTCGGTGTATGCTCATATATTACACTCCCACCATGTTGCATAACACTTTAACTGTTCTTATCTGTTCCTATTATATTAACAAACCCATCTGGCCAGGCACAAACAACACACACAGTGTCTTTGTCCTTTGTTCACACGCATTAATATAAGATATAAGAGAAATTCTATCCCAGACTAACAAACAGGCTTATATACTAATAATGCTCACTAGTGTAAAGAAAAAGGGGGTGGGGGAGGTAAAGGGGTGTGTGCGTGTGGGTGGGTGTGGGTGTGCACAAGAGAAAGAGAGAGAGAGAAAACACAACTCTCTTAGTTTGCTCTCAATACAGTAGAATCTCAGAGCTACAAACACTTCAGGAATAGCTTGTCTGTAATTCTGAAATGTTTGTAACGGTGAACAAAACTTTCTGGTTGTTCTTTCAAAAGTTTACAAATGAACATTGACTTACTACAGCTTTGAAACCTTACTATGCAGAAGAAAAAATGCTGCTTTTAACCATCTTCATTTAAATGAAATAAGCACAGAAACAATTCCCTTGTCAAATCTTTTTTTCAAAATCGTATTGTTTTAGTAGTTTACATTTAACACTGTACTGCAGAGCATTTGCTGCCTTTTTTTTTTGTCTCTGCTGTATGAAGAAAGTTCCAAATGAAGTGTGTACCTGATGGATCAGTTGTAACTCTGGTGTTCATAACTCTGAGTTGCTATTGTACGTCTTTCTGTTCTGCGATATTGAGAGCTGAAGCAGCTGTAGTTCAAGGCCAGGGCTCAGGAAATGCTGGTTCTGCCAGACGTTCTGTATAGTGTTAGGTAAGTTACTTTAGTCTCTCTGTGTTTCTGTTCCCTATATGTAAACGGGGGCGGGGGGTGCGGGAGGAGACGGAGGCCAGAATAGTGCCTGTCTCCCTCACACGGATATTCTGAGGATAAATACATTAAAGACTGTGAGGTGCTCAAATGCAATGGTAATGCTGCAAAATGGGGATACTAATACCGTTCTCCCAAGTTTGCAAGTTGTTTGTGGGAAGGCCTCTCTCACCTCTTAAGTGTATTTGTGTCCAGCACAGTGGGGCTCTTGTCACAGCTGAGGGCTCTAGGGTGATACTGTAATGCAAGTTATAACAACAGAGGTAGGGTGACAGGCCCCATGGAGGGCTCTGCTTATCACTTGAGAAGCTGTGAGCACAGCAGCCATAGGCAAGTTACACCCTTTAAAGAACAAGGAATGAATGGCTATATATGACTTTCGGGGAGTGGAGGGAGTGGTAAAGAGATGCTCAGATCAGCCCGGGGTATAGGTTAATTTATGGCCTGATTTCCCCAGATCCTAAGCACCTCCATCTCCCATATTTCAATCTGGGTCAGTCAAAACATTTCATTTCAATAATTTTGATATGCTTCATTTAGATTGACCCTTTTTTAAACTATAATTCATGTAACTTTTAAAGAAAAAAGCTGTTTTGAACTGGAAAACTGGAATTTTTCATTTTGACAATTTCAAAATTTTGTTTTTCAAATGTTTTGAGCCAAAGTGTTTGTAAAAAAAAAGGCTTTTACCTGTGAAAAGTTTTGATTTTGATGAATCTGCATATTCTGACAAAATGTAGGGTCAAAAAGTTCCAAACCAGCTCTACTAAGAACTATCCTAACCCACCAAACACTAATCAGATCTGCAGATCTGAACTTCTTTCTGTACCCCAATTCAAGTTTTGAAAAAACTTTGGCCAACTGTATTTCATTTCCAAACCTCCTCTATGCCTTCTGATTCTGGGAGAAGTCATGGAAAATATTGCAAATGTTTTACAATGCTTCCAATCTGATCACAGCCAGGAAATATCAGAAAGTTCACTAAAGACCATGCCTCTGAGATTTTTCAACCCTAGTTTGAGGGGATGCAGTAGTCATTATTATTAATTATTTCTACGACAAAGGAGCCTATGGCCCAGGTGAGATTGGGGGCCCATTGTGCTAGGCACTATTTGTGCATACACATAGTGATGCAGTGCTTTGCCTTGAGGAACTTAAAGTCTAAACAGACAAGACAAAAAGAAAATGCTATTATCCCCATTTTACAAATAGGGGACTGAGGCACAGAGTGTGCCTTGCCCAATCATACAGGATACCTGTATGGCTAAGCTAAGTACTGAGTTTCTGTTTAGTGCCTTAACCATAGGACCATCCTCCCTCTGTTAATCTTTGACTAAGAATCCAAACCAAAACAAAGCTGCAAAACTTGAGATTAGCCTATTGCCCCAGCTTGTGGGAGGGTGGCATTTTGTGGGGAAAAAGAGGTTGTATTATAACAGTCTTTTGCAGAATGAAGGAAACTGATTTGGGGGTAAGCAGGGGCTCTGTGCATGGTAAACACAATCGTCAGGAGTAGAGCTGGTCTAGAATTTTTCAACAAATCATTTTTTTCACTGAAAAAAAGCCCATTTGTCCAAACCAAAGCTGTTTGCAAAGAAAGGTCAGACGTAGGGTCAGACATATTAAATTCCCAATTAGAAAAAGTCAAGAAAAATGTTTCAGAATTGTCAGTGAAACATTTCTAGCTAACTAAATGTTTTAAAATGCCAGAAGAAAAAAGAATAAATGATTGAAATTGAAACAAAGTGTTTTAAAATTAACAATATAAACATTTTTGACCTGAAATGGTCAAAAAATGGGTTTTGGTTTGTGAATATTGTTGGCTTTTTGGCCTGATTTCGGACAGGAAAGAAACTGAAACTTTCAAAAATATTCACAGGACAGGAAAACTGTTTCCCACCTAGCTTTAGCCAAGAGAGAGAGTTAGCCAAGAGTTCGCTTACCAAGAGGTCAGGTACTGAAGTTGCACTGTAAAATAAAGTACAAAAGTTAAGACTCAAATTCTTGCCTTTAACCATCAAAAAATATTCCTAACACATCAGCCAACCAAATGTTGGCAGTGGGGAGCACTCCAGTGTCAAATGGTTGCATGGGCACTGAGAGGTGTAAATTCTCCCATCTCTAACCCCACAGGGGACAGTAGGAACTGTTCTTGCTCAGGAAAGCAGGAGCAGCTCTCAGGCCACCTAGATTTAGTAGGACATGATCTTAAAGGATTTTTCTTTCCTGGTCTTGAAAAAAGGGTTTGGATGCAGGGAATGGAAAAGAGAAGATGCATGCTGGAATTCAAGCTGCAAGCGTTTCATTGAGGCCACTGTCTTGTATCAATCCTAGTTACAGTCAGACCCCTATGTTCGGTGCTTTAATTTATAAAAAAAATTATCCTGGATAGGGAGAGAGAGCAGAGTATTTCAGCATATATGGCATGCCAAATCCCCTACTGTTTGGAGATCCCTACAATATATAGGTACAACAGGGCTCTGAATATACTGGCTTTAGTTAGTTTAAGTTAGT
Source organism: Dermatemys mawii (assembly GCA_007922305.1). Taxonomy (NCBI): domain Eukaryota; kingdom Metazoa; phylum Chordata; order Testudines; family Dermatemydidae; genus Dermatemys; species Dermatemys mawii. Next base: position 74,186,667 of record ML677332.1, read on the forward strand.
CCCTTAAATTTATTTGAGTTGTTTTTTATTTAATTATGCATCTGTTCTGTAATACACTTACAATAAATACTTCTAGTTATTGTTCCTAACAATCCCTTTCTTTCCAATATTGACTGCTCTAATTTACTTTTATGCAAACAGCCTAGTCAGATTTAATAAAATGTCTTAGTAGCATGTTTAATGACATCATTCCCCTTAGGGACAGTTGGGAAAATGACCTTCCATTTTACAAAAGAAGAGGATTAATTTTTATTGTCTGCCCCAGTTAATGCGTGTTTAGACATAAAGGACCGATCAATATGACGGAGAGTATAGTGATTTTACTCACAGTAGTTTCTAAAAGGACATTTCTTACTAATCCATTTTTATAAATCACTTTAAAGGCCTTATTGATCTTTAATTGGGAGTTACACCTAATCACTCTAGTGCAGCGTCTGATTAACATGAGATACTGTTAACCCTTTCCACACAACTTTTTAAATGCAAATCCTGAATGGACATTTGGTTTGATTCTCCCCTTCCATACACAGTCTTTACTGTTAATGCTTTAAAACTCCAGCCCAGATCATCCTACACCATGTATAAAGTATTAGGCAGAGAGTTACATTCAAGAATAATAATGAGAGTGGTGTGATGCATGTATATCAAAAGGAAATCATCACAGAGAAAGCCCCATCTCTTAGGACTTTAAAAGCAGAATGGACAAATTATTAAGACACACAATGTGAGGAGAGCAATCCTACAGTAACAGGAAGGAAGACTAGAAGACTGAACTCTTTCCCCTCTCTAGTTTCTATCAATCTCTGGTAATCAGAGTGGTGACATCTCTCTTGTTCTTATTAAGAGTCAAGAAATGTATTAAAATGGTAGGTTGGCTTGTATGAACATGTTCAGCCTTATTAAAAAGGTGACATGAACTTTAGAAACTTGGGAGTTGATACTTGAAAATTTTGTGCCATCTGTACAGCACTTAGAACTTGAAAAGTTAGACCAACTGATTACAGTTCTACAATTTGTCTCTCCATCAATACAATTCAGTGTTGTTCTTTTCTACAGTGGGCTTGTCATTCAGGAATAACAATGCTGAAATCAATGAAGTTAAAGGTGTTCGATCCTGATTGGAGCCTTTGGTTGCTACATTAATATAAACATTAAATAATAGTAATTAATAATAGACAAGTGTAAATCTGATGAAAATTAGAGGCAAAATAGACTTTTGAATATTAATTCCAATAGCCATCACTTGCAAAATACTGTAGCAATGCCTTTATTCTCTCATCACTTTTGTATATACCACTGAATGTCCAAGAAGCTCTGTGTGCATAAAAATAAAAGAAATTCTCTTTAATGTATTGCTTATTATGTCTAATGTTTTGTGAATTTTTTTAAAGAACCCTAGAAGTTACAGATGAGACAGCAATGGATTGGAACCTATTTAATAATGACTTCTTTCATTATACAAATGCAAAATATTATCATAAAATGTTAAATTTCCATGGTTATTGTACTCATACAGATCATCTTATAATGGTCAAATCACTGTATGAAATGTTTAAAAGAATGTGCTCCTGACATAGAAAACCTCAGTCAAATCAAACACAAAACTACAGTATTCTTCTATATTTACGTTGTTATCAAGGTTCTCCTCCTCTGGCACTGCTCCAACCCTGCGTTGATCTGCCTGTTCTAGCCCACCAGCCAGGTCAGGTTAAAGCTCTCCCCTTCCCGAGCATCAATGTCCTATACAAACAGTGTCCATCAACAGAGCCCATCCCAGGTTTCTTTGCCGTCCCAGTCTTCTCACAGTGCGGCAAGCTCCCAGGCTACCCACATCATGCTCCTCCCCACCTCCCAGCACCCTGCAACAGAACACAGAAAACCCCAAACAAACCAAGCCCAGCTAAAGTAACCTTTACCTGTCTTGGCATGAGTTTTTAATCCCACCAGGTTCTCCCCAAATCCCTGTTCCTGTTGCAGAACACTGACCCCCTGGAGCCTTGCCTCTTTTTCAGGGGGGCAGTGTTTCCCAGCAAAGTTAGCTCCTCTGCAATGGCTTTCCTGTTTTCCCATTCCCAGAGTAAGGGAGATCTAGCCCTCTCCTTTCTGAGTCTCTCTCCTAGACGTCCCCTATAGTTTTCACTTCCTTCCTTTATAAAGAAGACCCAACTCCTTCCCAGACCCAGTCCAATAACAAATCAAGCCTGATACCCCCTCCAGGTGCTTACTGAGAAAGATGGGCTTACGGAGCTCTCAGATGCATGTTAACTCTTTGTTCACCTATCTAGGGTTTACATCCCATCACACCTGTCCAGCCTCACTCCATACAACAGGGAAAGCACCAAGAAACCTTGCTGCAAAGGGAGGACAGATACTGTTGCTTCTGCTGCAGACAGAGCTTCTGAGTTGGGTGAGAAGAAATGGGTCCAAGAGGAAGGCATGGAATGGAAATGCTCATTGTTGCCATCTGCTGGTACAAACCAGCCTCATCTGAGTGTTCAGACTTCTCTGGAGAACAATGTCAAAATAAAATTGTTTAATAGCTTCTGTATTACTTAAATTTAATCACTTACCAGTCTTTACTATTAATTATTATTATTGCACTTAGGGTTGTAGTGAGAGGTCTACAGGTGTTGTTTTTTTTCTGTCCTAGACATTGAATTGTAAATAACTAAAAAGTAACATAAGGATACAGGAAAGCATCCTGGTCATTGTGGGTCAGTGTAACTATAATACAATCATGAAATATCATCATTAATCTATGGATTAACATTAAATAATGGAATCTAAAGGACTAAATCCATTTCACAGCACCTTGATTATGAAGCAACGTATACTAATGCCCAGGGATATATTTCCCTTTGCCAGGGGTATCATTTCTGTTTAAGTAACTTATGAAATAGTTCATCTTTTAAACCCCTATAAAAGCAAGTGATATTGTCAAAATGACAAATGTATGCCATGTTCTTGTTTATTTAGCTTTCGTTTTATGTTACCTCAGGTTACTGGTCTCATAGACCGTGTGGGAATCAACCAAGTTTTTTTTTTTCCAAATGTTCTGTATGCATCTGCTTTATACCTCGAAAGGAACAATTATCAGCTCTGACTATCAGAGAACCTGGTTAGTAATTGTTTATAAACCAAGAGAAAAGATAACATCCAGTGCTGAAGCTGCAGTTCTGACAGTGGGAAAAAAATTAAGCATAGCAAAGGTGTTGGAGAGGAAGGACAGAGAGACAGAGAGAAAATGAGAGGGAGAGAGAGGGAGAGTACCTGTGTGAATATATGTATAGACAGGATTTCATGCTGATGAGCGAACATAATAATGAGCAGTATTTTGATCTTTGATTGTCATTCTGTGGGATACAGAAAGTGTAGTTATGTCATTAGGTGGCAATCTATAATTAACTCATTCAAGTATCTGTGAAGGACACAATTGAACCAAGGACAGAAACAGCTATTCCACCCACACGTTCAAATGAAAAACACAAAAAGTTATTGCTGCCTTTTTATGACAGTCAGAAACTTCAGGGAAGATTGCTGGTATGTAACTAGTTTTTCATTACTGGCTAGGCCCAGACTGGACATTAGCCCTCATTAAAGGATCTACTAGCCAAACCTTTACTTCATTACATGGACTATTTACTATATTACTAAAGGGAGCGAGTAAAAATACCTTTGCAGAGTGAAATTTTCCTTACTGTGAGAATCATAAGTTGAAAACATTTTAGTGGGCTTAGTTTACCTCCTTGGGGAAGGCACTCATAAGAAAGGAGCAGAGTTAGATGGCAACATTCATAGTACTTTACACTTGCAATGTTGTATAGATCCCCAGGATTATTTTATTCACTTTGTCAAAATGTGTAATGTGGAACATGGAAAGGAGATGGAAAGAAGCCTTTAGCTTGGTAACTTTGAGCATCCAGAAATATACACATCAAGCAGTATGTCACTGACACGACGAAGCATTAATCTCCCTTCCCTACCCCTTACCCTGCTTCTTTTTAAATCTTTGAGGATTTTAGGGGTGTTATTAACTAACTGCATTCCCAATTTCTCTTGAAGGAGTTTGCTCTTTGAACCAGTAGGAGACGGGAAGTGAAAGTGAAGAAATTAGGGCCATGTATTTTAGAAACATTCACTGCAGTCTTGGATACCCAAGACACCTTGTATCTAGTTTTCAGAGGTGCTGAGACTCTGCGTCTCCAACTGAAGTTAATAAGACAATGGGACTCATAATAGACTTGTAAAGAGCTGTCCTGTCACTAAAGGACTTCAGTAAGTAATTTCAACCTGGGCCAGATTCTCCATTCAATTAGAGCAGTTTAGACCAACCTGTAGAAGGCTTCCCCAATGCCAGCAGTTCCAACCAATGGAGGATTTCTCTTCATAGGGAAATCCTCAAGTGACATAGAAGCACTATAGCAGCTTGTCAACCAATCTCTCCTACCCTATGTCTTAAGGGAAGTATCCAGGGAAAAGGAGGCATGACTGGAGTGTCCCTGAATCACCCACAATCCCAGCTGCCAGAATAGCCCACTAGGGCTATGAGCAACCAGTATTGTTTAGAGCAGCCTGAAGGCTTATCTAATATGTGCCAGGAGCCAAATCCAGTGCTGAGCCAGCAGAGGATCAGGGTTTCCAGAGGTGAGCTAAAAACAGCTTTGCCCTTCTCCAGGTTTTTCTCCTGAAGGCAGCTCAACTAGACCAGAGAATCTGTCCCACTATTTCTAAGATCAAAATCAAAAGACTGCTATTTTGCAATTTATTTTGCAATTTAAACATCCTCCTCGATCAAAGACAAAGTTGCAAATGCTGCTCAAATTTACCCTGATGTCAATTGGCATTCTCCATTGATTTCAATACAACTACTTCAGATCTACACCAGCATTCCTGAAAACAAAATTTGGCCCCATTTACTACTCTTGCACCATCATTGACCTATTAGATTGCCAAAGTGTAAATAAGAACAAAATGTAGTCCAAGCTATGCAATTAAGGATACTAATTCCTAAAGGGCATCTCTTGATTTTAGGGCAGTTCATTCCAACTGACCATTAAATATGTGGTGAAGGAGAGGAGAGAGAAAATACATGAAAGAAAGAAAGAAAGAAAGAAAGAAAGAAAGAAAGAAAGAAAGAA
>ML677332.1:74191814-74338275 GCA_007922305.1 Dermatemys mawii
GAAAGAAAGAAAGAAAGAAAGAAAGAAAGAAAGAAAGAAAGAAAGAAAGAAAGAAAGAAAGAAAGAAAGAAAGAAAAAGAAAAGCTCACAACAAAGATCTCAGATATTACTAGTTAAAAACCAATTTGACTGTAAACTTTAATTCATCTACTAAATGTCAAGCACTGTTGGATATACCAGCAGTTTCCTTACCTCTCATATTATTAATACATACTTAGCTACAGTGGAAATTAGAAGGTCTGTAATAATACCCTTCCAAAAACACTTCAGATGAAAATTTCGGGTTGAAATTTACTGAGAATTCTATTACTGTAGTAACAAGTTATATATAAGGCAAATGTTAGGATAGAAGCATTTTCATTTAGATCAGCTTATTTCTGACATTGTATGCGAGCTAGATTTTTTAGGAGTGTTAGAGTCATTGAATTTGACCTGTATGCATGCACAGCTAAAGAACACATTACCCAGGGGTTTCTTTTATTTTAAAACCATTTAATTTCCTAAATACCCAGAATCTTTGTATGGCACTTGCCATAAGCTTTGTCACATCAGTGCTTTGTCAAGCATAAGCCAAACAGTACTATGGGCACAGCTTCCTCTGAGATACATACTTGTACCCCTGCATAGCTTAGTTTTTCTGAAAATGTAACTGAAAGTCATTTAAATTATACTACATTCATCACATTCTCCTGTCCAAAAATGGCATTGTAAGCTCTGCAGGCGCAACACCAGGGATTGCTGGGTGTGGGTGTGGGGGTACTTGTGTAGAGCATGGAAAATGAGTAGGGACAGAGGAAAAAAGTATGGCTGGAGTGTCATTTGTTTCTGTTTCTAACCTCTTTTCCTCATAGAAAGCTTTCTGGGACCAATTTGGCTGTATAATTTAAAGATAACTGTCAGCTTTAACCCATAACTTCAGGAGTTTCAAGACAAGAGCAAAAAGCACACTAGACAAGGACTGAATAGAGTGGTCCAGGAATGGGGAATATTAAGCTACCAGTGAATCACAACATGAAAGCTCTGAGTCACTAACAGATGGCTCTAGAATAAGAGGAAGAATTCTTCTACCCAGCTAATAGGTAAACAATACATTGTTTATAATGATTCAGGCATGAAAAAAACAAAGTAGAGTTTCACAATCTTACTTTCAGCAAGGTAGCCTATCAAAAATCTTGTCTTACATCCCCAAAATAGAACACCATGTAGAACTTGACCCTGCAAACTCATAGGAGAAATCCTGATTCATGCAAGTGGTTTCAATGACACTTATGTGAATAGGTTTTACAGAATTTGGCCCTTGATTTCTTTTCTTTCAGATTGTTTTAAGGGGTTAGAAGATAGGTCAACTGAATATCAAGATTAAATACTTCAGATATAATGCAATGAAAATATATTAAGATATTTTGTGTGTTGCATGCATCTCTACACTCGTATTATTATATAGCAAAATTCACACTAATTTTAGCAAAGCTTTAAAGATAAGGACTTCAAGGTTTGACTTAGTAAAGACAAATAATAATAATTAATTCATCCTTCATCCCAAAAGATCTTGAATCTCCTTGCAAACGTCACCATTTCTACATAACACCATAGTTACATCAGCCGCTGGAGTGCTGCTACCTGGGAGCAATTACTTGACAACTGCTGCACAGAGGATTGTGCCCATGGTAACAAAAGCCCAACTCGGCCCACTAAATAAAATAGTTTTTAAATGTAAGATCAAAGTTGGAGATGGGAATATTGAGACAAACTGGACTGATTAAATTAAAGGAACTGTGCTAAGGGATTTTCAAAGCTCTTGGTAAAGTCACAGGTTGGTCTGACAGCAGGCTGAAAGATTTCAGAAACGTGAGGAAAGAGTTACAGTTGAAATTACCAAAATATGTTTTGATTCTTTCATTTTAATGGATGAAGTTGACACTTCTGGCTGGACAATGTTTATCTGGTGATCACTGAAGAGAAGAATAGGACAGACAGAATGGAAGAAGTGAACTTTACTATCATGACCACTGTCATCCACACCGTCTACTGGGACCCACAGTCCACCATGACACTGTTAGGCCTTAATCGTCCCAATCCTGAAAGAGGTCCTGACCAGAACAAATCAGAGAAAGGAACCAGATGACATTACCACCTCCACTGGCTTCAGCTAAATCCTAAACACCAGACTGGTTGTGAGCCTTGAGTTCCTGCTGACACCCCCTCACTAATGTCTCACTCTCCTACCTCCCCATATTTCTCCTCTGCCATGTCTTTCTCTTTTTGCCTTCTGTGTAATGAGAGCTTAGCTGGCCTTGACAACACCATCTTTTGTAACTCAGCTTTGGGCCTGTGAACAGAAGGTAAACTAAAACACGCTTTAAACAGCCCAGTACTGGTAAAAGCTTCCCAAGTCTCAGAAGCGACAAAGAGTCCCGTGGCACCTTAAAGACTAATAAAGACTTTTTGTTAGTCTTTAAGGTGCCACTGGACTCTTTGTTGCTTCTGTAAATCTAGACTAACATGGCTACCCCTCTGATTCCCAAGTCTCAGAGTGGCTGTTATGACCATGTGCTATGTCTGTAATTTCTGAAAGTGAAAGTAAGGCTTGGTCTACACTTGAAAGTTATACCAGGGTACAAAAAAACCACATCCCTGATCAACACAGCCCACACAATCCCCAGGGTTCATACAGCGATGGCAATGAAAGAATGCTTCCATCAGTGTAGCTATTGTCATTTGGGGAGGTGGAGTTCCTGCACAGACCGAAAACCCCCTTCTGTCACGTTAGCCTGCATCTCCACTACAGGGCTAAATTGGCAGCTGTGCAGTCTCTGTAATGCAGACATACTCTAAGTGTCAGAGAGAGAAGCTGCACTTTTTAATCTTTGCTATTATTTTCTCTCCATTTTTGTGTGTTTGCTTTGTTTTGTCTTAAATGAAACAGGATTGAACTCCAGCAATAGCAACAACAACAGCTCAACCCCATTTAAACTAACTTTTTCGTTTTTCCTCCAAAAATGACAGTTAATGCCATCAGAGCTGGCAGGGAAGCCATATTTCCAATTTGTGACGGATTTAAAAATTTGGGTTTGTTTCAAATTGGATCAAACCTCCAAAATTTCACCATTCTCCATAAAAGTCAGAATATTGTTGTTTTGGGTCAATCAAAATATTTTGTTTTGACACCATCAGAATGTTTTATTTCAATTTCAACTTTTTTATTTTAGAATATACAATATAAAATAAATAACATTGTAAATGAAAAAGTTGTTTCAAAACAAAAAATCAAAACGTTTCATTCCAAAAATGTTCAAACATGATCTTTTGACATTGTTAGAATGGGAGTTTTTTGTTTGTTTTTTCTCCAAAACAAAATTTCAGTGAAACTGACGCTGTTTCGCAAAGTATTTCAATTTTGATGGAATTGCATTTTCTGTTGAAAAATGTATCCATCAAAGTTTTCTGGTCAACTTTAAATGCTACCTTTAATACTATCTAAAAGATTGTGAAGAAGAGATTTTCCTCTAAAAAGCTATACACCCAAAGGGATAGGAAATAGGGAAACTAAAAAATAAAGCCTTAATTTTTAACGTGACTTAATTCTTTAAGTCTCAAATGTTTTAGTTGATTCATTTCCTTTTCTGTGTCTTTAATATAGGGTTTTATACATTTTTATGGTGGTTATGACAATGGGAAATCAGCCATAAACTGACACAAAACCCCAAACTACACTTAAACTGACCAAGGTTGTAACAGTAAACAAAGGTTTTATTAACATCTTATCCCCTGTTGTGTCCAAGAAATGCCCTCGTTAACAAAACAGAACCCAATAACACCACAAAACAATTAGGACAGAAAATGTTGAAAAATACTATACTTTTTGAAATGGCAAGGGAAGAAGTGTAGCTTTTCTTTTATGGAGAATCCAATCCATCATTACTACTTTAAAAAAAAGTCATGAATCTCTTGCCAAAATTATGCCTTTTCATTCTTTGTTTAAATCCTTTCACACCATTTGCAAGACAATCCCTCTGTTCCGCAAAGTAGTGGTATGTCATTCGAAAGTAGAATTGGAAAAATAATTGGTGTAATGACCATAACCTTGAAAACACTTATTCCCGAATATAAAAAATGAGAAATGTACTGAAAATGAGGAAACATAAGTTACTGCTGGGCTGTGGTTGCAATAACTTATCTTTGCCAACCGTTTATGTGCAAAATTACTGGAGCATTTTCAATGATAGCATAAATTGTACAGCTACACTCTGAACGGTAACATTCATCTGAAAAAAATTACATTCATTCCCACAATGTAGTCATCTCCAATATACCTACACAGATGTATGTGTGAGTTAGGGTTAGAGTACCTTATTATAGGAGAAGCAGCAGTGACTCTTATTTAGTGACTCTTATGCCTAACACTTTCCATTGAAAATATCTCCTGGCCATTTCATTGAAGAGCTGTAATGCTGCCATGGTGTGTAGCGGCACTGTGAAATTTGGCATGGTTTTAGCCCTTGGAACAGGGAGATGCCTTTTGCGTGCCCCATGCAGGTCTATTTAAATTTGGTTGAGCTTTAAACTGTTGGAAATCATTATTTCCCATCATTATTTTACTCAGAGTCTGTTCCCAGCTTGCTTTCAAAAACAAAAAAACCATCAGTTCTCTATTAGTATTGTACATGGATCATCCTGGCATCTCTCTTCCTCTCCTGTCAGGCACAGGAAAAATAGATCCTCATCTTCCTTCTCAGGTTTTCTCCTATAAAAATAGCTTTTTGGTCTAGTAGAAGGTAAACTGGGAACCAGGATATTGTGCTCTCAAACTTTACTTCTGCTAACTCGTGCTAATATTTCTGTGCTCTTCTCATCCCTTTTTATTGAGCAAAGCTTCCTACCTCCCTGAGAGATTACACAAGCTGGGAATAGAGCTCAGATCTCTATTATGGTATACTCAAGTCTCCGGGGTCCTACAGACCACAGACTATCCAACTGCGGAATCTTGATTGATTCCCCAAGCAATGTCCATCCTTATGCATTAATGAGGAAAGGGCCTGTAGAAAAAATACTGTGACAGATATGGCAATTTTCTTGCAATATCATTGAAAATGAAGCTAAGTTTAAGTATATTTGGAGTCGATTGTATTAAATTCAAAGGTTATGTATTATTATGGGCCTGGATGATCAAAGGACTATATTGAATAATGAGGCAGACCCAAATGGTGTTTTGGGACAATGCAAGCAAAGTGGATTTCCTGGGAGATATCTAGAGGCAGGTGAATGCAACTTTCTCACCCCTGGATATGCAAAAATCCAGACCTTTGAAGCTATGCCCTGAGGAGTAGGCCTTTGTTCACTGATCATCAGTTACATGAGGCCAAGATCAAAGGCCAAAGCTGTATGAGGGAAATACTGAACTATTCACGCACATTGTTATTCTGAACTAAGGTTATTATGAACTTATAACCACAGAAGAAACCCTTTAGCAGGATTTGAAAGACTGATTCCTACCAGAGCCCTTGTTGGCGTTGTGGGAGTGATCTCCAATAAGTTTATTAGCATGCTAACAAGTTCATAATAAACTTAGCTCAGAATAAGCATGTGTGTGAATAATTCAGTATTTTTCCCTGTAATGCATTCACCATTAGAATAAATGTGCTTGCTTATAAAGAGCAGAATGATAACTTATGACTGCTGTCAAGTACAGTTGTTCATAGCCTTCAGAGAGAAATTGCAGATACTGAGCTATTTAGGCAGTTTGGCTTGCTGGAAATATCACAGTACAGGCAGGGAGCTATGCGGCCTGGAAAAAAAAGCCCATCAGGAAGGAGAGAGACATGAATCTTCACCCAAGAAAGGTGACATCTGATGAGCTAGGAGGAGCCTAGAGTGGGTCCCCTTAAGGGACCATGGAGAAGGAATGCAGGTAAAGTTGACCTGAACCGCAAGAAATAGCTCATGTAATTTATTTTTTTAAAAAGATCATGTGATCATGTCATTCCATTTTAATGCCTCTGCACAAGGCATTTTTAATGCCTCTGCCAAATTTAAGTTGCATGGAAAACCTAAATATAGCATTTCCTTAATACCGTGAATACCTTAATACCATTCTTGTAATGTCTTTTTTGTATTTAATCCATTATATCTACTATATATTGTATATGTGTATGTACAATTGTACACAGACACTTGTGTCTATCTAGAGATATATAGATGTATAGCTATAGACTAATTTTGTTTATATATGTATAACGTATATTAAAATGCTTACTTCAACTTTTGCTGTACCCTAAATCCGTTGTCTATATGTAACTCTAAATTTTATTGGAAAAAAATTGGATTAGATATAACATGGTGATCATATCCCTCTTGTGTCACCAGTGATTGGAGTTGGTAATCAGATAATAATCAAGTATCTAATAACTCTTATAGAGACCAATCCAATGTCTGGCATCGGGATCAGACTCAGAATCAGGAAAAAGGCTTTAAAAACAGGAAATTTGGATCTGAAATGGACAAAGAGAAAGCAGTTTATGGGCCCTGTCATGCAAACATTTACTCATGATTAAGTTTATTCATGCAAGTAGTTCTACTGTATGTGGTGGAGACAACAGAACATTTAATTTTTTCATAGCCATCGGAATTTCTGCACATTTAGTATCAAAATCTACAACACAATCATCAATTACAAACACAACTACAATTCAGTCATGAGGTATATATGTTTTTGTGGAACCACAATATATCATTACAATTACCTACTGCTTTTTAATATATTGAATAGGCACATTACAGCTCATAAACCTAAATCCGCACTGACTTTCACATTTATGGAGAGCATAGCCTTGGAAAGAAAAAAGAAAACAATGTTAAGAGAGTACACGCACAATTTCAACTTAATGGAGTTACTATAGACTTAGACCTGTTAAACTGAGATCAGAATTTGGCCCTGTACAATTTGCAGAGATACTAGATTAATGACTACTAATGTCCCAGTAGTCAAGGGCTTAACAGAGTTTCCACTACACACTCCTGTTCTCAGAGGTTAATATCTCAGCCTATAGCAATTTGCTACAAACTGAGACTTGGCACCCAAGGTCTCAGCACAGGAGAAACTTATTTTTGCAAAATATGATTTAAATCACTTGGATATTTTTTGCGTTACAAGAGACCAAAAACACAGAAGGTTTGTGTTTTCACACTGGGTGTTTTACGGTCCTAAAAATTAAAAACTAGCTTTGATTTAAGCAATGCTTAAGCAATTTTGCATAATGTTGGCTATTTTCTCTGTATTAAACAAAACCATGCTAAATTCTGCCATTTCAAGGTCATGAACATCCCTCCCTGCCAACCCCCAATTTTGGCTGACATTTGCTTAAGTGTATGGTTCAAATGAATGGAAGATTCATAGTGAAACTCAGCAGAAACCGACTATTTTTTCATGGCTTCACAGCAAAACTTACAGAAAAACATCAAATTTCACAAGTTTCTACTCAAGACCATGATATTTATCTGAGGCTCCCTCAAAACTGAACCTGAGATCCTTCAAAATTTGACCTGGCTTCCTCAAAACTCACCTAAACCTTCTTAGTAATATTAACATAAACTTAACCATAGTGGTGCAAGCAGTGCCTCTGTAACAAATTGTGGGAGCTTAAATTTGTAACAATCAAGGTACGCTCTTAGTGAAACACTTACCAGTGAATGTACTCTGCTTAGCAGATATTTAATTTTTTTTCTTAGAAGAGATAACATTTATTTATGTTCGTTGTTCAGCTGTGCTCTTTAGGCCAAGTTTGTGCAGTCCTTTCAGGGTCCTTACTGAGGCAAAACTTATACCTGTTAAATGGAGTATATTTACTTGTCTGGACTGCACACATCTATCAACTCTGTAGCTACCCTTTTACATCATGGATTTTTTAATTCCATTACAGTCTTCATAACGCCACCATTCACATTATTATGGCTAAGTTTATGTTGCCACTACTTAGGAGATTTATTATTCATCCTTAAAAATATGTTCTAGCTGGAAACGTGACACAAGTGTTTGAAAATTAATTAACAAAATTCAAAAATACAAGAAGGTTGTATCTAAAGTACATATAAACCCCATGAAAATTGAAGTATCTTTTTTCATTCTAGAAATTCAAAAATAGCTATTTTGTTGACTTTTAATATTCCTTATGCAAGAAAAATTCCTACTGAAGCAAAAAAGTAAATTCACTTGCTTGTTCTACTTGTGTAAGGAGAAGAGTTGTGTCTTACTAGAGAGTAAGAACATCAGAGCATAAGAATGGCTGTACTGAGTCAGACCAAAGGTCTTTCTAGCCTAGTATCCTGTGTACTGACAGTGGCCAGTGCCAGGTGCATGAGTGAACCTAACATGTAATGCTCAAGTGATCTCTCTCCTGCTATCCATCATCACGCTCTGTCAGACAGAGGCTAGGGATACCATTCCTTTCCCATCCTGGCTAATAGCCATTAATAGACTTCACCTCCATGAATTTACCCAGTTCTCTTTTAAACCCTGTTATAGTCCTAGCCTTTAACATCCTCAGACAAGGAGTTCCACAGGTTGATGGTGTGCTGTGTGAAGAAGAACTTCCTTTTATTGTTTTAAACCTGCTGCCCATTAATTTCATTTGTTGACCTCTAATTATTATATTACGGAAACAAGTAAATAAGTGTTTCTTATTCACTTTCCCCACACCACTCATGATTTTATATACCTCTACCATATCCCCCATTAGTCTCCTCTTTTCCAAACTGAAAAATCCTTCCCTCTTTAATCTCTCCTCATATGGGACCTGTTCCAAACTCCTAATCATGTTAGTTGCTCTTCTCTGAACCTTTTCTAATGGCAGTACATATTTTTTGAGATAAGGAGAGCATATCTGTACGCAATATTCAAGATGTGGGTGCACCATGGATTTATGTAAGGGCAATACAATTTTTATTCTTTATTTATTTGGTTATTTTTTCCAATGCACATTATTTTACATTTATCTACATTAAATTTCATTTGCCATTTTGTTGCCCAGTCACTTAGTTTTGTGAGATCTTTTTGAAGTTCTTCACAGTCTGCTTTGGTCTTAACTATCTTGAGCAGTTTAATATCATCTGCAAACTTTGCCATCTCACTGTTTACTCCTTTCTCCAGATCATTTATGAGTAAGTTGAATAGGATTGGTCATAATATGGACTTCTTATTAACTCCAAAGGTAGCTGGGATAAGAAGGGAGCCCTACAAATAGTTACTTTATTTTGTATCTTCACATCCACATCCTTGCTCACTTTCTTAGTGGGCATGTTTAGTACACCAGCTCAGACTATGCACTTCTGCTGCTATGTAACACAATACATTGTTGTGGTCTGTGGGATCAAAACCTGATTTAAACTAATACATATTTTGACTTTTTTAATCCCATAAAGAGTAAAGAAAATGTGGGTTTCCAAAATGGTCATTCAGACCAAACTAAGAGGCTGGTCCTGCATCCCTTGTACATGTAACCCTTCTGCCCATCAGAGTTGGCAGCAACAAGGGCCGGGTTCAGTATCCAGGGGTTCCATTCCAATAGCACAATACAAAAACCGGCTCGAGCCCCCACCCAGTGACCTGGGACAACCATATACCACCCCTCTGGGCGTCTGTAAGAGACAATACTTCCCCTCTCGCTAGCACAGAGTCTGAGTGTACCAAAGCCTTTTAATAACAGGGAGAAACAATGTGGCATTATATTGGGGAAACACCACAAGCAAGGTTAATAAACCAAACCATGAATCAGAAGCCCCCCTCCCAGCAAATAGGCCGTGGCCTTCCCTTTGGCTCTTGAGTTCCACAACCCCAAAAAGTCACTCAATAGTCCCAAAAGTCCAACAGCCCAAGAGTCTCTGTCCTTGGTCCGTGCAGAGTTCAAAAGTCAATTGGCAGAGTCTTACCTCCAGCCTGGGTGGAGATGGAGGGTAGGGCACGGGGCACCTTACGTGGTCCGAGGCCGACTGCGCCGCCTCTCCGTGAGGTTCCGCTGCAGCTCTCACTGCAATCGGCTCTGCTCCGCTCCGCTGGCTGTCCTACGAACCGCTCTGCCCGTTGATCCTCTAGCTGCTCTGCTAGCCGACACACAGACAGCTCTGCCGCGCCGGTCACTCTGCCCGCAGCACCCACGCCTCTGCTAGGTGACAGACAGACAGCTCCGCTGCGCCGGTCACTCTGCCCGCAGCACCCATGCCTCTGCTAGGTGACAGACAGACAACTCTGCCACGCCGGTCACTCTGCCCGCAGCACCAACGCCTCCGCTAGTCGACAGACAGCTCTGCTGCACCAGTCACTCCGCTAGCCGTCCTGCTAGCCGACACACAGACTGCTCTGCTGCACCAGCCACTCTGCACTTTTTCCAGGTCCCCCCTACTTAAGACAGCGCTCAGTGATTTCTTTAGCTCTTAGGTGATTTCAGCTCTTAAGTGATTTCAGCTCACAGTAGGGGAGCCTTAGTACAGGTGCACCAGTGATCCCAAAGCAATTGTCAGCTCAGCAGCCTGGAACCAGGCTCCTAATAGAAGCAAAATTCAATTCTGACATTCCACAGTGGAGAGAGGCAGGGTGCAATAGGCCTGGGAGGCCCTCAGACAGCACCCTCACAAAAAGGTATAGGTGCTTGTCTATCACCTCTCTCAATCTCACAGTGTTCTGAAAATGCATGGCCCTTGCCCAGTGAGTGCTACCTAGATGATGGCGAGTCCCTCCATCATAACAAGGGCCAAGTACATGTCCATAGTCCTTCATTCACATAATCACAGTAACATCACTTTATCATTCCTGCCCCAATAACATAGAAACTGGGGCTCCCTCATCAGCCGAAGTGGCCATGTGGGCTGCTGTGGGCTCAGGCTAGGCGCAGTGGGTGTGTCTATGCAAATTGATCAGCCCCAGACTTATTTTGCAAGGCTCACTGCAATTCCCATAGTTCGCCACCAGATGTCAGAATATATCTCATTCCTGACACTGCTTACATCCACTCATAATTCCCACTGAAGTCAAAGAACAAAAAGGCCTTTTATTTACCTGGGAGATCTAAATAAACTTTTATCTCTTTGGGCAAATGTTTAATAGATCCAAAATTTACAATATACAGCCAAATCAGTCACCAAATTTTGGCAGGTGTCTATAAACAGAAGCAAAATTTCCCTCCCGCCTCACAACTCCCCACTCATTTGCTGCATCCTACTGGAAGCCACCTTTAACAGACTGATCCAGAAATATTCTGTTACTTTTAAGTATATGAATAATTTATATGGCGAGACCATATGTAGAGGGCTTTGCTTGGTGGGGGCAGTTACATAGGTATACATGCTAAGACATGCAGAATAGAGCTGCATTGGAAATCATTTGTTCATCCAAGGGGGGTTGAGGGAAAAGATTCAGGTCAATTGAAATGTTTTGTTTCCATTGTAACCTTTTTAAAAATATATACATATTACCAAATTAACCTAAATGTAAAAACAAAGCCATTTGAAGTGAAAAGATGTCAAAATGGGACACTTCAACAATTTCAACATTTTTCTAAAAATACTTTGAAATTAGAAATTTCATGAAACCGACCCTTTCCCTCAACTAGTTTCAGTTTCAAAAAATCAGCATTTTGTTGAAAAAGTCCCCATCAGCTCTAATGTAGTACATAGCCCTTCCCCTTAATTGGACTCCATTATAACTCATCATGAAGGATTTGGACAGTGGCATCTTTATTATATTTTTGAAAGAGGAATAATCTGAGTGGTGCACTTTCACTCTGAGTTCCACTGTCGTCTGTGGGTTTGATTTTTTTGTTTGGTTTTTTTGTTTGTTTGGGTTTTTTCGTATATGCCTATGTATATCTTTAGTTACAATTTAATCCCATATGTTTAATCAAATAAATAATATACACCTGCAAATCACAGAGACAATTACAAACATAAACTTGAGATCCAAGCACCCTTGTAGTTTTAGGGCCTTATCTACACTAGGAAATAGTAGACCCATATTTCACCATCAGAGGGGTAGCCATGTTAGTCTGGATCTGCAAAAACGAGAAAGAGTCCTGTGGCACCTTATAGCCTAACAGATGTAGTAGAGCATAAGCTTTTGTGGGTGAATACCCACTTCGTCGGATGCATACATATTTCACCATTAGTGCAATTCCCTTACAGCTCACAATAGTGGAAGCAGTAGCGTGGACCAAGTTGCACCACTTTCCCCACCATATCGCCCTACTTACTCTTTCATTTCCACCAGTGCCAACACCGGTAGAGAATAAGCAGCCAAATTTTGCTGATATAAATGAAACCTGTTAGCGCTAGAAATCTAAACTTGCGTCTAGATATAAATTTTTGAAATGACCCATTTTTCTATAATGGGTCAAACCAATACCCCATATCCAAATCCCAGACTTGAGGATATTCAGCATCTAGAACTGGATTCAAATGTTGTCTTGAACTGATCACTGGTGACGATGCCTTTTTCTAGGTTTAGCCCATCCTACCTGGATTACAAGCAATAATATTAAGCCAAATCCTAAAATCATGACTCTTATGTCCATGGATTTTTTTTTTTTTAATAAGAGCTCAGTAAAAAACAGATAAAACTCTCTGGATTAGTCTGTGCATTTTAGAACCTCCGTGATTGCCTTCTCCTTGTTGTTTGTAACTTTTTTTTACCCTACTCTCAAAATATTAAAAATCAAGAATAGTCAGAAATGCATCTAAAATAACATAGTTGTTGATGGACAGTTAGGAATCAGAAATATACTTAATATTTTTAAACCTTTTTTTTTAAGCAGCCATTCTTGTATGTTATATCCCTTTGCCTCTTTGTTCCTTAAGGTCTTGTCAGAGTGCAGGCATAACATGCTAGCTAAAGCCCCAATACTGTGACTTGTACAGCTACATCTGCATGGAGCCTAGCTGGCTTCACTAGGGTTCTGGGGTTTACCCTTGTGCAACATGTTGTGTCCACCTCTAATAGCTAATTAAGATAAGAGCCTATTACTGACACTAACTGATGAACGTACTCCTTCAGACCCTGAGACAGCAGAGTACTTGAGCACACGTCATTTAATTTGAGTGGCCCCATCAAAGAGAACAGGACTACATGTGTGCTTAAAGTTATGCATGTGCTGGCTCAAGGTCTTTGTGATGAAGGCCCGGTGCTTAAAGTCGAAGAGGCCAGAAGGGGTTGCACACTTGGGGGGCATGGAAATTGTTTTAATCGAGCTGGGTTACCGAGGGACACGTTTTAAGAACTGTTTTACCAAAGTTGCTGATCCCAAATTATGACATAGCAGCGAGCACATCTGGGACACAACAGTAATATAAATGGAACCATTAATAACAAGGTTGTCACTCAGCTCCGAACTCACACCATGAAGCTTTCTGTTTTGCTTTCGCCCCAGAGGCAGAAATAAAGAGTGACGTATCCCACACGACTATGAATTCCTTGGCTTTTCTCTCGGTCACATTAATGCTATTAAAACACGTATACTTTTTTTTTTCCGCCTTCTTTGGATCGTAACTTTGTTCTGTCTCCTTATTCTACCCTAATTCATTGTCTTCAATTATTACCCATGCCACGAACAATCACCAATGAAGCAGCAAAAATCCTGTGCAATTGTCTGGAAAGCGGCTGTAATCCCATAATACTGCCAGTCTCTCAGCACAGTGTACCGGCTGCAACATGCAAAGTTATTGTGAAGAGTCTGAAAGAGCTCTAACCTGCATCTTACATTTGGAAAGGCTTTGGAAATTTGCATTTTTTTAAAAAAGCATATGGAGGAAAAAGTCAAAAATTAAGAAAGGCACTTGAGGGTATCCCCCAGAGAGGAACCTGCACTGAACATTAGGTGATGTACACCTTCTCATCTTGCTTTCTTTAAATTGTCATATAGCTGCATAGAGCACAAAACATTACTAGAACAGATGACTTTTAAAGTATCTGTAGGAAAAATCTAAAAAAACCACCTCTTATTCGATAAATTAACATTTAAAATAACAAAAAAAGCAAAACTATTATTATTAATAATCATTTAGATTTAAATAATAAAAAGATGCCTATACGAGGCACTTGGTATACTACACATCATCCAAAAGAATTAAAATAATCATTCAGACAGGAAATCAGTCAGCTCTCCACCTAAAGGTAACTTTCCCAATCCTTCATTACTCTGAGAAGCAGAGCCTAAGCCCTCTCAAAAAACTCTATCAAACAAATGCAGCTTACTCAGACGATCACCAAATTTGTGATATTAGTAGTAGGCCTGGTATTTAAAATCACTGTTTTTTAAATGACCTATTTCATGTAGAGAAAAAAAATATTTACAGTGATGTTATTTGTATTTTAAACTTTTAAATGATCTGCTTCTTTTTCAGACGGTAAACTCTTCAGGGCAGGGACTATCATTATTTTCCTGTTCTGTACAACACTGAGCACACTGTCAGTGCGAAGCAAATTATTAATAAAATGAATGTACTAATAACATTATGTACTTTGTAATATATTTGTAGGTGGACAGTAGGAACTAGGATGAATAGAATTTTTTAGAAATTCTTTACTAGTCCTGTGACTTGAACAACGTAGTTTTTTCTGATGTTAATGTTCCAAAGGAAGATATGAAGCACATAGCACATCTCAATGTTTTTTAATTAAAGATCACAATTTAAAAAGACCTGCATAAGGAAAAATAAACAATTCTTTTACATTCAATCTCTGAAAAGCTACATATTTCAAGATGAATACAGAAGAACTGGAATACATAGATAATTAGATTACATTAGATTAGATAGGCATGAACAACAATAACAGTGATTAAACTTGAAACCACCATATCTAACTGCTGAGTAGAGTTATTTTTATTATCAATGATTTAGTAGCAGTTCTCACATTTTAATTTAAATGGAGAAATGTGAGTTTAGTGAGAAAAAGTCTTATTAATACGTCAATAATATATTATTCTTGCTGGGGTTTAGCCAATGTGAAGCATATTTTGAATTTTTAAAAGGAATTAAAATCTCCTGGTCAGCCTTCTAAGCTAGTTAAGTATGGACCACGGAGCTCTTACTAGTGTCTCTCCCACTCACTGCTGAACTGTAAAAAATTATGTTATGTTAATTGCCTTTTCCAGCCTCGCCCAAGTTCTCCTTGTAAGTGTCTCTTCTCCAGAAGACTTCCAGGCATCAATTGTACCTGCATTTATAATTTCTAGCCACCCAACTGGCCACAAAGTATTTAGCATCAGCCCTTTTTAAAATATTAAGCTGACTGACTGGCTTGAAGATGACATACCTTATACTGACCTCCCTATTTTCACAAACTTCTGGAGATCACTCCTATTGGTTTAGCTATAAGTATTTTCTAGTTGCTCTGAAAGTACCATAGAAAGATTTCGTTTCTTTTTTTCCGTTGTGCATTTTAGACAGTTTATGCTTTCATTCTCAAAACAGATTTTATCCTAATAAAGGCTTTTATTACTATTATTCACCTGTCATTACGCAGCGTTAGACTATTATGTAGCATAGACTGACTTTCATAGTGAGAAACCTCCCTTTTGGTATAAAATGGAGCGGGGAAAGGAACCCAATATAAACAGAACAGTTCATTAAAAAATAGAGATGTAGTTTTAGTTTCTTTAAGCATTGCCAAGGCTGCCACCTACGCTTTTTAAAACTTTGTTATGAAAAGTCACTGGCGTGAGGAAAAAGAAAAAAAAATATGGGCATGAAACAGTCTCCAGTCACATTTTGATTGCCAGACGATTGACAAAATAATTTGTACCCGTCGATTTTCATGAAGGAAATTTTTACAATGGATTTGCCAAGCAGATTTTTAATTTTAATCAGTAATGAAAAAATGACAACATGGATCACAACAAGACATCAGCCGTTAAATGGGCTTTCGCAATTGCTGTCAGGACGACTCCATTAGGGAGCCATACCTTTGTGGGCATCAATCACATTCTTCAAACTCTTGTACATCTTCGAGATTTAATTAGACAGTTAAGTTCTTTACTAGCAATTTGCAAAACTGTCATTTACAAAAAGTGCAAGACACTAAAAAAAAAGAGAGAGATTTCTTACAAACCCTAAGAGAATGTTTATCTCATTCCTGGGAGAGGTTTTAAAGTTAACATTAACCCTCACTAAATGTCTGACTGCTGACTTTGAAGATTAATTCCTTCTGCAGACCAGAATCTCACAGCATTGTCTCAGATGCAACTGTGAGACTTAAACCATCAGGTGACAGCAAAAGAACAGCAGACGAAGAAGGTTACATTTCTGTTTTTGTATATTGCCTTTTTCAATTTTGTGTGTGTGTGTGTGTGTGTAGCACTGTTCAGCTTTCTAAAAAAATGGGTATACTTGGTCTGGGGACAGATAATGAACTTTCAAAAGTGTTTCCATATAGGATGTACATGAAATCACGCATTTTGTTTTACCCAGCACGCTGCTCACTAAAATCTGTAATGTCAGACAGGAAACTCTGAGGCTGACACTACTGCATGGTAAAGGATTTGGCCTACTAGTTCTCTGAACTCATGAACTCTGCTGATGACTGAGAAGCAGCTTCAACATAAGGAACTGGACGCTGCACTTAGTTCTCTGTTGGCTTTGGATTTTCATCAAAAATTTTGAATTTCTTGGGGGTGCTATTTCTTTTTCTTTGTTTCCTTGTTTGCTTGCTTGGACCCTTTGGGCCTGATTGGGTATTACTGAAATCAAGTGGAGTCTTTCCATTGCCTTCAACAAGTTTTGGGTCAGACCCTCTGTTTTTATTTTTAGCTAGCAAATAGTCAAAGCTTTCACAGGATTTCAGATCAAAGCACTCAGCGATTGTTTTAAACAAATTGTACCTCTTTTTCCTTACAAAGATTTCCAAAAATAAATACTGTAGTCTCCTTTAAATGAACTTTGGCATACTATTTAGCATTAGCGAAATGCATATAAAAGGTGAATTGTGGAAAAAACGATTACTCACCAATGAAAAATGTGCCCTGGGCAAAGATGCACTGTACAGAGTTATTTTCAGGCTGAAATTTCCTTGAAGTGATTTTTTTTCTCTTTGGTGGTGGTAGTGAAGTGAGGGAGTGGGAATTCTCAGTATTCTTACAAGTCTTTGGCACGCTAAAATAGTGCATCAAACTCCAGGCTTTAGAGCATTAGAGCTATTTATTAGTCACCACCACTCTGAACTGACAGAGGAACATTTTCATATTTTGCAATTACACCCTCACAAAGATTACCTGTTCTCACCTGTACAAAATCCTTATTGCTTTACTGAAGGAGTCAGATGACTGTGTCTCATTATTCAGGCAACATTAACTTTTTGCCTTCCCAAGAAACCACAATGATTAGCAGAATGTGAAGCTTTATGCTTTGCACCTCTCCATCATGTAGCATGTGTGTCCTTCCTTACCAGCAATGTGTTGGCGATGGGGTGACTGGGTGGCACGCATATAAAGTGATGAGGAAGTGGAGGCAAAAACAAATGAAGCACAGCAATCTGTGACTGAAAAACATTGGCCATGGGCTGAATTCATTAAAACAGCCCCGTGGAACTTTGGTCTGTGGCCACCAGCACTTTCTTGGAGTACTATAAGTGAAATTACTCCCATATTCACCACATTGCTTTTGAGTTAGGGCATATACGTGCATTGTGTATCTTCATTTACACTAGCATTCCTCGTAACAGCACAGAGGCAATCAAAGAGGAGTAAAGAGCAACAATGTGAAATGGTCCTTTTCATCTGCAATGAGCTTCCTAAACATTAGTTAATTAATCCCTTCATCACCCACGTGGGTAAGTATCAATATTAGTAATATCAGTATTAAGGATTTTGCAACTGAGGATATTGAGGCAAATGAGCAAAGTCTGGACCAGAGGTGGCATTAGTGCACAGGTCCTACTGACTCCTACCCTGTGTTGATGTCATTAGAGCACACCTTCCTTGTAATTGTTTTAACTCAAAAAGGAAAAGGATCTTTGTTTAAGAAGAAAGGGGTTTTACTATGCAAATTTATTCTAACCATTTGAAAACTATTTTGATTGTACATTAAAACTCCAATCTCTCCCAATTTCAGAGTCATATAGAGCCAGATTATGGAGCCCTTTCCCACTGACAGAAAAGGTAGTTGTAATATGGCTGTAGGGAGCAGAGCCATCCAGCATTGCAGATAGCACTAGCAGCTCCTGAGAGGGCACAGCTATATGGGCATGAGACTTGGACAAGGCCCTGCTCCCTGCCTACCTGTGCTGGATGCACTTTATTACTGATGAAGCAAGAGAAAGAAGAATTATGATACTCAAAGACTGAATGCCTCTAGGCACCAGCGCTTGAGCATTGTGCTTCCCCCCTGTTCCCAGCGTACCACAGACTGCTCTCGGGCATATTTTTGCCTGTTAAAGTTAGAGATGGAGAAGACCAATTAAGTCATCCAATCTCCCTCCTTGAACGTGCATTGCTCAATAGCCTTACTCAAGTGCTACTCAGACAAAGCTTCCAGTGACTCATAGGGCGTTTCACCTAAGTCTTATGTAAAGACTGCTGGATTTAGCCATATGGGTGTTGGTCCAACACGATACATGAAGAAATACCTCTAGTTTCAAGAGATAAGCCAGCAAGCTAGAATGGGAAACCCCTAGGAGTATTCTGTGAATCAGTTCTCTCCACTTATACAAAGGCTGTAGCAGGCACATTCCACAGTCTACCTGTCTGCGCCTCTTCCCAAGTCATTACTGCCAATTTTTCACACTCTGTTGGCTCCCTAAAGAATCCCTAACAGATTGGCGGTTGCAGCTACAATCTGCCTCTGCGACCTTCCACCTTGGTGGACTTCCCATCCCCAGCAGCACTTCTTCCTGTTTACCCCCAACAGAAGTCACCATAAAGCAGAGTGAATTTAAACCATTCATGTGTACAAAGTACTTTGAGATCTGCCTCAGTGCACAATATGAAATTTACATTTAGATCTATGCAAAGCCTGGTCCTTCCAGCCTCAAGCCCCTGAATATTTCCAATATCTAAATGCTTTACAGACAGCCCACTCAGCCAGCAACAAGGCAGATTTGAGAGAAGAAGATTATAGCCTCTGTGAAAGATGCCCTGACAGCCTGAGTGTGTCATTCCCTATTGATCTAAAAACCTCCCAAATTTCATAATGCAAAAATATTTGTGGCTATCCTGAAGGGACAGAATGTTGCCTAGGACATAGCCTTAATTAAGAATTGCATCCATGACTAAAAGCCTCGAGCTAATTGGAAAATAGGCCTGATCTGGAAATAATCCATTTAAAGACATATTGTGAAAGTTGGTAAGGCCAAAATTTGCTTTCGTATGTTTTCTCATAGTGTCTCACCCAAAGCCCATTGAAGACAACAGGTGTCTTTTCACTGACTTGAGTGGACTTTTGTTCAGGCTCATCTTTTGAAGAATCTAAATAAATTTTTTACATTTCATTTTTCCCAAATCAACTATTCTCTTTTCTTAAAAACAAAATAAAAAACAAGCCCCACCAAAACCCACAATACCATATGGTAAAAGCCTAACCTCTTTTCAGTCAATGAGAGTTTTGCCAGAATTTCTCCCCATGAATCCATCACCCTTAAACAACCCTACAATAACAAAGAGATTTCAGCTTCATATTTCTATGTGCTTGGATCAAATATCAATTATTATAACAATTACTTTAAAAGATTAAAAATGTATTTTCTGTTGGCCAGATTTTGACCTCAGTTACACCAGATGAAAACTGGAGTAACCAATGGGTCTATGGCCAAGTCTGTACCCTATACACTGAGCAGCTCTCAGGACACCCACATTACCTGGTTGCCTTAACTACTTGGTTGCCTGCAATTCCCCCGTACATATTGTTGCTACCACCCCCCCACCCACCACACTCCCCACACACAAACATGCACTCCCACTATAGTGCTGCTGCTTCCCCCAAGAGTGGTATCCCCAAAAAGATACAAGGTTCCTAAGGTCTGGCAGGAGAAGATCCTAGCTATAAGGCCCTGTAATCATGCTGACCAATATTATCTCATTGTTCACCTCTCACTCCCCTACTGTCTATAGCCATCAGTCCCTTGTTTTGTGCTTACATTGTAAGCTCTTCGGGGCAGAAATTGTCCTTTTGTTCTGTTCGTACCATGCTTATCATAACAGGATCCTGGCTTCTTGTCTGGGGCTCCTAGCCACTATGGTGATATAAATAAAATAACACTACAGATAACAAAGTGTAACAGAACTCACCATTTCTCATGTGTTCATCTGGAGTTTCAGGTTCGTGTGAATCCAAAACTGTAAATGAAACTGGGTGGTTTGAAGGACTTGTAAACAAACCACTGGTTTGTGAGACAGAATCATCGCCTTTTCATTGAAGGACTAATACCGCAAGCAGAGCTGAAATATGGAAAAAAGGATGGGAAACAATGGGTAAAAAATAGACCCATATCCTCAGTTGGTGTACATCAGCATAGCTCCACTAAAGTCAGTAGAGCTGTTCCATTTTATATCAACTAATGATCTAGATCCTTATGTTTTCCTTGGATGTAGCACCATTTCATACAAAGACTCATTCTGCATGGTTTCTTTTCTGTATTCTTTTACCCTGGTTATCTGACTAGCTACCAAAACAAATAAATGAAAATCACCCATCCCCGATGTCTATTGTATCATAGCCACAAAGGATCCTGTTATTACATATGCAGAAGTGGAACATCTAGAAAATAAAACACGAAGCAGTTTGAGTCTCTAAGGTCAATTACAACTGCTCTGATTTAAAAGGATTACAGTGAAGCAGGCTCTATGCAATAATTTCCAGTCTAATTACAATTTAGAAAGAATCTTCATTGTTGTAAAAAATATTTAATGTGCCTTGGCATTTAGCAAATAATCTGAATAGATTTTTTTTTTTTTTTGGTCACACAACATGATCACATACAATTCTCTGAGCTGTTTACAGTGAGCAAAATTACCCTCACAACCACCTAGTTAGATCGTTCTGAATTGGTAATCAAAAGTGATTCTGATTGTCTGAATTTCAGTGCCTCCATGAGTGTGCCCTTACTAATCGCAGGCTACAAGAATAGCTGCAAACTCCTAAGCTTTATGAATAAAAATCCAGTAAGAATGCAAGAATGACCAGTCTTTAGTAGGATTATTTGCTGTCTAATGGAGGTCAGCACCCCAATACAGTTTAACAATATAATAGGACTACACTAAATGAATATGTAAGTTTTTACAGAATTAAATTATTTAGAAGCAATTACCCCAGCATGTAGATACTATAAATGTAGGTGTTATAAATATGGGAAAATAGTCTGCTTTGTTCATTCAAATTGATGGTTTGCCGACCACCTATAAAATTAGTGACAGTTGCCAGCATTGTACATTATGTATGCAAGCAAGGGGTTGATGCAGGTCCTTTTTTGGTGTAGGAAATTTTAAAATAAAGTTTAGTGCTTATGACAAATGTAGGCTTAATAGTACTGGATGGAGCATTCTCTCTAGCCACAGAAGGCTGAAACAGTGTAATGGAGACTGACCGGACCCGCCCACCCACACATTCACCACACCTCTCCAAAGGGGCTCAGTCCTGACCTAGCAAGAGTGTAATTCAGTCTCCATGCCCAGGGGAATGATCCATTCTACATTGGTCTTGCTGCTGAGATTTCCAGTAAGCTTTCCAGTTATGATTATGGGGTTTGTGACATGTAAGCACCTGTCTTGGAGGAAGATCGTCTGAAACTACCAGCTGTTTTGACATAGGATACCGATCAGTCTAGGCTGGATTCAAACCAGTGATGTAGGGTACAGTTCCATAGGCCACTACCATCTTGGACAACACCCCATATACTTGGTGGCAAGCAAATTCTGCAGCAAGGTCCCTGGATTTAGCAGTCCACAAACTGTATGGTTTGCAGCAACTTCATTTAATACTTTGAAACCAATAATTTTAATGAATTAGATATAAAAAAGAAAAATACAATCATTACAGTCACTTCTGTGTTATTTTGCTATTAAATTCCCAATTCGGGAAGATATGTGAAGAAATTTTACATTGTGCAATCAGCACATTTGCAGCTTGTTTCAGTTAAAGGGACCAGCGATGAAATAATGTGCGCATTTAAACTCCTAGCTTTACATTACAGCATTGATAGCACATTGAAAAGAATTGCAGACTTCACATGTCTCAGTTAGTGTTTCAGGCTGCCTGCAGATCCAGGAAGGCAACATTGCCTTATTTTACACTAAACTCACATTTTCCAGGTTATCTTCATGAATATGAGGGCTAGAAATGTGATTTTTTTTAAAAAAAAATGAACAGTTAGATTCTGCAGTGCAATTCTGAGGAGGGCTCTGTGGTAAACAGCATGGCTGCAAAATTGCAGAATCTTGATCTTTTACAAATGTATAAAAATAAAACTAAAAAAAAGTAGATATGTTCTTTCATCAAACAAAGGAAGACTATTTGTTGGCAGACTGAAGTGGAGGCATGCATTGCATTACAAAATGGAAAATAAGAAACACTGGCCTAGTCATTTTGTCATGTTAGCATAGTCCTCCTTTTACTCAATATCATGATATTTGCCTGCTTTACCAAACTCCTGCAGACTGATTGGGGCTGCAGATGCTTAAATTATCTATGAAGATTTTATAACCCAGAGAGCCCCATTTCCTTTACTAAGACTGGATACAGATTTGTCCATTTTTTCAAATGAAAAGCATTATAAAATAGATAACAGGGATTTTTGTTGTTATGACAATTTGGCATCTTCTGAGCAAATGTATTTACTTACTATATATACACATCTTCAAGCTGTCAAGTAATTGGACAACCACTGCCCTTTCCTCATGTTACAAGTTTGATTGAAATGGCATAGGCCAGATGCCCAGCTCTCTCACAGATTCTTTAATTAGAGGGTCTCCTGAACCTCCGAACCACTAGAATTTAAAAAAAAGAGCAATTAACACTTTTCTAGGGCCCCTTTCGTCCATCTGTCACAGCACAGGTGAAAAAAATATGATAATGGATCTTTTCTAAACAAAATGCTGGACTCTGTGTGTGCTGTCTTCCATTCAGTACATCAATAACATCCCCTCCTCCTCCAGAAGAAGAAAAGCCTCTAGGTTTTCTAATATGCTAACTACATAATAATTGTCTTGGGGAGAAAATCATGTGAAAGCTACACAGACGGGCACAACATGTTTTTAATCACCCCTATTTCCATCAGTGAGGAAAGACTCACAATTCTATAGCTCAGTTTCCAGATACAAGGGCTTGACATGTGAGGGCATTCCATTCCTCACCCCGCAGCCCCCAGCCACACTCGGTATCAAATAAGATCTGTTATCAGCCTTAGTTAGATCATAATGAAATAATTGCAGGACTCAACTGAGGGTGACTGCAGCATAGCGAGGTGAATTAATTTTCCCACCACAGCAGGACATGTTGGCTGTGGCCATGAACAGGTCACTCCATTTTTATTTTTTATTTTTTGTGGATGTGTGAAAGAAATTGACTAGATTTCAGTACAAAATTGCAAAGGGTATTGGGATTGCTTATGAAGAAAAAACAGTGTTTGTGTCTCTATAATTCTGTAACATTTAAAAAAGTAGACAAAAATTAAAGTAAAATGGAAATAACTTACATGCATAGGAGATGGGAAAAAAAAAAACCCAGAGCACTTTAGAAACTTCAGCAGGGATCCACACCATACACAGTCAAATTCATGACACGGAGAAGGCTGAATGTTTTTAATTAGGGCCTGGGGCCAGGGCTAGAAAGTTAGAGGCATATGCTTCTCTTGATCTACAATGGAACTCCTACCCACATCAATGAGAGCTTTGCACAAAGATCAAATATGGCTCAAGGAGGCATTTTGGATCCAGACCCGCTTTATGGTTCAAGGTTTGGAGGTGAGACCAAATCAAGGTTAAATTTAGGGCTTATCAAAAAAAATCCAGTTATTTTTCACAGGAAATTTTGCGGAATAATTTTTTCAAAATTCCCTGTGAATGTTTTTGCTTGTTTTGTTTGTGATGGAAAACAAAATCTGGGGGGAAAAAAGGTTAAAGCCAATTCTGATTAAAAAATGGTTTCAGTAAAATATTTTCCGTTTTCAAAAGCTAGAAACTGAACTTTATCAAAATGCAACAATTTGTAGTGCAAAATTTTAAGTTTACAATTTCTGATTTTTCATGGAAAATTTCAACCAAAATAAAAAATTTCCTTGAAAAAATTTCTACCGGTGCTACTCCATGGCACCAAATTCTTACACGCTGTTTTCATCGTATGTATCTACACGTAGAACAGGAAATGAATCTAGTATTCCCAATACTATGGCACAGCAATATTTGGTAAAGGTTAAATTTTTGAACAAATGCAACAGAAAAAGAATGTCATCTCTGGACTAAGCAGTCTGGAGCTAGGTAGCAGTTTGCAATACGGGTATGATAGTCTGAGAAAAGTCTTTTGAGCTGAGGGAGCCTCACACCTTTCTTCAACTCACGGAAACTCAATGCCCATATCCATTGTAATCATGAAGAGGAAATAATGTTTTGCCTTAAGAAATGGAAAATGAAGGTGAAAAAGGTCACCAGCTATTGCAAACTATTAAAAGGCGGGAGGAAGTAAAACTCTGGAAGTACCAGCGGAATGACAGGGTCAGGATGAGATTAGATACTTAACCATGGTGATTCTAACTCAACATGCACAGGAATGCAGTGATTATCAAAAACTGGAATTAGGAAGAAACTTTGCCTACCCTATACTATGGAAAGGACGTTGGGGGTTCTCCCCATTTTCCTCCTGAGTCTAAAACAAGAATAACCTCTTAGGATCAATTGGGTGATGCCTGCTGTTTGAATTGCCCTTGAGACGGTGGTGGTGGCAGGCCATAGTTCCACTGATGGTGTATTATCCTTCCCATCTTCTCTTTCCATGTGCCCATATAAATTAGAGCACTGAAGGGGGTGTTTAGAAAGATGAGGGAGTGGGGGAGGAACTGTATTCTGGCTTCTCTTTTTTAAGGAAAAATTAGATTAGGGAAAAATCAATGCATATTTTATTTTCTCTCTTTATTTATACAGATTTTACCAGTAACAGTAAGTTTGAACCCAAAGCTGGAAGCTCTTAATTAAAGAGCAAGCAGACTCAAGTACCTAAAATACCCTTAATTATTCATCTATCATTTTTCCTTAGAAACATTCCCAGTCCAGTCACCTGAGAGGATCCAAACAGCCACTTAACCAGCTGGGATGAGGATAAGTGATAATCAGGCACCCTTGCCTCAATCTCTACCCTTAGTATCAAGCATTGGGGATGCTCTTCTCATGTACATCCTCGCTGGTAGCCCTACAGAGAGCAGGATCCTTCTCCACACTGGTAAGGGCTCTTCAGACTCCAGAAGTATGTTCAATCTGCACACTCCACAGCATACCAGTGAATCTTTAAATAAACTTCAAGATTAACATCCGTCAGTTGACTTCAGTCAGAAGCTGTTGGCTCATCAGGGTGCTGCCATTAAGTTTACTTTTTTCAGATACAGAACTATCCTTATCTATCTAATGACAGAGCCTCCTCCTGGAACCAGGGTCTGATAATATTGATGCACATCAGTAGAGAGAAAGATCAGGAAACAAGTCAATCTGTATATGATAGTCATTAACACGACTTTCCCTTGTGAGCCAGGCTAGCATGAGAGGTACTGACAGCTCTCCCGTCATGAAGAAGGAGAGGAGGAAGAGAGGATAGTGAAGGAAATTCTTATCCTTCCTACTCCCCATATGGTACCACGTCCTTCCCACTCTCTAGCCAACACATGCTTTGCCTCAGCCTAAGATGCTGGCTTCTTTCTGCTGCACACTACTTTTCAGGGAGAACAGACAGCACAGTCTGAGGCAACATGTAGCAATGCCTCATGGAAAACACTGAATCAGACTATTTTTAGAGTCAGTTCTATCTCCTGCATATTTTCAAGTTGTTCTCTTCTGTGTCTCATCATTTGAGAAGCCTATTAGCTCTGGTAGATTCTGTTAACTCTTGGGCCTGCCTCTCACTTCCATCTTCCAGGCATTGTGGGCCTCCCTCTCAGTGCACGTTGCTGACAAGGAAAGATGCAAAGTGTCAGATTCTCTTGCCTGACTCCCCCAGATAGCTTCTGAGGATGCCCCCAGCAGTTCTATGACAGAACTGGGGATGGGAAGGTGTGGGACAGAAATAGCAAGGTTCAGAGGGCATGGAGTGCACAATGTGATTTGATCCCCAGCTGTCACAGCAGTCCCTGTTGGCATAACTCAAAGCAACTTCTAAACTGCTTTAAATTACATGAAGGGCCATTTTTTCCCCTGGGCACTCCAACATCAGGGGAGCAGAAAGATAGCTGAGTCACCATTTCCTCCCACTGTTCTCCATTGACTCTCTGGGCAAAGTTCAGTTCTTCTGGCTTGTTTTCCATTACTTCCACTTGCCACTCCCGTGCCTGACCATAACAGAGGGAGAAGGAAAGAGAGAGAGAGAGAGAGAGAGAGAGAGAGACCTTCAAAAGAGTAAAAATAAGACTACTCAGTTATAGCAACTCACTGGCAAAGGACAATACAGAAACATTGTTCTCTGTAGCTCTCCTTCTCCACGGTTTTATCATTCCACTCTTTCATCCTTCCCTCTCAGTGCCATATTGTGATGTCTTATATGTGATGCTCTCTGATTTAGACTGTAACACCTTCTGGGCAGGGATTTTGTCTTCCAATGCAAAGTGCTTCTCTTCACAATATAGCTTAGTCTGTCTCCTTGTTATTTACCGTTCTCCCTCCTCTCTAACTCAGCCTCTTAATTTTCTATCTGACATATAAATCCTCCCTTCAAAAATGATTTACATTGTTGGAGGGCTTGAAGCTACAGTAGCTGGAATGTGAAGTTTTCTATAAATGGCACAAATACTGATTGCTAATACGTGTTAATTGGTAATATCTGTGTTCAGTAGGTTCCTGCAATATGTGTTGTATCACATTAACTAGTTATGATCCCATGATATCAGATATTAACTATTTGTGGGAGAAGTTAGTGTTCCTCAAGAAAGTATCATTTGTTTAATTAGCCTTTATGAACTGTCTAAATCTGGGGAGTGAAGAGAGCATCCATCCAATATGACAGGCTGTCAAAAACAGGCAAAGCAAAAATTGTCTCTCCTGCTGTAAATTTCCCTTACAATCAGTCTCATTAGATAATAATCTGAACAATATCAAATTAAAGGGAATTCTGGACCTGATCCAAAAGTCCACTAAAGACAATGGGAGTATTTCCATTGACTTCTGCGGTTCTTTGCAGCAGGTTCTCAGCTAGGATTAGGACATAATGTTGCCCCTTTGGCCCAATAGTTAGACAATATTCAGGACCATGTAGGATTGTTTCAGACAGGAAGAGAAATCCAAGTTACTAGTCAGGTATATTGTTTGGTATAACCTGGTTTCTTAACAGTCAGTTATGCACAGTCCTGTTTCCCTTTACACAGTAAGAAAAAAACAATTTCCATGCAGTTTCCTAGCTTAGACATCTCAAAGCCCACTCCCATGAGCTCTGTGCCCAGGAAGCTCTGTCCCTCTGCTTCCTCTCGGGGCCACGCTCACAACTACTTCTCTGGGCTTTCTGCTGGTTTTGATTACTAACACACAGGCTGAAAAAATGCTATCTTAGCCCTTGCATTTGCATCTAGGGAAACCTCTCAGCCCCCATGACTTAGCTCTGACCTGCCATGTGCAGCCCCTCCATTGTTTGTAGCTTGTTGTCTTTGATATAAATGGGCTTGGCTGTTTCGTTTGTTAAGCCCAACACAGAGTCCTTAGCACACCACTGGCTTTAATGAGCTCTGCCCTTGTCTTTGGACCAAAGACTGTCTTGATGGCAGCCATTGTCATCTTTCAACCTAACAGAGAGCCAAGATGGGTGAGAAAATATCTTGGACCAACTTCTGTTGGTGTTACCATAACAGTAATTGAGAGGTGACCACACGCAGCTTCTGTTTACTTCCTGTGATGCCAACAGCTTAGCTTCTGCCCAGCTTTTAGAGGGCTGGGGATATATATGAACTTGGGCTATGTCTTCACAACCAAAATAGGCACGTTTTACATTGTGGTGTTAGCTGGTTTGTTCTGAAATCTCCCCATGGAGTCAAGACACAGAGAGTTTTTAACCACAGTGTAGCAAGGTGAGGTCAACACTAAAACCTCTCCCCACAATTGAACTCACCTAGCTACATTGTGGTAAATGCCACAGAGACTTGCCTGCACTGGCGTTTTACAGACAGATTGTTCAAATACATCAATGATGGCCCTGTAAAAACATTCCTTTTTTAGAGTGAAGACATAGCCTTGGTCTGACTAAGCGGCTTTCTCCACTCTGGGGGTGTCTGCCCACTCTGTTTGCCTCTTCTTCCCCACATCCTCCAGCACCACCAGCAGGTTGTAAGCTAAGTCCTAGAAAAATACTGCAAAAAGGTTCTTATAACGACTTATGGTTTAAATTAGGCAATTAAAAATGTGAGGGGAACTCCTGAGATCAAGGACAAGCTGGGGACTAGTAAACTTTATTCAGTGCAGGACTGCACTTCCAACTTGCAATGCCTGAGGGCCATAACTAATTTGTTTAATATGCAGCAGCTATCTGTGGGCTAGATTCTCTGCTGTGTCCAGTTTATGCAGGAAGCTGCCAGGGCTCTGGATGTCAGTCAGTTATGGTAAACCAATTTTATGTTTCTCTCAGCCTTCAGGATAGTGTGTCTGTAGAAGGTAGACTTGCTGCTGGTGCTCCCCTTTGTGGCTGGGTATGGTGAAGCAGGTCTGTCTTCTCTACTTTGAACTAGTGACGCTCACACCCTGCCAATGCTTGCTCCAGGCCTATGGTCTCTCCTCTCATGACTTGGCCCTTCTCCCAGGTCATGTTTTAGTCCGATGCCTTCCAGAGTCACAAAAAACCCAAAAAATAACAATCCAATTTCCTTACAAAAGGTCTTCATCTCCGACTTTGGGGCCTATATTCCTCACACCCTTCTCTCAGAGCTCTCTGTCATCCTTATTCCCTGCTCAGGGTCCTCGTGCCACCTTACCAGTGGCTGGTAGGGTAACCGAGGTCCACCTTCTGCCCTGGATTCCAGTCCAAGGACTATAGACAGGTTCACACCACCAAATTCTTTGCAATCTTCTCCCTCAAATTCTTCCTGCCAAGCCTGCTGTCAGGCCTGTCCTACAGCCTCTCTAAAATCATCCTTCTTTCAGGGCCAGGACTAACAGGGCTCCCACCTGGAATTTCCCAATAAAGCCCAAAACAAAAACGCAAACCTAAACCCACTTCTGCCCACCTCGAGCTTGACCTTTCTTCACACTCTGTTCCTCAGATGAATGCCTCCAGAGCCCTCCTCTTGATGTCCAGATCCTCTCCTATTATCTGGGCTCATCACCACCAAAGCCTGCTCCTCCTCCGGTGGCTGATTTGTGTCTCTCCTGACCTCCTGCTAGACTTTTTCACCTAGGAGAAAGTCCCAGGGCTAACTCTGCCCCTTTCTTCCTCCTTGACCCTCTATACTATTTAGTCGCAGAGAATGACTGCAGAGTTCCCTGTTGTCACCCTTGTGGTCCAGTCATCCTGCCTTTATAGCAATCATCCAGCTCCTCTTCCAGACGGGATTCATCTTTAATTGGTACTGGCTTCCCCTC
Source organism: Dermatemys mawii (assembly GCA_007922305.1). Classification (NCBI taxonomy): domain Eukaryota; kingdom Metazoa; phylum Chordata; order Testudines; family Dermatemydidae; genus Dermatemys; species Dermatemys mawii. The sequence goes on from ML677332.1 coordinate 74,221,529, forward strand.
CGAGGGGCAGACAGGTGAGTTAATTGGCCTCTCAGACCCATGTAAACCCTTTAAAAGCCAGGATGGGGTATATACCCTATTACAATGTTCTGCAAGTCCTATAGATTAAAACTGTTTAATACCTGTTAAACGCTGTCTTTGAAGAGCTGTATGCAGTGTTGTAGCCATGTTTATCCCAGGTTATTAGAGAGACAGGATGGGTGAAGTAATATCTTTTAATATAAGCTTGCCTCTCTCAGCAGAAAAAATTAGTCCAATGAAGGGTTTTACCTCAACTACCTCCGCTTTCAAAAGTTTTTGTGTGTGTGTGTCAGGTACAGCCACATGTGGTTAAATCTATCAACCTTTGCGAGGTATTAACATTTCATATAACTGCTGTTTGTGATAGGACTACAAAAGATGAAATAAAGGGAGATGAAACACTTGCTTTGCCACCATGAGTTACAGTCCTGTACTGCCATAAGACCTATTTGCATAAAGATATCCTATACAGAGAGACTTCATATAGCTAGTCAGTCATCTTGCCACAGCTTTTTTGTGTAGTTCTACCTTCCATTCATTGTACTTACAAGCAATATTGCCACCCTTAAAGCTAGGAAAGCAACACACTTAGTTCCAAACTCTTTGTTTTTACTATTATACATACATATTTTCCGTGTTCACTGTACTACCTTGTATGCAATATATTTTTATAATGGTTTCCAATTAAATATCACTAACTCAGTCTTACCATCTAATTTTTTACTTAACTTCAAAGGCAATGAAGCAACTTCTACACCAAATTAATTACGTCTATTATCACTTAAAGAAATCCACTTAATTCTGTCAAGCCTGGCAAATGACACAAAAATGTTGGTTTGATAACATTAACATCAACAACTTAAACTGTATTTAAAATGGGCGGAAAGTAGAAATAATTAATTGTGCAGCACAAATCTGCCCAATATGGAGTGCCTTGCACTTCTGGTTTTTCAATAAACTGATCTGTTTTCATAGTCACATTATTCTTGATGTCACCGTACATCAAGGTGTTGCAAAAGGAGCATAGTGAAAAATTAACAATGGGATTAATATGAAAAGATAGAAACAGAGAAAGAGAGAGAGAGAGAGGTTCCCCATCTGTAAAAATAGAGATAATTATAATAATAGTGACTGCCTATGTAAAGTGTTTCAAAATGTGCCATATAGTAGCTAGGGTTTATAATTTGTTTGTATATGTAAACTAGGGACTCAGCACAAATCAGGAGACCCTTACACTGTCCTGATGATACCAGGGCTCAGCTTGGGATAAGGGATATACCTGCATCAGTCTGGCTGCAAGACTGAGGCCCAAATTATTTTTTCTTGTATTACAAATTGGGGGGAAATAAGTGACGGTATTCTCTTATCTGCGCTCATTACTCAAACTCCACTCACTAACGCTCTGCCCATCAATAGGCTCAGATAATACAGAAGTGGGTGGATGTCAACAGGATGAATACACAAAGAAGGAGAGAAGCAAATTTCACCCACTGGGGAGTAGATAGCAGATTAAAGTAGACTGGAAATCTGCAAGCGGTGGTGAAAGGTGGAAATCTGCAAGGGAAGGTGATGACCTCAGACCTGCTAATTCTGATGATGCCTTTGCTAGCTGCCCACCTAATGCTGGTCAACAGCACCCATGGTGATGGTTGGTGGCAAAAGAACTACCTGAGTGGAAGCTTTCATGCACGGTTTCACCAGCAGTGTTTCTGATTGTTGGTGCTGCCGGCTGTGATCAGCTTGTGGCACACAATGGGAACAGGTAGGAGGCAGGATAAGATCATGGTCAGAAGGACACCAGCACACCTTCTGGGTGCACTACAAGTGGCTCTGTACACCGATCTATCTCTATGCTAAAACAAGGCCCAAATCCCACCTAAATCAGAGGCCTGATTCTGCAAATACTTACCAAGCATGCATCGAGATCCTCGCCTGTCAGTTTCCGTTACACTATTTACTTCAACTGAGCTATAGTGATTTACATCAGCTGAGGATCTGGACCATAGTGTTGACTCCAGATGGGTAGACCCATTAAAGTGAATGGGACTACCCCAGGTAGTAAGCACTACTCCTGGTAGGAAGTGTTTGCAGGATCTGGCTCTATTTATGTTTTTTCATCTTTCAGGCAATACAAAATCCTTCACCAATGTGCCCATACTTACTCATTTTTACCTCTTTATCTTTCAGGAATGATGGTTCCATGGAGGATATTAATCTGCTACAGCCCCAACACTTGAACTTAAGTTGTAGCGCCTTCTGCTTCTAGCTCTAGTTCAAGCTAAGATCACAGCTATCACACACATTTCTCTCTTTTCCATGTGTTGTATACATAGTATCTGATCCCAAGTCCTTTTGAAGTCAATGGGAGTTTTTCCATTGGCTGCCTCAGTGCACATACAATGAAAAGGAATATATCACTTAAACAATAGGAGCCAGACTTTCTCCCCTCTATCCCCTTTGCACTGCCTGAATGGCACAAAGAGGATGCAATCTGGCCACAACTAGCCAGTGTACAATTCCCTTGGCAGAAGGGAATTCTCAAGTGGCACAAAACTAGCAGAGCTAACTCTTCTTATGCCTAGTGATCCCCCCAGTCCCTTCCTGGCATGACAGTCATGATGTGGAAAGATGGGGAGGCATGCTGGGGGCAGACAGGGTGAGAGAATGGTCTCTACTCCATCATGCCTGATCCGCACTTGTGTGTGTTCCCTTAGCTAGCTGTTGCAAATTAGATAACAAGAAGTTCTCTAGCTTATGTCACTGCTGCTGGAGAATCAGGGAGATCTGAACTCCAGATCTGAAGTCCATTCCTGGAAAATACCCTGGAAGCAGCCCTTTCTGATATGTTTGGGCAAATCCCGTTTGTGCATGCAATGAAAATGCAGAATGTTTCCAAAACTGGCCCTTGTAGATATAAAATTATGCAGTTGTTAGGAAGGGTACAGTGTGTCATGCAGCTCTTTCCCACTACAGTGTATTTTTACTAGAGCATATTTTATCACAAAGTCCTAAGCAATAGCAATATTATTAATTCAGTCACTTCTAAATAAACAAGCCAAAAACAGATTCTGCAATAGGAAAAAGGTTGCCATATATTTATTGATGCATAAAACATTTCTCTGTCAGAAATAAGAGGTTCACTTCTTTCAGCTGTTTTTAATTTGTTCATTTGGTTTTATTAAATTTACAAGAGTTTTCTTTATCTAAGGAAAAAATGTTGATGTTTTCTCACATTTTCCCTGCACAGTAAGGCACCAGTCCTGCAAGCAAATGTTTAGCTTTTCATGTATGAGTAGTCCATTAAAGTCAATGGCATTATACACATATGTAAACTTAAACACGTGATTAAGTCTTTGCAAGATTAAGGCCTATGATACGTATCCACTGCAGTGCTCTGAATAATAATGTTCTGAATAATCAAGGAAAATTACTATCTTTTCCTATGTAACACTCACAAATATTATTATTTTTAAATCAACTCAAAGCCATTAGAAGAGCTAAAGAGGCAGCATCCAATCTGATTTCCAGTCTGCCAGACATGTGGCCGTTCATTATAATAAATAAATAATAAATAATGATAATTAATAATACAAAAAAGATAAGGACCACTGTCAAAAGGTTCATCATCAAAAGCCAGAAAATCACATAGTGAAGCCGTCAGTCATCAATGGTAGACAGGGTCATGTACATGAAAGGGAAAAGAATATGAAGCATATAGACTATACTTACATGCTAATAAAAACCAGCCAGGCACAAACGTATGTGCACAAGACTGAACAATTCGTCACTTGAGACTATCATGGTTGCCCCCTACCTACTGTAACAATGCCAGTGTTCAAAATAGTCAGAAAGGAGTTCACAGGAGCTGTATGCCAGCACATGTGTTTTTCCAGCTGGAGCTGAGTTTTGGTCCAGCTTCTGAATTCTAGTTTAAGTTTCTTACTGTTTCACTAGAACAGGAAAAAATAACGTGATGCAAAAATTGAAAAACCTAAATAAAAAAGTTGAAGGGAAATAAATGTTGGAAAGAGACCTAGAAAACGAAGCAGTAAATTTGAAGGTCTTATTGAATCTATTCTGCTGCACTCACTCCTTCTTTTCCATATTTGCATCTTCTGCACATTGCTCCCCGCCAGTGAAGCTCTCCAAGAGGCCCCAGGATTTCTCTGTCTCCCCATGATGTGCTGTTCCATCTCACATCTACAATGCAACATTATCCAAATCCCCCCTGCTTTTTCTCTTCTCTCTATGATCTATACCCCAGCTCTGAGCTTTGGCTTGGTAGGAGTTCTGTTATTTGTTTTCTTCACCCTCGCACTTTGTGCACTGTGTACTGCTGAAATTTTCTATATGATCTGCATCACGTCAGACTTTTGCCCTCACTGTTTCAACTGAGCCTTGCTCTCTTCAAATCTAATAGTTCAATATTGTGCAAGTGCTTATTTTTTTAAAAAAATAGTTTGAATCCCTCTCCAAAGTTTACAGCCGTCTACTTGATGCATAATTATTTCAAACACTGCAGCACTTCACATTTGGTTAAAACCACTTCAGTTTAGAAGTGATTAGAGGTTGAAGATTTGTAGTTTAAAATTTAAATTAAACTGTTTAAAATTATTGGAGTACTTCACACATTTAAAGCAAATAATTTTTCTTTTTACATACAGATCAGGATTCTCAGTAAATGTCTTGCAGAGCTGAGCCAGATAGTGCAAAATAATCAGGACCAGGATTCAGAGTTAAGGCTTTCAAACCACAATACCTGGTAAAAGAATGTTTGTTGAAATGATCACAAACAGCAAGGACTACAAAAATATCCATAAAACATGTAAAGAAAGAGATGCAAGAATGCATGATCATTGTGCATGGTTTAATCCTTATGCTAAAATATTAACCCACAGATCATCTGTAATCAAAGTAATAAATTTATAAAATGTGCTGCCTTCAGCAAGAAGCAAATAAACACCATGAAAACTTCACTTTAGTTTCACTTCCAACTTTCTGGAATTTAATGCTCACGATCAGTAAGACATATTAATAGATGCTAGACAGGCAAGAGAACAATAAATCCTGCCTTCTGTCTTGGGTTTTATTCTGCCTCCCAACCCACACACACACTTCTGTTGCCTTCCAGAAATTACTCCAGGGGTAGGCAACCTATGGCACGCGTGCCAAAGGCGGCACGCAAGCTGATCTTCAGTGGCTCTCTCACAGCCCAGGTCCTGGCCACTGGTCCGGGGGGCTCTGCATTTTAATTTAATTTTAAATGAAACTTCTTAAACATTTTAAAAATCTTATTTACTTTACATACAATAGTTTACGTATATGTTATAGACTTATAGAAAGAGACCTCTTAAAAATGTTAACATGTATTACTGGCATGTGGAACCTTAAATTCGAGTGAATAAATGAACACTCGGCACACCACTTCTGAAAGGTTGCCAACCCCTGAATTACACAATGCATCCCCATTACCAACAATGCTGTGAATTTACACTGCACAACCCCTTAACTGTAGCTGCCCTGTAAGCTAACCTGCTATCTATTTTTGTAGAGGTGCATCCTTCATTCTTCCAAAATCAATGTGTTTGAGTGCTAAATTGCAGGCCACAGTTAAAACAAAACAAACAAAAGGAACACAGTTAAAGGAAAAAGAGACCCCACCTGCAATGCCACACACACTCACACAAGCAAACTTCGCTAATAGCAGTAATGAACCAACGACTGCTGTGTAGCATGGGCTTGTGTTTTTGGCCTAATAAGTCTGACAAAGCAAGCTGAAAAATAAAATACTTCAGAGTCTACATCACTAATAAAAACAGGCAATTCCAAGTTTGAAATCAGTTGGGAGGGATAGAAGGCAAAAGCTCCTCAGATTTTTCAAAAACAAATCTTTGTTCCAGTTTTCCATCTCCCCAGGCAGGGTGCTCCACCCTATCAAAGAGCAGGCAAGTCTGCAAAATCAGTCCAGGTTCATTCCTCCTGGAACCTTTTATTGTTGTTCTTCCTCGGAAACAAGATATACCCTTCCCATTCTGCTTGTCTGAAACGTGTTTTGAGATTCTTGGCTTTTTATTTAAATGACCATTGTGAAGTAACTGGAAGCTTTTCTTTTTCCTTGACAATGGAAGATTGAAAGGAGAAAAGGCAGCTTTCAGATAAATCTTTTACAAATTCCTTTAAAAAATCTGTTGCAAATTACCACCTGCAATCAATCTATCGATACTCTTCTGTCATCCAAAACAGATGAAGGGCCTAATTCTCATTTACACTGAGTTTTCTTTACACTGCTTTGACCCTCTTTCAGGCATCTTTATGCTGCCAAAGCGGTGTAAAGGAATGGTAGTGCAAATGAGAATCACACCCATAATATATAGCGTAATGTTTTTCCATACCCATTCACAACACTTCCTGAAGAGGAAAGTAGCTGAAGCAGAACCCAGCAAACTATGCATCCCTCAAGTGATCATCACCTAACACACCGTGTTTCTGCAACAAATTCATCAGCCTCCACACACATCAATGACAGATTGTAATTTGGCCTTCACTTCAAACCCCAGACCAACTTCTTTGCAGATAGGAGTCTCCATTCAAAGCTAAACAAAACCGGAGAAACTTTTTCCAAGTATCTGTGTGCACGATGTACACTCAGCACTTGCTATTCAAATCATTTATGATCTTTATATTAAAACGTCCTATTTGCCAAGTGCCTTGTTAAGTAGTGCTAGTCTTTGACACACACACTGAAATCTACCCCATATGTTAAAGTTATTGAACTGCAGTGAGCTTTCTGACAATAGTGCTCTGCTAATGCTAGTTTTGATTCCCCTGACATTAATCTTGGTAGGGCTGAGATGCTGCTAATACTTACTTCCTAAGCGAGGTAACCCCTTCAAAGGCTGACACACACCACCTCGCCCTGTTTCTCAAATATATAATCTTACTAAAAGCTGTAATCTTAAATCCCAACCTAGAGTAACTAGCAGTGCTTACATTATCATTTTTCTTTAAAGTTCATCTAAAAAAAACCAACTATGATCTGTTAAGAATTCCAGATTTCAAACCCTGCACAATCAGAATTTAGGACCAATATCTTCTGGATCAACCACAACAAACTGCTTATTACGCTTTAACATTGACACAATCTAAGATTACTTGCTCCTTTCTCCCACTCCACCCACGCACATGTGCACGCAAACAAACACATACGTGCAGCTTTCAAAGGGTCCCATTGAAACTGTAAAGCGTTCTGTCTATTTTTTTTTCCATTTGACAACTTTGAATCCACAAAAAAATAAATAAAAAGGAGGAGACCGTGGCTACAGCAGTGCAATGTAGAAGGAATTATAAAAATGGCCTTTCATTGCCGGTGCTACTCAATGACAGCTCATTTTCTTGTGCCAATTGGAAAAACAAGATTAGAAGTGACTCTAATTCTTACCCAGACTTCAGGCCGGTGAAAGTCAAGTTGAAGAAGTAATGCTCTCAATCTCTGGAGGGCATGGGTACCAGTCACTTATTCCTTATGAACACTTGCTGACATGTGCACTAAGCATAATAATAATAATATTTATAAAGTGCTCCCCCGCCGAAGTGCTTGGGGCACTATGCAGTATCATCAAAGCAATTTAAAATGCATTTTAAAACATAGAAAATAATGGACCACCCTCTAATAATAATAATTTTTGTTTATAAAATAATGGCAAGAACACTGGCCTAGTGCAAGCCACTCCCATGCACTGAAGTGGAGAGATAAGGAGAGAGAAAGGAAGGAAGAATTCTCCTCCCTGCTTCTCAGTTCACAAATCTCATGGCCCCCTAATGCTTATTGGTTTAAAAAATGCATAACGTATTTTTAACATAAAAGACTATTTCCTGCAATTTCAACTATGGGTATATTAAAATGATGCCAGGACAATATAACTAACAAATTCCAGGCAGGGAATTAATACCTATGTCTATTCTGAACACTTTTTAGTCAATCTTAAGGCTCTAATTTTCAAGACTTACTTTCCTAGCCTTTTCTACTCTATGTGAAATTTTCTACTCTGTGTGAAATGTATATAACAGTAATGTAGCAGTGGATTAGTTGGTTGGCTATTTTTTTATTTTCTTTTTCATTCTGTATGTATGTGAAAGTTCTAATTAACTTTTATTTAGGGATAAACAAGAGGAGTCTTTATAACTCTGTAAAGGCCAAAATTATCCCCGGTGTAGCCCTGTTAGTATCATTAGAGTTACATCTGAGAAAAAATTGGCTCTATTTGTTTTAAAAGACACTATGATATATAAATATATTGTTGTGCATCTCTTGTGGTATAAGAGAGCTCTTTTACAAGTGGTATCAGTTAGAGAACTGGAAGTTATTCTAAGCATAATGCAACATAAGAAAACATTCTTATATCAGGGCACTAAATAAGAAGGGCCATACTGGGTCAGACCAATGGTCCATCTAGCCCAGTATCCTAACTTACCACAGTGGTCAATGTCAGGTGCTTCAGAAGGAATGAACAGAACAGGCAACCATCGGGGGTGATCCATCCCCTGTCATCCACTCCCAGCTTCTAGCAAAGGCTAGGGACAACCAGTGCATGGGGTTGCGTACATGACCATCTTCGCCCATAGCCATTAATAGACCTATCCTCCATAAACTTATCTAATTCTTTTTTGAGCCCCATTATTAGATTTTGACCTGCACAGCATTCCCTGGCAACACATTCCACTGGTTGACTATACACTGTGGGAAGAAGTACTTCCTTTCATTTATTTTAAACTTGCTATCTATTAATTTCATTGGGTGACCCCTAGTTCTTGTGTTATGTGAAAGAGTAAATAGCACTTCTCTATTCACTTTCTCCATACCATTCACTATTTTGTAGACCTCTATCATATCCCCCCTTAATCATCTCTCTTCCAAGCTGAAAAGGCCCTGTCTTTTCAATGTCTCTATACCTGGAAGCCGTACCATACCCTTACTCATCTTTGTTGCCCTTCTCTGTACCTTTTCCAATACTAATATATCTTTTTTGAGATGGAGTGACCAGAACTGCATGCAGTATTCAAGGTGCATGTAGTAACTTACTATAAATGCTATATACCCTTGTTGATTTTAGGAAAAAAACTTGGCCCAACTTTCAATACAGGCAAATTCCTCCCTCTGCCAAACATATATATATGATGCAGTAACTTAATGTGTTTAAAGTTAAGCATATATGTAAGTCTTTGCAGGGTCTGGGCCAAAGGTAACATTCCTTGTACAAACTATTCCTTCTCAAAATAGGAACTAGTTGCTCAGGGAGATGTTACAGAAAGGCCAATGCTAAATCAACATGGATCTGGACACAGCCCTCTGGGCCACATACTATTGTGCCCTTTCAGAGCACCTATAATAGATTTTTTGAGGGCTAGGCTCACCATATATTTCCCAGAGAGGCATATTCTGCCAAGTACTTTGTCAAGCGCATCAATTTATGTGCTTTTCCTCCACCATGTGTGTATGGGTCTGATTAGCCAGTATTGGCTTTTATCAGTACTAGTGATGGGCCAAGGGAGTATGTCCAGATCTGAAACCCGAGTAAAGTTAGGTGGAAGCTAGCAGTTTGAGGCTGAACCAAAGCTAAGGCTGGGTTTTGAATCAATAGTATCAAATCCTCACAATCTGTTCTCAGGAGATTTCTTGCACTGTCAACTCTCCTTGTGAGTTTTCCACTGAGTTTGCCTTGCATCCCAACTTGATTCAGGAAAACAGGCTTTTTATGGGTTTGTGTTTACCTCAAACTCAGAATCACTGAAAGCACAGATAGAGTGGGATTGGGAGTTCAGATAGAAATATATACTTGCCATAATGCATAAAGGATACATCTGAAGTCCTAATTTGGACTGATCTCTAATTGATATTGAAAGAATAACAGATGTTCTAAGATAGACACTTCTGCTGGGTCGCTGGGTGAGTCCCATGTTTCCTGTTCCATCTAAGTTTTTATATCTTTCCTATAGACATTGATTTAAAAAGCAGATTAAAGAGCCACCATTCTTGTCAATAGGAGCTGTGTGGCAAATGTCCTAGTTTGCTATATTAATCTCAACCCAAGTGTCTGAGCGTCTGTTTATTTAGATTGTTAACTCCCCAGAGACAGGGCTATGTCTTCTCCTGTGCTTTGGACAACCCAGAGCACATTCTCAGCACTTAACAAATACATATATAATGGTTTATGACTGATTGATTGGCTGATTGATTTAGCATCATTAACGGTACATGTGCAATACAGCAGGCGAACTGTTTTGTTCCGGAATAGAACTGAAATTATTGTAATTAACTAACCACATATTTTGATGCCTTTTTTCTATAAAGAGTGCACCTTTTCAATTAATAGATCTACTTTGGTCCTTAAATTGTATTTTCCTCATTGAATTGCCTGGTTGTGTGCTCCCCTGCACCTTTCATTGCTTATCATTATCATTCATTAATGTCTCCATTGCTTTCTTTTGTCTGCTGCCCTTCTCCTGTTCACAACAAGTTTCTTTGCTAGCCAAATAAGTTATCCCGCTTATTTTATAATGTCTTGGTTTACAAAAATAAAACGAGGAGGAAACCATATCTTCAAATGACTTATTATAATTCAGTATGACTGGCAAGTGTCATTTAAGAAAGATATACTGCACCTTTAATACATTTAATCCATGTCTGATTACAGAGGAAGAAAGCTCTTTTTTAATCTTATAGGGCTGGAATATTGCAATAACTGTTCCATCTGATTTTAAAAATAAGATTTGTTAAAGGTCAGCGTATCTCCTGGCCACATACGCAGCAACACTGAAATTTCCTTGGCCAGGGAATAAAAAGATTCTATCATTAAAAATGAAAGTGCGAGGACATCTTGCAAGCCCATAGGGTTTTTAGAAAGAGAAGGAGACATTTCGTTATCAACTAGCAATCATAAGATTTTTAAGCAATATCTCTAATCTGCTTCTCCCCCACCCCCACTCCCCACAACCCCCCTTTCCTTTTCACATCAAGGTCTTTTTATCTTCCAATTTTGCATCTAAAGATGAGGTGAATGCCATTAGCTCAATTCAACCTCAAGTGTAGTCAGATGTGCCTGTGATTTCTGAAAAGCACTATCTAAGGTCACATTAAAATGTATAAGAGCTTTTCTATTCCTGAGACGGGGGCTTATTATCCATCCATGGTGTAAGGGAGTAATGTCAGTGGCCACAGACTTGGGTGAAAACAAAAGAGATACCAAGGTTTCCGTCTTTTGTCAGTGAGCCTCTCTGGCTTCCTTTCATTGCTGTCTGAAGCCTTGCAGATAGTGCCATGGGCTGTAAACTTAGGCAGCTTTGGGGGAGACAAAAACAAGTTCAACGGGTTTCTCCTTTTCCTAGCCCTTGGCTTTTAATATTTAACCCTTTACATGAAAATTAAAAAAGAAAACATTGTTCCATGTTTAAATACATTTTTATAATATTCATTTCAGTGCTGGAAAAGATTTGGACTTTAGTGATCCTGACTTTGATCCTGGAAAGACTAACATTCATGCTTAACTTTGAGCATGAGTAGTCCCCTTAACTAGTCACATTAGGGTGACCAGATGTCCTGTTTTTTAAAAGACAGTCACATTTTTGGGGACTTTTTCTTAAATAGGTGCCTTTTACCCCCCACCCTCTGTCCTGTTTTTTCACAGTTGCTATATGGTAACCCTAATTCACATGCTTAAATTGAGTGCAGGATTGCGGCACCAGCAGGTACCAAAATGAACAGCTTTCACTCAACGTGTCATCACGGGTCTTTGTCAAATTAATGGGCATAATGTACATATTTTGCTGCAGTTCAGATAAGGAGTCAGCCTTCACAGAAGCACAATTCATCAGTAAAAAAACAATGTTGTGGCATTGACAGTTTTGTTTATCTTTGATTAAAAAATTAGTAATGGCAGTAATGGAAATTCACTCAAACAATGGCCTTGTTAACTGACGCAGCTTTCGAATGTGTATTTATATCTTATTTAAAATGCATTTCAGGTGCTGGCTGTATATTTTAGACAAGGTTCTTGACTCAGACCATTGTAAGGGAATATTACAGCTTTAAGAACATTTCCCTTCAGGCCCAAGTGCATGGCTGACTTACAGAAGTCTGATGTCTTTATGAGACTTCAGGCATGCTCTTTCTACTGTACAACTCTGAACTGAACTCCCATGACCTGGTACAGAAGATCTGCTCTCTCAGTGATCACACTGCTGAAGTTGCAGGTAGTCCCTTTACTGGTAAAGCAAGGGATTATTTTCACAACTCTAACAGCCACTTGCCCCAAGGAATGGGCAAAGCAAAAGAATGAGGCAGGTTTTGGTTGTTTTTTTTTTTAACAACTCGGCTGTGGTTCATCTCACCGAAGCACATTAAACACAATCTAATTCACAAAGGTTGGGCCAAATGTAGTTTTGGCATAAACTCTTTGAATGTTTCACCAGGAGTTAATCTACTCCATAATTTTCCAGGCTGTTAAATTTTCTCATCTTGCAGCTGTAATGTCAGTTAAGTGACTCACTGTGATGAGATAATGTATTGACCTAATTATCTTTGTAAACAATGAAGTTACCATGCAATTGTCATACCTTGAAATGGCACACAAATTGGAGGGATAATTCCTATCACCAGTATGTGGATTCGATTTATTCAAAGCATAGCAGGTAGACATTTTGAATTTTTTGTATAAGCGGCGGTGTTGATAGTTTCTGGGTTGCCTCTTTTCCCTTCCCCTCCATTACAGAAGAAGCCAAATTTCCAACCCTTGTCTCTTAATTTGTGCACCCGTTTTTGTACAGACACCTGAAAAGCAAGGAAAAACAAGTGTGTGCCTGCTTCTAACATACAAGCAGCTATTTGCATCTGCAAGTACAAATTTGCATTTGCAAAAAATACATGTGCAAAAGTGGGCTGCAAAACCGGAGAACTAGAGGCTGGTTGAAATGTGACCCTGGGTAGGCACGTCTCTATTTTTAGTAATTCTGTGGTTAATGATGACTGAATGTTATTCTTTCTGGTGCTTCAACACTATGCAATCCAGATGCCATTAGTGGAAATTACACACACACAGGCACAAATCTTCCTCTGCAGTGTACCCAACATTGGCTTGTTTGGGTACTGAAAGATGAGCTTAATACATAAACTCAGGTAATGTCAAAGGTGCTGTAGGCCACGTGGTTGGTTTTCACACTCCATGTGCCAAATAGATCATATGAATCACTTCCCTACTTGTCATTTATGTATTTTTGAATTGTAATAAATGGTTCTGTCTTTCTTTGCCAAATTTCTATATTCATAGAAAGCTGGCATTTCACAAATATCAGAGTGCTGCTCTGTGAGCCAGACTTCCAGAAATTCAGTAATCATCACTAGACCTTCCTGTTAAAACATGAAAACAGATAAAAGCCATTTAGCTGTTAAGATTTAAAAATACTTGTTATTCCTTAACCCTGTAACAGTACGTTTTTTGTGTTCCTCCATAACCTATGAACAATTCCTGAAGTGCTGGGGCTACTGTACTGTTTTGACATTCTTAGAAAAATTCAGTTAGATGAATCAGACTGGGCTTTCAGGCTTCTGGTTCTTCTTTTTAATAGGAAACCTCATGAAAAATGTGACTGGTCTGTTTTATTACAACAATTCGACAGTAAATCACGTTTCTTTTAGTAACCTAAGTCTGTCCAAAGTAGTACTATAGAACAGACAGTGGTCCCTGAGATTTCCCTGGCACAGTTTAGGAAAGCAGCAAGTCAATCCCTGGTATTGAAAATGTTGACAAACACTGCTACAGAATATGGACATAGGATTACCATATGGGTAACTGCAGTAGATGAAATCATTTGTTTAATTGTCTTCTAATTTTATATCTCCCTTTCAAAGCAATCTCTGATTTGGGGAATTGCTATACTTTTCTTCAGGGAAGAGAAGAGACCTCTTCAGAGATCCAGGGAAAAAATCTAAGCTAAGATCAACCCAGGTGAACATTTCTGAGAGTTTTCCAGTGCTACGTACCAGTGGAAAAAGAGACTGAACCTAGAGACTAATCAATGGCATAGAGAAAAAGGTTTTAGAAGCAAACAGTTTTCAAATGTTTTCTGTAATGAGAGGTGACTGTTTTGATTAGATGGCCTCCATTTACATTGATAGGGTGACAACTTCTTAGTTTTAGAATTGGCCTGTTACATGGGCTTTAAGCTGAAAGGAGAAGAGGAGATGTTTTTGCTTAATGGGAAGAATAAAGAGTGCGCTCCTAACACACAAAAGAGAAGATGAAGTTCTGAAGTAGAAGATGAAGAAGAAGAAAAATGTTAAAGTCATAAATTGTTCCTATAGGAATGGAAATTCTATGGGAAATAAGCAAGAACTAGAAGTGTAACTAAATAATGGAAGCTATGAGCATAAGTGAAACCTTGTAAAATGATCATTCTAACCAGAATATCAGCATGCACAGGTACAATTTATATAGAAGCAATAGAGAGGGAAGAGACAGAAGAGGCATTGTGTTGTATGTCAAAAGCGTCTACAATGCCAGAAAACTATAATATGAAAATGGAGAGTGCGGTAGTACAATTCTTGGATAAGGACAAAAGGAATGAAAATCAAAGAAGAATCAACAGGGGGCAACTGCTACAGATCACCAGAACTGGAGGAAAGTAAGAATAAATAATTCTTGGACCAACTCTCAAGACACTTACAACCACAGGATGCCCTCACCATGAGAGGATTTAAATTTCCCAGGTATCTGCTGTGGAGATAAAGCTAAATATATGCAAAATCAGAGAGATTTTTAAACTGTGTGGGACACAACTTTCTGATCCAGAAAGGAAACATGCCAAGCAGTGAAGAAGTAACTCTTATTGATAGGTTGGAACTGTGAGGAGAAGAGTAGTAAGCCACCTTGGAACTAATGACCATGATCTTCTCATGTTCAGCAGAATGGGTTCCCAACAAGCATCACACACAGAGTATTAGATTTTTAAGATGGCATATTCTGTGAAATACAATCATTTAAAGCCCAATCCCACTGTCATTGAAAACTACAACTGAATTTCAGTGTAAGCAGGAGTGGCTTAGCAAGAAAAGTGTAATTGCAAGATGTGTTAAAATTCACTGCTGGAGAAGAAGGCACAGAAATCTCAAAGGATATCATAATGACTTGGCCTTGATGGGGGTGAGGTGTGCATCAAGATCTGGCTTGTCCAAGGCACTGTTTGACCAAGGACTGGCTCTCTAGACCAGGGGTGGACAAGCTATGGCCTACAGGCGCCCGCCGGCCATTTTTATCTGGCCTGCGAGCTCAGGCCGGGCCAACCATGGGGAGCCGCAGGGCCTCACTCTCCCTGGCTGGGCTGAGCGCAGCGTGACGCGGGGCCCTGCCCTCCCTGGCTGGGCCCAGTATGGGCGATCAGGGGACAAGGAGCAGGGTAGAGGGTGGGTGTTGGATGGATCTGGGGATCTGAGGGGGGCAGTCAGGGGGCGGGGGTTGGATAAGGGGCAGGGTCAGACTGTTTGGGGAGGCACAGCCTTCTCTACCTGGCCCTCTGCACAATTTTTAACCCCAATGTGGCCCTCGGGCCAAAAAGTTTGCCCACCCCTGCTCTAGACAATATTAATATTTTTTTCCATATGAGCCTGAAGGTAACCTGCTCAACACAAGGGCAGAAACAGAATGCATATCTCTTGAAGTATGATAGCAGATTGTTTAGAGTGGGATTGAAGCTTTTTTTATATATAAAGCTGATAGCCTTTCTCCTTGAATCATTGGCCAAGGAACAGTGGCTGTCCATCCTAACATAGTCTTTTTATGTAATAAAGGCCTAGTAACCAAGATGGAATTGTATCTGGAAGCTGCTGCAAAGAAGATAACATTTCTTATCAGAGTAAGAGTGATCATTTAATCAGTGATCAGCAAGGAATGATGGGGGAAGAGTCGCCATGGGTCTCTATCTTCCTTGGACTCAAAGAAAGCAAGTTTACATAAGGTACAATGGATCCCCACTATTTTACTGTCCTTTCAACCTGTGCCCTCTTCATCCAAGGTTCTTGAAGTTATAGAGAAAAATCCCGCAGAAACTGATCAAAATATTGCTTTGAAATGGGCTGGTAGAACTCCATGCAAAATCATGCTGAAGCTGATTAGCCAAGCAGCAAAAAAGCTAAGTTTGTTTCAAAATCAGATTGCAGCCATTGTTCTGGCTGCTGTGTACCATTTTGGCAGAGTATGAAAAGCCAGAAAGTCGATTTTTCTCATGTGGGACAAAGCCACATCCATTGCCCCGTACCAACACTCCTGCACTGAGCAGAACTTGTCTGAGCCAGGCAATATGGAAATGGTCTCTTGTATCATTGGACCAGCCCCTGTATTTTTGTTTTAAAATCAGAGCATTTCTCCTAATATCTTTATTGTTTGTAAAATAGTTCACAGAAATCCTGTCATTGTTTGCAATAGGCATAGGAAATATGACTGCATTCCAAAAGGTAGAGGGATTTATAAAGGTGACCCTGTTGAAATCTACTCATGCAGCATTTAGTTGTTGGATGGGAATTAAGTTAATAGAGGAGGCTGTAGAGAACAGTCAGACTCCTAAAGAAAGAATAGTCCTTCATAATTTAATCACCTATTGCCACGTCTAACAAGCAGAAATCTTCTTCTCGTCCACTTGCAGCAAGGGTAGAGACAGAAGGACAAATTTGGCAACTGGATGAATATTATCCTATTAAGTAATGCACTGGGATAAAGCACTATTTAACTATTGGATTTGTAGTTCTGCAAAGAACAGTGACTCTTTTGGGAGACACAGCATCCATTTTACAGTGTTTGCCCCACCTCCAGAATTTTTTGCAGCCTTAAATCAATTACTGCTTGCAGTGCACAGAATCTAAGAGCCAAATCTTCAGACTTCAATTTTTTACACAAGATTCTGACCCAAAATCTCTAGCATGTGTTATTATTTAGTTTAGTTAGTAAGGATGAAAATCAGGTTACTATACTTATTTTTATAGTTATCATCCAGAAAATGCATAGGAAAAAGGGATGTTGCTCAAAGAACAAGCAAAACAAAGTAAAAGTTCAAATTCATTTGAGGAATTTTTCCAATATTGGCATCAATTACTGGACTACAGTAGGTTTGAGGTGTGAAGTGTACTGGTGATTTTCAATGATACAATCAAATTTAATGGCAAATATTAATGTGATGATCTAAATTAAAACCTATCCTACTGAGCTTTGAAAATATATTTCATATTCAAGAGCATCAAGAGCCCAGTACAAATATAGCAGATTCCTGAGCTTATGGTTTATAAAAGCTTTTGTAGGTGGAAAAAGGAGAACGAGTGGGACCCAGGGCATCAACATACACTGCAGAATTCTGTGACATTGTCCCAGAACAGTGTATGAACATACTTTAAATCAGGGAAAGATCTTGCAAGGTGCTCAATGCCTCTTGCAAGGTTCTGAGTGCTCTAAACTCCCATTGAAGTCCCACTAAATTCAGGGCAGTCAACACCTTGCTGGATTATCCTCAAGACAACTTTCGATAAGACTCATATTTAGTATCCAAGATGGAACCAGTGCATGGTTTCTAGAGGTGAGGGAAATACATTCCATTCATTGGAAATAGTACTTTTAAATACTATATTAGTCTATACAACATTCCAGCCTATGTATATGTACCTCATAGCTATTAGCCAGGATGGGCAGGAACGGTGTCCCTAGCCTCTGTTTTCCAGAAGCTGGGAATGAATCACAGGGGACGGATCACTTGATGATTACCTGTTCTGTTTATTCCCTCTGGGGCACCTGGCATTGGCCACTGTCGGAAGACAAGATACTGGGCTAGATGGACCTTTGGTCTGACCCAATAGGTCCATTCTTATGTTCTTATAGAATCACAAAACTGGAAGAGACCTCAGGAGGTCATCTAGTCCTGTCTCCTGCACTCAAGGCAGGACTAAGTATTATCTAGACCATCCCTGACAGGTGTTTGTCCAACCTGCTCTTAAATATTCCCAATGATGGAGATTCCACCACCTTCCTAGGCAATTTATTCCAGTGCTTAACCACTCTGACAGTTAGGAAGTTTTTCCCAATGTCCAACCTAAACTGCCTTTGCTGCAATTTAAGACCATTGCTTCTTGTGCTATCCTTAGAGGTTAAGAAGGACAATTTTTCTCTCTCTACCTGGTAACAACCTTTTATATACTTGAAAACTGTTATCATGTCCCCCTCAGTCTTTTCTTCTCCAGACTACACAAACCCAATTTTTTCAATCTTCCATCATAGGTCATGTTTTCCAGACCTTTAATCATTTTTGTTGCTCATCTCTGGACTTTCTCCAATTTGTCCACATCTTTCCTGAAATGCGGCCACCAGAACTGCACACAATACTCCAGTTGAGGCCTAATCAATGCAGAGTAGAGCAGAAGAATTACTTTTCGTGTCATGTTTACAATACTCCTGCTAATACATCCTAGAATGATGTTTTCTTTTTTTGCAACAGCATTACATTGTTGACTCATATTTAGCTTGTGATCTACTATGACCTCCAGATCCAGAATACTCCTTCCTAGGCAGTCATATTCCATTTTGTATGCGTGCAACTGATTGTCCTTCCTAAGTGGAGTACTTTGCATTTGTCCTTATTGAATTTCGTCCTATTTACTTCAGACCATTTCTCTACTTTGTCCAGATAATTTTGAATTTTAATCCTATCCTCCAAAGCACTTGCAACCCCTCCCAGCTTGGTATCATCTGCAAACTTTATAAGTGTACTCTGAATGCCATTATCTAATCATTGATGAAGTTGTTGAACAGAACCAGACCCAGAACCTATCCCTGTGGGACCCCACTTGTTATGCCCTTCCAGCATGACTGTAAATACTCTCTGGGAATGGTTTTCCAACCTTTTATGCACCCACCTTATAGTAGCTCCATCTATGTTGTATTTCCCTAGTTTATTTGTGAGCAGGTTATGTAAGACAGTATCAAAAACCTTACTTAAGTCAAGATATACCTCATCTACCTCTTCCCCCCTATGCACAAGGCTTGTTACTCTATCAAAGAAAGGTATCAGGTTGGTTTGACATGCCTTGTTCTTGACAATATACAGAATTCTAAATACAGAAAGTGAAATCCTGGCTCTACTGAAGTCAATGAGAGTTTTGCCATTGACTTCAATGATGCCACGATTTCAGCCTATAAGTATATATATATATATATATATATATATACACATTTATTCTAGCCTCTACCACTGACCTGCTGTGTGACTAAGGGCCTCTTTTGTGCTTCTGTTTCCCCTCCCACATTTTCTGTCTTGTTTGTTAAAATTGTAAGCTCTTCAGCACAGAGACTACCTCAGTACTGAGATGTGCCTGTACAGTGCCTAGCAGAATGGGGGCCTGATTTTCATTGTGGTCTCAAGGTGTTACAATAAATAAATACATAAATAAATAAATAAATAAATATACTACAAGCCAAGATTTCCCAGCACTGGAATGAGAGCTATCACAGCACTATTAAATTAATGCTAGTTAGAAAGTTAATGTTAATAGATGAAACTGTTAATCATTTTCCCTTACACTAATTAGCACTATGGTAACCAACTTATTGAGCAGTCTGACAGTGTGACAAAGTCTTTCTTGAGTTCCCTATTAATATCAGAGATAATACTGATGATACAGTAGATTCTACTGTTGCAGTCTTACAGGAACATGTGGTCTGTTTCTACACACAGTACATTACACTAAGATGCAGTTGATGCTCCATGTGGCAATTACAGAGTTCAGCTGTACCACTTCGGTTGAATACTTGTATCATCTCCTAATTAAATGATTCCACTTCACAGGTCAGCCAGATATTCATTTGAGTTAGTAAATAAAGGACCTTACCAGTTTCCATCATCTTAGGCATCTTTGTTTTTTGCAAAGACCCTTTCCTTGTACATATATCATAAAGTCCAAAACATAAAATAGAAAACAATTTCAAAATTACTAGAGCAAATAAAATATTATAGAATGTTGTATCTCTGTGACACTTATACTTATTAAGAACTGCTCTTCAAGAATTAATTATAACCTTCATTAATTACACACTACATGCCTCTAACTTCAGATCAATGAAAGCCAGGGCCCTACCCTGAAGATTAATGCATTCTAGTATACACATCCAGCATAACTGCAGGAAGAGCAACAGTGTAGGAATCTAGCAGAGCACTTGACAGATCCATCAGCTTGCTAGCTGAGTTGGTATATGGGCTGTCAAACCAAATACTTGTGTTGTTATGATTGTGGCCTTACCAAATTCACTGTCCATTTTGGTTGATTTCACAGTCATAGGATTTTTAAAATAAATAAATTTCATTATTTCAGCTATTTAAATCTTAAACTTTACAATGTTATAATTGTAGAGGAGTTACTGGGGGGTCATGTTATTGTAGGGGGGTAACAGGTACCCTTACTTTTTCACTGCTGTTAGTGGTGATGTTGCCTTCAGAGCTGGGCAGCTGGATACTGGCAGCTGCTGGCCAGGAGCTCAGCTCTAAAGGTGGAGCCACCATCAGCATGGAAGTAAGGATGGCATGATATGGTATTGCCACCCTTACTTCTCTGCTGGTGCTGGTGGGGTACTGCCTTCTAAGCTGTGTGCCCACTCAACAGCTGCCATTCTCTTGCTGCCCAGCTCTGAAGGCAACTTAGAAGTAAGACTGGCAATACATCAACCCCCCTAAAATAACCTTGTGACCCCCTCCCCGAAACTCCCTTTTGGGTCAGGACCCCCAATTTGAGAATCACTGGTCTCCCCCATGAAATCTGTATAGTATAGGGTAAAAGCATATAAAAGACCAGATTTCACTGGGGGAGACCAGATTTCACAATCCGTGACACATTTTAAATGGCCATGAATTTGGTAGGGCCCTAGTTTTTTATCACCCTGCAAAACTTCAACATCAATGCAGTTGACTCCTCCAAAACATTAGCTTGAGATCTCATGTCCACCATGACTAACTTGCACTTCTTTCAGAAATCTTGAAGCCACTCACACAGCAAAACATGCTGAACTACCTCACATAGCCAGATGAATTGACCTTCTGCCAAGAGAATGGCCAAGGGATGAGTGGAAGAATACAACCATACTTTTGTCTTAGTCTAACCAACACTTCCTTCAACATATCAGGGGTGAAATTATAGCCATATTTCAGTCAACTGGAGTTTTGTCATTGATTTCAGCAGGGCCACCATTTCACCACATCCACATCCCTGGAGACTCCTGGACTCAGTTTTCTTGTGGAGCACTCAGAGGATAATGCTGTCCAGTCATGGAACCAACATGTGTGCAGAGTTTGGCAGAAAAGTACAACTATGTGCATTCTAATGGCTGATAGGCATTGCTATACTGCAGTTTGACAGGGACAGTTGTCCAGTAAAGTGGTAATATAAAAAAAATCCATAATATTTTTGTTGGCACACTCCCTATTACAAGTGTTATTTATTTTTGTTCTTCTAAGGTTTATATTAGTTTATAATATTTATATGTGTGTGTATAAATGTAATCTATTTACACTTAAGAGACTAAATGAATTATGCCCATGATAACTTGTTATCTAATAATTTGATATGATACATGTCAAATATTCAGTGAATGGAAAAGCATAAAGGGATCTTCAATTTTAAATTACTATGAATCTATGACTCACTTTTATTATTCCATACTTGTAATATATGACTTCAAGGTACTGGGGGAAATATGTTGCAACAAATTCAGCCCTGGTATAACATCTGGGCTTCAGTGGTATTGCATCAAGGATGAATTTGTTCTAACAGCCCAAACATTGTCCTCCCACCTCCATGCACTGCATGCTTTAAAGTTTGCTATTTTCAAAAATTCCATATTAAAATGTACCTCATGCACCATTTGAACTACATCTGCAATTTAACTTTACAATTTTTATTACATAATCTGGGATTGTTACCATCACTGCATCCTCACAAATTTCAAGATCCTTATAATGAGGCTTTCCCAGTCTGCTTACAGTGGAGAGATGACACATTTCATTTACAGACTGTTTCCCCTGAAGGAGAGCCATAAACATATGAGTGGCATACAAGATTTACAAACTAAAGTCTACTAAAATGGTTTTCCAAGAGTAGAGATGATTAATACAAACCTTCAGAGATTTATTTATTGTGCAGCTTAGCCCTGCCAACTCCAGTTACTTAGCTGGAGAAGTGTGGATGTCTGCGTGCACACACACACACGCACACGCGCACACACACACACACACACACACACCCCTGTTGCAACTTGCCCTTAAATTTTCCCTTCCCTCTATTTAGCAATCATTATAGGAAATTAACCCTCCACTCCTTTCCTTCCCTGCACGCTGTGATCCTATCTACAAATTTCTGTAGCTCTCAATATCTTTCTATGAAAAGAGGTTTCACCAACTCTGTACAAATCAGATGCAAACAGAAAGAAATGAAATTATGCCTGGATGTTCACTGTAGAATGCTAGGACCTCTTTATTTTTAAGTTATGCAGCTGACTCCTTCACAAAAGGAACAATGTCTATGAACTTGGAAGAAGTAGCTATGATCCCAGTTGCTGTGACCTAAATTGAGTGGCTTTGTAATTGCTTTGAAAAGGGTTTGCCAAAACATTTTAGACTGTTCAAATGCGTTTCATTGTGAAAGAATGGAAGTCTTAGGTGGCAAGCAAAATACATTTTATTTCTCTGCATATTGCAAATGTAATAACAATAGTTAGGAGAATATCTTGCACATTTAACCAGTGTGCATTTGTCTATCCCAAAGGAGCCCAATAGATGTGCCTGAAGTTCATATTTTTTGTTCCAGGGAATATCATGTCAACATCTGGCCATTTTGTTCCATGTAATATTATCCATCATAGCTGCCCCACACATATGCAAATTTGAGGACAACTTGTTTTTGTTTTTAGTAAATACATGGATTCAGGTATGATTTGGACACTTCACTCAATTTTTTTTCCTTTTAGTAGTTTTCATTTTGTCATGAAATTTTGCATACCTCTAAACCAAATGTTAGAGTTATTGGGAAATTTTATTTTTTGCCACACAAAAAATGTTAAAACATTGTTTGTATGTGTCAAAGATTTGCAGAGGTTCAAGGAAAAAAACAAACAAAAATGACTGTGAATTTTCATTTTTGATGAAAATGTCATTAAAAATGGACATTTCCTACAGCAATTGCCATTTTACACTGAAAAATCTTTTAGATGGAAATTTTTCCACCTAACAAGCTGTACACAGTGATTTAAGAATTAAACATCATAACTTTTGAATCTATCATAGAGATGCAGCCACCTGTGAGGTAAAAAAACATCAACAGTGTATAACAGTTGCTTGAAACACAAGGGGGGAAATCACAAACAAAACTTCAAAATATTTCCACATTTTTCATCAAAATTTAAAATTCAATTTTGATCAAAATTTGAAAAATTAAGAACAGCTTTCATGTTCGTCAAAAAAAGAGAACAAAATTGTCAAAAATTTTCCAAAAAACTTTCCACATTTTTTGCAATCAGTGTTTTAAAATTCAAAAACTTAAACCCAATTCTACTGAGGATATGTCTATTTAGAACTTCAAGGGGGATTCATGTTGTTAGAAAATAATTCCTTGAGTTGGAAGTTAGCCAGGATGTTGAGACTAGCACACCAAAAAAGTGAAAGGTGATGTGGTAAAGGGATAAGGAATACTGATTATGGTCCAATTTACTAGCATAACGCTCAGCCCAAACATCTGAGCAGATGCAGAGGGAAAAGTGAGGCAGGCATCCTCCTCCTGAGCTTGTAAAGTAGTTACCTCCGCCTAATGCCAGAAGCAGCCCTGCAGTCCTTTAGTGTGCTCTCTGCAGGGGGATGGAGGCCAGTAAGACCAACTTGTCATAGCATCACACCTCCTGGCCCAGCTCCCAAAACCCCTCCCTCCTCCACCTACCTCCCTGCACCATAGACTCCATGTTGCCTAGGAGTTTGTGTCTTCTGTGTGACCCATCTCCCTTTCATCTAGTGGCTCAGTGGAACCCCAGCAATTCCTTTTCAGATTCTGGAGGAGGGGGCCGGACAGTGACGCAGAGATTTATTCTTTTCAGTTTTTCTCTCTTTTTGTGGTCTTGTTCTGACCCCAATCCTGAGATGCAGCTGAGCTGCCCACAGTTGGGAAGGTGAGGGATACAAAGCCAAGGAGCCATTCATAACTTGGTCCAGTGAACAGAGCACTAGATTTGTCAACAGGAGTTCTAGGTTCTGCTCCTGGCTCTGGCTCTGACCATGGGCATGTAAACTCCCTATGCATCCATTTTCTTATCTATAAATTGAAATAATGGTACTTAGTTTCCTTCACAAAGTGCTTCGAGATCTATGAAATAAGAGGTAAAGCAACTAGAATTGTAAGGGAATAATGGAGCCTCAGCCACATCCCCTGTGCCAGTAAAAGGGAGGGCTGTGTCATAAAAGTGTGTTTTGTCAGTTATATTTGCTTTCTGGCCACTTTTCACCATCAAAGTGGTGTACAGCTCTCTTAATGTGCCCAACTGTTGTTATAAATAGCTTCCCAATATGGGACATTATACTATGATTGCAAGAAGGGACTCAAAGTGTGAAAATGTGGATGTATATGATATTAATGAAGTGCAAAATAGCAAAAATGAATTATAATATTACAAGGCCAATGTAAATTATAAGCAAAATACCAAGGTAGAGAATGCAGACTGACATTTCAGGTACTACAGACAACACAGAAGTCATTGCTTTCAGCAAAAACAAGTTAGTGACACTAACCCTGAGACAAACAATTCATAGGCTAGGCACACAATCAAAAAATAGTCATATTACTTCCAGAACTATATAAAATAATTTAGCCAATACATTGCCTGCATCTCAGTATAGCCATTGTGTTAAAAGAAAAAATAATTCCACTGAGAAACAGGATAAACTATGAAGCTGCATAGACTGAAGCAATTTAAACAAGGCACTAAAACGAGATCACTACCAAATACCTACAATTGAAAAATACTACCTGACTTGGAAAAAGCAAAAATATATTATCAGTACTTGATGCCAAATGCAACTATTGGCAAGTGCTACTGTATAAGGAAAGCAGCTACCTCACCGTATTCTGGATACACACAGAGATACAGATGGTAGAGTATGCCATTTGGGATCAAACCTGCAGCAGAAGACTATCAGTGCTGCCAGCAAGATATACTAACAAGATTCACAGGGATCAGCATCATAACTGATGACATTCTGATGTACACATGCAGAGACAGTATGGTAGAAGCTGTGGCAGATCAGGACCATGTCATCTGTGTGCTAGAATGAGCCAGAGAAATAAATCTAAAATTGAATAAAAACAAGATGAAATTGCAGTTGAATGAAGTAACAGACAGGGGATGCCTGCTGACCTCCCAAGAGCCAACTGATAGGTCTCAACATGTAACTATACATGGGGAATCATTATCAAGCAGGTCTGTTTCCAGTGGAGACTGGCAGGGATTAATTCTCGACCCTATGCTCTTTAATGACTTGGAAGAAAATATAAAATCATCATTGATAAAATTTACAGATGTCACAAAAAAATGGAAGCGTGGTAAATAACAAAGAGGTCAGGTCATTGAGATTGCTTGGTAAACTGGACCCAAGCAAACTATGCATTATAGCATGCCTAAGTGTAGATGTATATATCTGGGAACAAAGAATAGAGGCAATATTGACAGGATGAGGGACACTATCCTGGGAAGCAGTGACTCTGAAACATATTTGGGGATTGTGGTGAATAATCAGCTGAACATGATCTCCCAATGTGATGTTGTGGCCAAAAGAGCTAATACAATCCTGGGATGCACAAATAGGGGAATCTAGGGAAGGAATAGAGAGGTTATTTTATCTCCATATTTGGTACTGGTGTGACTGTTGCTGGAATACTGTGTCCAGTTTTGATGCCCATGATTCAAGAAGGAAGTTGATAAATTGGAGAGGGCTCAGAGAAAGTCCATGAGAATGACTAAAGGATTAGAAAACATGCTTTATAGTGACTGACTTGAGGAGTTCACCTTATTTACTTAAAGTGATGGGTATAGGGTGGCTTGATTACAGTCTATAAATATCTACATGGGGAAAATATTTCATAATGGGCTCTTCAGTCTAGTACACTAAAAGAATGGGATTTTGATGTACAACACGACGGCTTCTTCAGAGGAGTCTTGCATCTTGAAAATATATCAACAGAACCAGAATATGAAATTGTCAACCTGATAGAAATCCAGAAAACACAGAAAGATATAGAGAGCATCTACCAACCCAGTTCTGTGCCACGTTCAAGCAGGGTGTGTGTGTGGGGGGGGGGGAATCAGAAAATAACCCATACAAGACAAAGATTTACAAATGCTTACATCTGTCATCCCATCTGAATGGCCAGACAACAGGGGAAATGTCCCACCAGCATCTCAGAAATACTAGCACTATTGAGACAAGCTTACTATACAAGAGAGCATTATATAAAAAAAGGCAATTGAACAATCAGTTAGAACAGAAACTCTCCCAAGAATACATTGGAACAATTCTAGAATAGAACTATGTATCTAGAAAGCCAGAGATACCATACACTAGCCACAGATATTAGAGATCTTGGGAGAAAATATAATACGTGTGGGAAAATGCTTACCAAGCAGCAAAAAGAAACAATACAAATACACTGCATCCCCATCTGACCTTGGAGCAAAATAGAAATGGGCCTTTTCATCACAACTACCTCATTACTGTAGATTATTAAGACTTCCTGGAACTAGATGAGCTGTCAGGCATTACTGCAGTGACCATTGCAGGCAATGAATTATGTCTGGGAAAGAGTGTGAACAGTGTGGTGGCAAAATATGCAGACGGTACTGTCACAGAGTCCGCACAGGTTTCCTCCTTATCCCCGCCATGCCTTGTGTTCAGGCTAGCAGAATAAAAGTCCTCACGCCCTCTTCCGGTGTTTCATCCTTGCGCTTTTATTTACAGTGCAACACTGTGGTCCCTTTTATCCCCCATCAGTTATCCCCTTTCTAGCCCATTCCAGGGTCTCCTGGCCCTCAAAGCTCCCTTCCTGTAGTGAGGAGACAAAGCTGCTGCCTTCTGTCCCCTCCCAGGCTAGCCTCCCAACTGACTTCTGTTCAGGGCTTTTCTAGACCTTCCAGTCTTCAGCCCAGCTGTCGCTGCTTAGCTCAGCCTATTGCAGTGAGCCAGCCCTTGTTAGGGTCCACAGCTGGGCTCGCTGCTGACTGCTTTGAGCCACTGCACCTGGGCTCTCTGCCAGAAAGCAGGGCTTAGCCAGCAGTTTAGAAGGGCATTCAAGGAGTTTTACCCCTGCCCTGCCACAGGTACAAAAAGACTTAGGATAGTTAAGCCCAAAGTTGACCATAAAGAGTTACAAAGGGATCTCACAGAACTGGGTGACTGGTCAACAAAATAGCAGATGAAATTCCATTTTGATAAGTGTAAAGTAGTGTACTTTAGCAACCATTAGAAAAGGAATAGACAATAAAACAAAAAATATCATAGTATAGATATATAAATCCCTGGTATGCCCACACTTTGAATACAGTATGCAGTTCTGGTTGTCCCATCTCAAAAAAGATGCATTAGAATGGGAAAAGGTGCAGAAAAGGGCAATGAAAATGAGTAGGGTTATGAAATAGCTTCCATATAAGGAGACAATAAAAAGACTAAGCCTTAGAAGAGACTTTCATTTCCACTTGGAAAAGAGACAACTAAGGAGCGATATGAAAGAGGTCTATAAAATCATGAATGGTGTGGATAAAGAGAACAGGGAAGTGTTATTTACCCCTTCACATAATACAAGAACTAGGGGTCACCCAATGTAATTAATAGGCAGCAGATTTTAAACAAACAAAAGGAAGTACTTCTTCACACAGTGCACAGCCAACCTGTGGAACCCATTGCCATGTGATGCTGTGAAGGCCAAAAGTATAAATAGATTTTTAAAAAATTAGATAAATTTATGGAGGATGGATCTCTCAACGGCACTTAGCTAAGATGGTCAGGGATGCTACCCTATGCTCTGGGTGTCCCTAAACCTCCAATTATCAGACACAGAGATATGGGGCCTGAAGGACCATCGGCCTTACCCAGTAGGGCCATTCTTATGTTCTTATGTTCAGCAGGTAAAGCATCCCAAATTGTGTAGTTTCAGACAATGGGCACCAGTTTACTTGCCATAAGTTTGTGCATTTTACCTAGTAATGGGAATTCAGTCATATCACATCATCACCACACCTAGCCAAATGGCAAAGGTAAATCAGCAGTTAAAATTGCTAAGACTATTACAGAATGATGAAAAAAGCAAAGAAAATACCTGACAAGCCATTTTAGAATGGATAAACACTCCCACAAAGGGCCTCAATAGCAGCCCGGTACAGGGCTTGATGTCAAGACACACATATACCTTGGTGCCTCTCACCAACTGACAGTGTGGGAAGGAGTAATAAACAAAAAGGCGGAGAGACACACAAAGCCAAAGCCTATTACAACCTACAAGTTAAAGATCTCTCAGCTTTGCAACCCATAGACCCCATTAGGATCCAAGCATTTCTTCAGGATCATATCATTCATTTAGAAGCATGAGCAGATAAATCCTCATTCATATAACATAGGCTGGGCATATATTTCACAAAATTCACAAATACATTGCCCACTAGGAACACAAGACATAAACATGGACATGGAGGATGGTAAGATTTGCACTTTGCTGAGACTTTATCCACAGGACATGGAAAGACCACAGGCCAACAAGCAACCAATAGATGTTGAAACAGACTCAAAACACTACCACCCCACCAGAAGAACCAACTGCAAGACAGTCTGCTTTCATCACGAGAAAGACTTGCACTTGCTCCTACATCAAACCACCTGCAAAGCACACACACACAAGACTTCATACAATATTAAAGCATGAAAGAAAAATCCTTCCAAACCCAGAGGAAAATACGTTGGTTCCCAAGAAGGTTAAGCGTTAGTTTAAAAAAAAAAAAAAATCTGGTGTTAAGTAGCATTAAGTTAATATATATGGTGAAATAGATTTTAAGGGAATGGAATCAAATGTTAAATATGTAAGCTGGTTGTGGTATTCATGTTTAATTTTTTTATCTCAAATTTGACAAAAGGGTTGTTATGAAAGATGGCTTCCTAACAGGGAGTGTTATAGTCTGACAGTATGCTTATGTATCAGGTAAAGTCTAGGAACTTGGAGTACTCTCCTTTCAGGAAGTGCTTGAAGAGAGAGGACAGTATATATGGAAGAAGGAATAAAGCCTGAATATTGTTCTGGCTTGGCTCTCTCTCATTTTAACACCAAGGACATCACTTCACTTTTACTGTGCCTGCTTCAACTTATCCTATAACCTCTAACACTTACGTTCAGGGAGGAATAATTTCTAGGTATTGTCTCTTCTCATTTCTTCCCATGAGTACAGTAAGAGTGAAGTTATTAATGTCTTTCAAATGAAATGACAACAACTGTGAAGGAGCAGGCATTGTCTGGGGTTCTGAAGAAACCTGTTACCTTTCACCTTCCATGCTACTAGTTAGTGCCATGCTGACTTCATTTCTTTCTTTTTTAAGTGTTTCACATTTTTCTTTAGAAGTTTCCTTGGGTTTTGAGGGGTTTTGTTTTGTTGTCCTCCTCCTTCATCTCCTCCTTTATTTTTTTATTAACTACAGGGACAATGCACATCCTTTTATCCCATAGTTCTTGTTCACAATAACCCAATAGTTAAATCTTTCCATTTCTGATTATGCACAGTGGACTAAGCCTTTTGATATTTTGAATCACTTTGACAAAGTGAGGGCCAAATCCTGCCTGGTGTGTAAACATAAATGTTACACACATGGCCTGATCCTGCTTCCCACTCACTGAATTCCTACTGTGTTGAAGGATCCTCTCTAGGTGGACCCCATGGTAGCGTTTGACAGAACTTCTGCATTTTTGTCATTGCTAGGGAGGCAGTGTCCAAAGCCTTTGTCCCTGTAATAGGAAGATAGGAACTGGAGAAAGAAGGTCAAGTTGCAGAAGGGACCTAGTTTGTTAGGGCACTATGGAGCTCAGGAATTTTAAATAAATACAGACTGCCTACTCTCCAACTGTGCTAGCCATTTAGATAGCACAGCATGCTTAATAAAGATCCCTTTCCTAGAACCCTACCTGCTATATGACTTACACTAATGAAACAGTTCCCCCTCCCAGCACATTCATACAGTACTGGGCAAGGTTACCACCTAAATCCTGAGAATGATGGGAGGGAGGAGGGATTGGCTGTCCCCCAGTACCCACCAATGGGTCATGATCTGCTGGCTAAGTGCCAGAGTCTGTGCACAATGGAGTTGGCAGACAATGTTAGCCAGAATTAAATGGTACTCACTTCCAGACCAGCACCAAAGTGCACCTAGTAGCATGCATCATGGGTCTTTGCCCTTACACACTGATTACCCTTACCTGCATGTCTGTCACCATCACATTATTTGAATAACAAACTGGTGCCACAATGGCTTCTTTCATTCAAAGTGACATTTGCTCTGCTAGAATGCAGGGGCACTTCTCAGAAAACTCACCATTTCATGCAAGAGAGGTACACTCTCAATAGATGAAAAATAAATATGTGAAAGTCCCAAACCAAAGTAGCAAGGCCAAATTCTGTTATGCATGACGTGCACAGAATGACTGAGGGCAGGGCCTCTGGTGCAGATACAGAGCAGTGAAATGGCAATGGTCATGTGGGGCAATGGGTGGGCAAAGGGAGCCAGATGTGCACATCTGGAGATTGGAATTTGCCCCATCTCACCCACTGCATGTAGGACATCTGATTCACATACACTCAAGTTGGAGCTGGCCATCCACATCCTCACTCTGAATTTTGGTTCTGTTTCTTTAAAACAATTTCAATCTCAGGGAAAATCAGATCAATAAGTTAAAGGAGCCCAGAAGCAGCTCTTATTCTAGCTAATAAGTCTGACAGGCACTTATGTTACAGATCATCCCTAACTTAGCTGAATGAAGCAATGCTGAAAAGGTGAAATTTTTTTGCAGATTTTTCCAATGTATTTGTCAAAATCACCTTCATTTCAGCAAGCACATCTCTCCTATATTCTCTTTAAAACTCAGTGGACCTGATTCCCAGCTGTGATAAATCAGTGTTGCTCTATTGAAGCTATGTTAGTCTACACCCGCTCAGGATCTCATAGGCTCATAAACTTTAAGGCCAGAAAGGACCATTATGATCATCTCATCTGAACTCATGAATGCTTCAGGCCACAGAGCCTCCACCATCCACTCATGTAATAGACTCCTAATCTCTGGCTGAGTTACTGAAGTCCTCAAATCATGATTTAAAGACTTCAGGGTGCAGAGAATCCACCATTTACATTAGATCTGCCCCAGTGTTTATTGTGGCAATTGCTAGGAACATCCAAGTCTCCTTTATCCTTTGAGGTCTCCTACAGTTCCACTTGTAGTGATGGAATCCTGGATTAAATTATGGATGTTGGGTTATTTGGGGTTTATTTTCATTTTTGGACAGATTTTTTTCAAACTCACTACATTTGTTGCTCTTCTCTGAAATAAGTTCCATATTTCAGGACATATTTAAATTTATTATTATTATCATTGTATGAGAATCTCATCTCCCTGTGATAAGCAGTCACACCGGCTGAAGAGGATAAGCAGGCAACAGCTATCTACAGCTTTCCCTACAAGGAAAATTATGCTGGTTCAACCTCACTGTGTAAGCTGAAAACATACCATCTCGTTTACATGATTACAGGCAAGATTTGAACTGTGGTAGTCTATGAGCAAGAGTTGAGGAACTTGGGCCAACAGTTGCAAAACAGTTTTCCTGGATGTTAGCCAGCAGACCAGCAGTCAACTTAGGACAACAGCAAAACACATTAGTTTAATAAAGCAAGGAATGCTATGACATGTCCAGAGGAATACATGTCTATACTAGCCACTTTGGTGATCCATGAACATTCCATACAAGCCCAGTAAACTGACACTTGTTTACTCGCCCAACATCTTTACTTTTCACTGTAGCCTCATAAAGAAATACAAGTATTGCAGGAAACTTCATTCTATTCTATTTGTGTTCTTATACTATGCGTATCACCATAGTATCGAACATCTTCTGGTAGTTCGTTACGTGACTTGACTAAAATCTGTTGCATGTTGTTCATTCTTTCATCCTTTTCCTCAGAGAAGAAGTGTGAATGGAGTTTCTTGCTTGGTAGGAGTTAGGATTCAAAACTTTTTATATACACATGTTGCTATGTATTTATGTCAAATGTGCTTTGCACTTGTACTGGAAGGTGGCAGGGTTTATGATGGTCCCCAATTCCTGGAAGAGTTCTTTCTGCAGTCTCAGCCCAGTCCCCAGAAAGGTGCTGTCTCCCACAGAAACAAGCTATACCCTCATTGTAGAGAGTTCCACTGAGCCAGAGAAGCAAAGCTGTCATAACCCCTAAGCACTCACAATGTTATTTGTGTAAAATCAGCAACGTCTTTCCCCTGCCCCACACTGCAAATCTAAGATGGATATATGAATTTCCCCAGGGAGGATTCAGACTGAGTTTTGTTTCAGGGCCATTTCTAATCAGGGTTAAATAGACCCTGTAAGTAGCCACATTGAAGTCAATGGGGTTTCTCATGGTGCTTAAAGTTAGGATCATGCTTCGCTGCCTCAGGACTAGAACACTATGTAAAATCCAGAGGAATGACATCTTAAAATTGTGAGCATTAGGAAGCTGGGAGCCTGAGCTAAATTGTGGCATCTACTTGAGGAAAGGAGAGGTGGGAAATAAGGAACTGGACATATAGAAAATGAGGAGTGGGGGCCAAGTGCTTGTCCAGGGTGCAATCAGAGAGGTTAGCAGATGAGAAGGAAGACAGGTTTGAATATTCACCAGGGAAATTGCTGGTGGATTAAACAGTGGCAGACTGAGCCAGTTGGGAAGAAAAAGGAGATTGTTAAAATGCTTGTCCTGACTGGAGATAAGATTACAAAGGAATATACCTATGTACCGTAGGTATTTTAATGGTTAAAGAACAAACAGAGACAATCCATCATTTGCAGTTGAAGGTACAGCACTGGAGCCTGTGGTTATATGGCATGAAGGCATCTTGGTTTGTTTTTGCTTTGCTTCTTTTTTATTCTTTTGCCAGTTATCCCAAGTGACTAATACATTTGAAGATCCTGATGGCTGAGACACCCAGTGTAGTGTTGCCAATGTACTATTATGAGAGCAGTTACGTTTTTTTTATTTTTTTTAAAAAAAAATTATCCTATTAAATCCTTTGTGGACCTCGTTGAATTTGAATCAAGAAAGCTGACAATTAAGACAATGAAAACAATGTCAGGCCATTGGCAGTACAACATTGAATAAAATTTGTAGCATATGCATATCAAGGTTATTAATGTTATCAGAAGGGAAATTCTATCAAGAAATATAAAGTAACCTAATCTTCCTCATACACAAATATTCCTTTAGAAATGCTAATGGGATAGCTGAAGTTCTACAAAGACTATTTTGCTAGATCTGGACAAAACAGGGGTAGTCTGATGATATAACACCTACCATGTTCCCTAAATAAGGACTCAGTCTAGAATCTTTATAGCTGTTGCATTATCAGTGAAACCATCTGCCCTGCATTTTTCATTATTACAGGTGCAAGCTCTTTGCTATACATTACAAGGAAAATCAGTTCAAAGCACCATATTTATGTTGTGCTGCAAAATGTGTGTAGATGTTGTTTGGACAGGGCAATAGCAGTTAATTGGAACCTTACCAGTTATATATTACAAACAAAACATTGACAATAAAACAAGAGACAGAAAATCAATATGGTGTCAGACAAATTAATTATCAATGGGGTATGGAGTTAAAAATAATGGAATGAGATCATCCACTTATTTTCAATGGACTGCATCTCTGTGAACCTCTTTTCAGTTTAGAAAATTCTCTGTAGGTTGGTGAAACTAGAATAATTACCTGTTCAATCAACATCCTTTCTGTTACCGTCTTTGTGATGTAAACGCTCAAATTTACTTTGTCAATCCTGACTCTAGTCCGCTGTTCAGTCTCACTTCACCTCCTGTCTCTCCAGTACCTCCTAGTGGGTGCCCCCATTGCTTCCTTAAACTAAATATGGCAATAACTGAACTTCAAATATTTCTTCCAGATCCTTCTCCCCTTTCCGGTTTCCCACTAAAGCTCACAGCTTTAACTCCCCCCACAACTTTTCTCAAATCTGGGTTCTCACAACATTTTATTATTTCTAAAATCTTTTCTTTCTGCCAAAAGCCTGCCACGGTCTTTCTCACTGGACTACCATAATTTTCTTCTTCTCCAGCCTGCCTGAGTCTCCCCTCTCCCTCATTCATCTATCCCATATTCCACAGCTAGAACAGACCATCACTCTTGTTATTTATGTCACCCATCTCTTCAAGTCCCTTCACTGGATCCTTCTCTTTTTCTGCATAAAGTTCATAGTCTCCAGTCTTAAGGCTCTTGCAAATCTGGAACTCATCTCCCATTATTCCCTTCTGCACGCTCTACACTCTGACTGCATATCTCAAAGCCTGTGGACCAGATTTCCACCTGGACTGGCATGACGATACACTGGCTCTTATTCCAGGCAACACCTATTGTCTCAAGGTCAGATGTACAGCTAGTGTCATTCAGTATGGTTCCAACAATGTTGATTTAGATCAGGTGAGGATCTGATACTTAGTCCTGCCCTTAGGTATCATAGTGGCACATCAGTGACATCAGTTTAAAAGCAGAATTGCCCACTGATTGCACTGGGTAGACCTATTTAAAAACCAGTCACACAAAATGGCTTATCATGTTTTTAAAGTGGTGAGTCATTCACCATTTTGACAGAAACACAGTAACCAGATTCCTATAATGTAACAGATAATCAGCTCCCACCTATTCCTGCATGCCTGAACCCAATATCTCAAAGGACTTCATCGAGGGATATGAAGAGGGTTTTGACCCCCTTGCATGGGCATGTTGATTCCAAGTCCTACTCTAGTCCTATAAGATTTCTCTTCCCTGATTTAAAATTGACTGAAATGTTCTACGCATAATACCTCTGAATAAGGGAAATCAACTTAACGAGACCCAGATCCTCAGCTGCGACAAGTCAACATATTTCCATTAAAGTCAATGGAGCTATGCCAGTTTACACCAGGGAGTGGATTTGGCCCAAAGATTTTCATAGTATTTTCAATAGTGAAGCCATTGTCCAGCAGACGTTTAGGGCATAAAACTCTGGTGAGGAAGCTATTACTTTGGCAGTCTTTTTTTATCCAGAATCCTCTCCTTATTCTACGTTTTGACAAGATCTGTTTTAAATACAAAACATTATGTGTACATAATATTAAGGCTGCGATGCTAACTGGCAAAAGCCAGGAAATCGCAAGCTCAAACTAATCCCAATATCAGTGCCATGAATGAAGAAATAGCAGAGGTTTTGCAGACAGTTGCCAAGAGAGGCTGAAATGAAGATGCCAGATAAAAGCCAAGGTTGTATCTGAGGAAACAAGGAAAGTGCTACAGATAAGGAGTGAAATATAAAGAGATTTAAACAGGAGAAACAAGGCAGATTTTTGTAAATCGGTATAAAGCTATAAAAGCAAAGATGAGAGAGGAAACTAGGAAGAACAATATTGAATATCTCAAGACAACAACGAACGAACAAAATAAAAACTTAAAAATACGGTAGTCAGAAAAAAGCACAAGAAAGGGACATACCATTTTATTACGGTGCCAGAAGAAAAATGGAACTGAATCAATGACAGGGCAAAAATCATTAAAGACTAAAGAATTCTATGGAGAGTCCTGCATTTAGTGCCAATGAAAATCAGAAAAAGCACCTCTGAAATCACAACTGAATAAACGATATAGCCTGCACCAACCATCAGGAGCTGCCTTCCAAGTTCTATGGAACATCCAGTTGATAGTAGAGAACTTCTTCTGATGCATGTTTGATGTCTTCTGTAAGAGGAGTTATTGGTCCCAGTCCCCAGAAGAAATTTGTCTATCTCACAAAAATCAGTACAGTTGGTACAAATTGATTCTCTAAACAGAGAGGACAAGAACTACCTCACGTAATGAAGAGACACGGGGTCTAAGATATCCTCCAAGAATGAATGAACATGGAAACTGCACTATGCTTTCACCCCTAACGATGATCTCCCCAGGCAAGGGTGGAGGTACTTTGATGAGCCGTATGAGGAAGCATGTACTCCTGCTGCCTGTATTGTACCTACTCTGTGGACAAATGGAAGGTGGCTTCATTTTTCAGAGCAGCCAATCTGACATCTTCCAGTAGCACTAAGTGCACTGACATTTTGGGTTTGTTTCTGTTTTGCTTTATGACGAAAGTTGAGGAGGTCAGGATAAGAGGGAGGGAGGTGATTGGAAATGACTTGCTTAGTGCCAGATCATTCCTGGTCCTTCTACAAGTGCACAATGAGGGGCTTAAGGAATAGGAGGGAGGGAACTTGCACAGTCAATACAAGGTTCAAGCAGTAGCATAGGGACAGCTTTGTCCTAATCCCTTGGAGGTGCATGGTGCCTACAGGGACACAGAGGGCAAAGAGGAGGTGCAGGCCCATCATCCCACTCCTCTTCTACACTAACCCACAGATCAAAGCCAGCATGTGGGTGAAGAATGAGCTATACCCCCTGAAGGGTGTGGTAGCAAACACACCCTTCATAATGTACCAAAAAGCCCAGTGAAGGGTTTCCAAGCTACCCCAGGCCAGGCAGCTCCATCCAGCCCCTTACTCTAGGTTGTGCCTAACAGACATGATCTAGCCTTAAGTCATTCACTAAGGAGCCGCTGCTGCTACGCATACTCCTGTTAAGTAGTTTTTGTCTCTGCAATCTCCACTGCATTACTCAGGATGCATACAGATGGCACAA
This sequence comes from Dermatemys mawii, assembly GCA_007922305.1. Classification (NCBI taxonomy): domain Eukaryota; kingdom Metazoa; phylum Chordata; order Testudines; family Dermatemydidae; genus Dermatemys; species Dermatemys mawii. The sequence goes on from ML677332.1 coordinate 74,258,591, forward strand.
TTTGGCCCGACCTGCCCAATTTCCTCTTAAGAAGCAAAGCCAGTGTGGAATATTTCACAACAGGTGCTTTCTCACTCCACCCCATTACTTTTTAAAAGGCCAAATGGTGTGTTTTAAAGCAGATTATGTGAGCAAATTTGTTCCCAGACTAAGCACTCGAGTGCCAAGCTTCCACCCAGGGAACACAACAACACTGGCACAGCCTTAATGATTGGATGCATTTATAGCGAAAAAAATGCTTGTAATTTCATGAACCCTCTACTAACCTTATCTGTAACACGCTCCTGCAAATTTTGCAGTAATTACTAATACTGTAGGTATGAACTGTAATTAGATAATTTGAAACAGTAAAATCTTGCAACGGATCTTGGAGCTCTGCTGAGTTTCACCAGCTGAAGAGCTGGCCTGTGATCTGTAGTTTACCAGTGGCAAAGGAGAAACAAAGTATATTTCCTATACTTTCCGTTAGCATTTGAGCAAACATTGTGTTTAATATTAGAAAGCAGTACGCATGTGGTTGCTTAGGAATGAAAAGCATTCCTTGATGCCCTCTGATATGCACCAGGTTGCTGTGGGATGCTTTTGTGCATTCTACTTGAGCAGTTACTAGGGTCTGGAGTCCACAGGAACATGACATTGTAATCTTGGTCATGTTTTATTTATGGGGAACAGTGCAGCAGATAGGGTGTGTTAACAAACAAAGATGATTGCTTCAGGGGCAGTCTCTCGTCCTGAGGTAATTAAGACAAAGTAGTTTCACTGGTTGGGGGATTCATGCTGCAGACAACCTTTTCCTTTCTAAAATGATCTGCAGCAACCAGGCCAAAAGGGCTAAATCAAAAGAAACACGGGTAGTGTTTCATCTTTGGTTAAAGGTGCATCATTAAATGGAGCTGGCATAGATTATATTTCTTAAAAACCCATATAACATTAAAAACTACTGACTAGAAAATGTCAGCTTGGAGATGTGTAGATTTGAGCCTGGAGAAATATACAAAAGAGCATTGCAGTGGCCCTACATCTTTTATAACCTAAATTTAAAATATTGGCTGTAACTAAAACAGCCCTAAATTGCAGTAGGCTGGCCCCTGGGAGGTGTTATACAGCTCATTGGCTTTCTGAAAAACCTAAACTACGAATCATGCTCAGATGACAAAGAAACTCCACATCTCAGGAAAAAACAATACATCACTGAAAGATCATGATTTATAGACAATGGGCTGTTCAAATGTATTGGTTATTTGCAAAATATACAGCTGTGATCACTGCTGAGTGTTACTTGTCTGGTGACTTTACAATAGCATGGTAAAGACATAGTATGCATTACCTTGGAAAATATACTAGAACAGCAGTTCTCAAACTGAGGGTTGGATCCCCAAAGAGGGTAGCAACTCCATTTCAATGGGAGTGCCAGGGCTGGCATTAGACTTGCTAGGGCTCAGAGTAGAAAACAAAGCCCAAGTCATACTTCGGCCCTCGGCAGCAAGGCTCAGGCTTTGGGGCTCAGGTTATAAACTCCTGGCTAGGGCTGAAGCTGCTGTTGGACATCAGCTTTATCTTTGGCCCCACTCATCCAGGGCAGCTGGGGTTTGGTCCCCCACCCTGGGGATCATGTAGTAATTTTTAATCAGAAGGGGATCGTGGTGCAATGAAGTTTGAGAACCGTGGTACAAGGATCATCTTCCTTCCATGTCTCTCTGATTCCCTACCCCAACAGACTCATCTCCTTTCACCGCAGCAAGTTCAAGATTGAAGGCACCTCACAAATTGGCCTTTCCCTCTCTTTTTTCTCCAAGCTTGTCACCTCTCCCTCCCTCTGCACCTGCTCTGGTCTGTCAATAATGACAGCTTCATGCCCCATTTTTCAGCCTCTTCCCCAACTGTCTCTATGCCATCTTTCACGCTGCCTCTTCTGTATAGACTATCCTCCCTGAATTAATCCATAAGGTTTTCTCCTCCTTCAAATCCCTCTTCAAGACCAACCTTTGCTTTGACACCTACAAGACACCATCCAGCCAGTGATGGTTTGGTTCTGTGTCGGCAGGGCAGAGTGGATTTTAAGTCCTGTTTTTAAAGTGATCTGGTATCTTCAGGAAGCACCATTCAGTGCAAAACCATTTGTGGGCAAGGGACAAAGCAGCCCCACAAAAGCTGCTTCTCTCGCAGTATGCATGGTATGGGGAGCCAGCACAGGAGAGTAAGGTAATTCCCCTTCCAGGTTGTGGCAAGACAGGCCACAATCAGGTCCCAAATATGGATCTAATACTATTCTTAGATTCATGGCTTTTGGCACAGGGAGGTTCAAGTTGCTCTTTCCTGCACCAGTAAGGCCCAGAGGAGATTCTCCCCCAGAGAAGGGCAGGCAATGCTTCCTAGGTCACCCTCCCTGGGGGGTTCAGCTTTCATTTCTGCCCTGAATCATAACAACCCCTTCCTTCTTTCAGGCTGTGCTAACCCCCTAACATTTCCCTGTGCAGGGTAGATTGCAGCAGTCTAGTACTGACAAACTTCCCCCTTCCCCAGCCCCATGGGGATTTTCCATCATCAGGGCCCCTGGTTTACATCAGCAGAAGTCAGTGTAAAACAGCATTGATCTATCCCCTGATGTATATGTGTGCGCCTCTCTGTGCATGCTGGAGGTTGGTTAATAGAATGTGTTAAGGAAAAATGAGGAGGTGAGAGCAGGATAAATAGGATCATAAGTGTTGGAGATGAAAAAGACCTCTTAGATGATTAAACCTGTTCCCCTGCCAGGGCAGGATGTAGTCTCCTTATAGGGATGTTTTAGATATGAAAGTGGGACTACATTTGATCCTCTCCTAAAGATGCCATAATAAATAGAGAAAGTAGGTACATGTGTACAGACCGTGTAAGGCTTGAGGTGATGGCGTGGCAGCCAGGCTGGAGGAGAATGGCTGTGCTGTGCGCTTGGCATCAATCCTAAATGGCTCAGAATAAACAAACAGGATTTGGCTGTCAGCACTTTTAAAGGAACAAGCACAAAAGGTAACTGCAGTGACTACGCACAGGACTTGACCTAGCCCTGGTTTCTGGGCTAGTGTTGAGCTGAGCTGAGCTCCTCTCCCAGGCTCACTCAGCATCACCTTTCAGCCAATTTCTAAAGTAGGCAAGCCTTCTTAACTGACCTGCTCGTTCCCTATTGGTCAGTCTCTTCTTCTGGCCCTTCTAGGTCTCTGGAGGAGTAAGTTTTGTTGGTAGCCTAGCCTGAGCAGGTTTGCCTTATTCAGAAGGCATGTCAGAGCACTGACACCTCTAGCAGGGGTTGAGAAGGCCTGATAGACCCCGTCACAGAACAGATGAAAGATTATTTCCATGCACTTTGGATAACTTTCAAGTCCTGTACACGCCCTTCCCAGAAAGGTGAGGAAGGACTGTACAATCCATGTAGTGGCACATTTTCCAGCAGCATCACCATCTCCACCTTGTTCATTAACACCTTACTCATTGCTGAGCATGATCTGCTGTGCCACACGGGAGCAAGTACCCACTGCACTAAATGTTGCTCCGTCCATCTTAGGGTTTTATGCTGCTGCCCATCACTGCAGTATCTGAGCATCAACAGAAATGGAATCTCTGACTTATCTTCCTTTTCAAGGTGAAATCTCTGCTTGGGTTATGAGGTGGTATTTGGTTTGTTTGTTTGGATTTTTGGTTGGTTGATTTGTTTGCTTCCGGGTGGAGCATTTTGAGGCGCTGTTTGGGTAGGTGAGGGTGTCAGTGTTATGAATGTGATTCCTGCTATGAGGGAAAGGCAATTTCAAAGAGGAAGGTTTTGCAGTGTTTCTGATAGATGACTAGACTCTGGATTCCCCTAATCCCTTCCTGAAGATTGTTTCATACTAGATGCCATCTACTGAGCATGCTTGTCCCCAGCTCTCATACAGTTTGCACAGCTATCCGAGTGACTCATAGATTGAAATTTGGTCTTTGATGTAGCTGGTGCTTGAGCCATTAATTGCTCTGTAAATTAAGACCTAGGCTATAAACCTGGCATCTAAAACTGATTGGGAAACAGTAGAGGGACTTAAGGATAGGCTTGATGTGCTCATGGTGGCTTAGACCGTGAAAAAGGTGAGAAGCCACAATTTGTACTAGCAGGAACTGTACATTGTCTTCAGCTTCAGATACAGTAAATTACAATAAACCAGAGTGAAGGTGACAAATGTATCGCTGTGGCCTGGTCCATGTACAGGAGAAAGGGATGAAGTTTCCTACTGAGCTGTTTTCCTTGGTCTATCCCAAGCAACAGAATTTTCTTTTGTCCTCTGTCAAGGATGTTCTGCACTTGGGAAGTTGGGGGCAAGATTTGCCCCTAAAACTTTCTGGATCTGAGGCCAAAATTAAGAATGCCCCTCAGATGATCTACAGGGACTAGTGGAACCAACACTTTGTACAGTCTGTATGATTTTTGATGCAGAATGCAATTCACCCTTTGGAACATGTGACATTCCACTTGCATTCACCCCTACGCTCATTTGAAAGGCCAGAATACCTGCAAGTCTGAGACAATTTTTAAATGAAGTAAGCAAAAAAGACACACGTCATCACGGCAAAATAAGGCAGATACAAAAGTATGAAAGCATCCATTGTATTTAGAAACGCACCTGATACAAAGCATGTACGTCGGGGAGGACATACTCATAGGGCAAGTCTAAACAGCTCGCAACAGCGAGCCTCTCAGCCTGGGTTGATAGACTCAGGCTAGCGGGACTCATGCTAGTGTTCTAAAAATAGCTGTTTAGATAGTGCATTGAAGTCCCATCCTGGTCTTTTGGTTGGGTTTTGTTTTGTTAGATCTCTGTTGAGATTTCAATTCTCTTGGGCTGGGATTTTCAAAGGAACCACAAAGAGGTCAGCACCCAATTCCCATTGCAACTAAATGGGTGTTGGGCATTTCAGCGCTCTTTAGTCTCTTTCAGAAATCCCTGGTTTAAGTGGTTTTTTTCCTCTTTGTTTATCAGTCATTCCTGTTTTGGAAGAAACTAAGATTGTCTTTTTGAATGTGATTGATGGCACACACCATAGCCTTTATCCCATGTCCCAAGCATCTGCATTACAGCTAGGACATACCCAGTAGGTGGTTTGGAAGAGGGGAATCTCCTTCCCAAAGAGGTGCTCTGCTTGTCCCAGTTGAGATATTATGTGTGGGTGTCAACTTTCTGTTTTGCAAGAGCAGCAATGCCTACCTGCCCTGTTTGCAATGACATAGCTCTTATCAACATTTGTATAGTGAAACAATTGGGCTAAATCCTCCTGACTGAGTTTGCTGCTGACAGTAATGGAACTACTTGCTTAAGTAAGGCAAGCAGCATTTGGTCCTCAGAAGGAGTAATATACACCTAATTTGCAACAGCATTAGGTCCTATATAAAATGCATCCTAGTGCATCATCTTTAGCGCTTGGGGCAGTAATCTTCCTTCCGTGCAGACATTCTTTGCTATCCCAGATACTTAGTCTTCAAAGAATCATTGGAGGCAGCTGTTACTTGCACATCAGGATGAGCGGATCATTCTGATGGAGTTCGGACACCCATTTCTCATTGATCCAAGCTTTTCCTGTCACTGCTTACTAATGAAGGCTGCTCATTGTGGCCTTGGTGTCTTGTGTGTTGAATATAGATCGCATATGAAGTCAAGTGCACTTTTCCTTACATGCAGACAAACAGTACTTTATGCCTGGAATCCACATTCACATATCCCATTGATTCATCTCTACTTGAAGCACTTGGAAAATTAGAATTTGAAAGCTCACTGCACAGAACGCCTTGAATGTGCAGGAAGTACCTCAAATGAACTAGAATAGAAACCATTGCTAGAAGACATAAACTAAAGCAAAAGGATACTTTCTAATTACATGTGTAAGTTGCTCCAGTAGTCCGCTGTGTGTGGAGGATGTAGTTCAGTTGTTCCTAAACTCCCTAGACCAGCATGGTGTGGCAGTGTTGCAAGGCAGAGGGCCAGATTTTTAAAGGTATTTATGCTAACTTCCACTGAGATCAATGGGAATTTAGTTGCCTAAGTATCTTTAAAAATCTGGACCAGAACACCCAGACCCATGGGTTTGGAGTGCCTCATCGTAACTAAGAAATTCCCCTCAAGGTGATTCACAGAATGGCATTAGGAGAGGGCAAAGTCTGCTCTTGCTTGGCTAGAGGAAGAAACGACCAAGGTGCTGTGCTTAGAAAAACATGATGGGGAAGAAAAACAAGTTGCCTTTGCATTCAAAAATCACTCAGCATTTGAATTAAATGGTTGGTGTGAAATCATGTCCTGGCATGCTGGTAACAAATAAAACACTATCCCCTGCATTTTTAGAGTGGGGATAGGCATGTCACTTTCTCTGAGCCATGTGGCCAGAGCCCTGCACATCAAGACAAGAACATATCTTTGGGTAAAAATTGCTTTGCAAATTACATTGGACTGAAATGACATGAAAGCTACTTAATTCTGCAGTCTGATCATCCAGACATATCACGTAAGTTCAAGGAGATAGACAAAATCTGCCTGACAAACCTAGCACTGATGATTTGCTGCTGCTCCTTTGAGGGCAAACCTATTTGAGAATCTGGACTCAGCCTGACAAAACAATGTAAGGAAACTTCAGACTGTCTTCAGAAACTTTGAAGACTATTATTCCAAATCAGTCCTTTGGAACAATCCATACAGATTTCTCTGTCAGCTATTAAAACATCCATAGATCTAGTCTGAGTAGAACAATATCTTAAACTAACTATAATTACTGGGTCATATCCTCCACTGGTGTAAATCAGGCTAACCCCATTGCATCCAACAGCTCTGCTTATTCATGCCAGCTGAGGATCTAATCCATGAGTTTGCTGTTATGCAGTCTGAAATGAAAGGATCAGTTTTCCATAACTTGCTTGAAAGTATAATGGAAATCAGAGATGGGGAAGACCTACAGTACTCCCACCCTTAAATGTTAAAAAGTCATGAGGCAAGCCACCAAAATCATGAGATTGTCTTAAAAGTCATGAGACATTTTAAAATACATTTTGAGTATTTTTTTATTTGCCATCTGGTTTTTTAGCCTTTAGAATGCAGTTGGGTCATTTTCATGCTTTTGTGCATAGCCATAAGTGCTAAAATTTATTTTCTCATCTGTCTAAGGAGATTTGCCTAAAGTATTGATCTAGATCTGAACTTTCCCAAAACACTGAAGGGGTTTCTATCTGGTGTAGTATTCAGTGTTTCTCTCCTCGTGTAAAATTTAAAGAACACTGCTGAAATCTGCTGAAAATTAGATTTCTATTTTAGGTCTTCAACCTGAACTAGTGAGATCAGTGGCAATTCTGCCATTGACTCTTTCATTGCTGAATCAGGAGACTAAATAGCAAAACTTCAAGGTCTTTTACATCCATTGGAGATCTCTCTGTGTCTCTTTCTTTTTCTTTCTCTCTCTCCACTGGGAGAGACAGAGTAAAAGTAAATGGGACTTAGGCTCCTAAGCATCTCAGACCTAGATCCTGAAAGATATTTAGGTGTCTAACTGCCACTGAGCTTCAGTCACTCTGTAAATGGGACTATGACTCCTACATCAGTTAGCTGTTTTTGAAAATTGTACCCACTGTCGAACAGGCTTGATTCAACAATGCTTCATCTGGTTACCAATCTCAGCTGAAAATTAGAGCTGTCTAGCGTTTAAAAAAATTAATCACAATTAATCGCACTATTAAACAATAAAATAATACCATTTATTTACATATTTTTGGATGTTTTCTACATTTTCAAATATATTGATTTTGATTACAACACAGAATACAAAGTATATAGTTCTCACTTTAGATTTATTTTTATTACAAATATTTGCACTGTAAAAAACAAGAGAAATAGTATTTTTCAATTCACCTAATACAAGTACTGTAGGGCAGTCTTTTTATCATGAACGTTGAACTTTCAAATGTAGAATTAGTACAAAAAATAACTGCATTCGGAAAGAAACTAATGTAAAACTTTAGAGCTTACTAGTCCACTCAGTCCTACTTCTTGTTCAGCCAATTGCTTAGCAAACAAGTTGTTTACATTTGCAGGAGATAATGCTGTCCGCTTCTTATATACGTCACCTGAAAGTGAGAACAGATGTTCACATAGCACTGTTGTAGCTGGTGTTGCTAGATATGTACATGCTAGATGCAGTAAAGATTCATCTGTCCCTTCATGCTTCAACCACCATTCCAGAGGACATGGGTCCATGCTGATGATGGGTTCTGTTTGATAACTATCCAAAGCGGTGCAGACTGACAGATGTTCACTTTCATCATCTGAGTCAGATGCCACCAGCAGAAGGTTGATTTCCTTTTTGGTGGTTCGGCTTCTGTAGTTTCCACATCTGGGTGTTGCTCTTTTAAGACTCCTGGAAGCATGCTCCACACCTCATCAGATTTTGGAAGGCACTTCAGATTTTTAAATTCTGGGTTGAGTGCTGTAGCTATCTTTAGAAATCTCACACTGGTACCTTCTTTGCATTTTGTCAAATCTGTACTGAAAGTGTTCTTAAAACGAACAACATGTGCCTGGTCATCACTGAAACTGCTATAACATGAAGTATATAGCAGAATACGGGTAAAATAGCAGGAGACATACAATTCTCCCCTCGAGTTCAGTCACAAATTTAATTAATGCTTTTTTTTTTAATGAGCATCATCAGCATAGAAGCATATCATCTGAAATGGTGGCCAAAGCATGAAGGGGCATACAAATGTTTAGCATATCTAGCATGTAAATACCTGCAATGCTGGCTACAAAAATGCCATGCGAACATCTGTTCTCATGCCAGGTGACATTGTAAATAAGAAGTAGGCAGCATTATCTCCCGTAAATGTAAACAAATTTGTTTGTCTTAGCAAGTGGCTGAACAAGAAGTAGAACTGAGTGGATTTGTAGGCTCTAATGTTTTACATTGTTTTTACCAATGTAAAACATTAGAGCCTACAAATGAGTGCAGTTATGTAACAAAAAAAAAATCTACATGTGTAAGTTGCACTTTCACAATAGAGATTTTACGACAGCACTTGTATGAGCTGAATTGAAAAAATACTATTTCTTTTATTGTTTTAACAGTGCAAATATTTGTAATAAAAATGATAATATAAAGTGAGCACTGTACACTTTGTATTCTGTGTTGTAATTGAAATCAATACATTTGAAAATGTAGAAAAACATCCACAAATATTTAATAAATTTCAATTGGTATTCCATTGTTTAACAGTGCGATTAAAACCACTATGAATTACAATTAATTTTTAATTGCAATTTTTTGAGTTAATTGCATGAGTTAACTGCAACTAATAGATAGCCTTACTGAAAATCATTTTCTCCTTTGCTTATACCTCAACATCTACCTCCCTCTGCTCTTATTTTCCGATTTAACTCTGTCATTGTATTATTTGACTCTACAGATCATTTTGCCATAGTCTGCAAGAATGATGCTTTGCTCAATAAAGTTATATTGTGTTACATTTGTAATAAAAATTCAAGGCATTTTCTGAAGAACGCTTGGTATCTGGTTAGTTTGTTTTAGCCAACCACTGACATCCTCACACTGGCAAAACTGCCATTGATATTAATATCATCTTCTCTGAGCTCTGCTGTGGGATTGCCCTTGGTTCACAATGGGAGGCGTCATATAAAGAGTTTGCTCCCTTGGACCTTCTGCATCATTCCAGAAATGCTTCTCCGCCCCAAGCCGTGGTGCTCTCACTAGTGTTTGCTTTCTATGGTTTCCACAGTAGATAACCCATCCACTGTGGCTGTTTTGCTCCCACCTACTTTTAGTTGTTTCTCTGCATCACACAGGAGGGGAACTATGAGTTTCTAAATTTGGTAAAAGGTACGGAAAAGAGGGTAATTTACATACCCTTTTCATATCAACAAGAAAAGAAGTAGTGAAAGAGAAATATAAACTCCCCCTCCCTTTTTCCCCAAAGGAATGAAATAGTTATAGCAGCTTAATTATGTATTTTAATTACATGCACATTAGAAAAAAATCTATTTTTAGAATTATGTCTTTAAGAAAAGAACAGAAGGGCAGCATTGCTATGTGTTTTACAGCAGCCCCTGAATATCAGATCAGAGGTGTTCAGAAATCTCTATTTCCACTTCTTTTCTTAGGCTGAATTTTTGTATTAATTTCAGTTTATGTGCTGGCCAGATGATGAGTGAGTTGCGCAAAACCCAAGAGTAAACAAAAGACATTATAACTAGCAACTAACTGGCTCATGGAAGATCTTCCCCATTGTAAGCTTGACGTACGTTTTGCAGGAAGGAATGTTGTACTTATACCCAACTGTGCCTTATACCTGCACCCTAGTGGGAATCCCAGTTGACAATGTTCAGTTGGATCCTGTTTCCAGCTGGTAACTAGGTTTTGGAGCTGAGAAAGAGGTCTATTAAGTCTACTGGTTCCTAACTTCTGCTTCCTGGGGCTTCTGTTTCTACCAGTAGACATCAACAGCTGAAGATTTTGATGGTGTCCACAGAACAGTTCAGTAGGGATAGATTTACAGTCTTACAATCATTGTGCAAACTGAAGTTTCTATGTGCGGTTTCAAATACATATATAGAGATTCACCACTGCATTTTCAGTTATAATCAATTTCAGTGGAGTTACAGCAGCATAAAATTGGATAACATAGGAATGAACCAGGGCCACAATGTGGGGACTAGAATCTGATCTCAGTTACACAACTGTTAATCAGGAGTAACTCAAGTGACCTCAGTATTTTAGATTTTCACCAGTGTACCGGAGATCTGAATCTGATTTTATATATTATACATGCAAACACAAATGCCACCACCCCACACACACAGTACAGCACAGGCTAAACTGATAAACAATAATGCTCAATTGTAAAACCTGTTTTTAAAGAGCACTGTATATATTTTTGAAGTTATTTTAATTGATTGCCACTTTGTGTAGATATAGGTATCACTTCATTATGATTGCTTTCCTTCTCATTTTCATTAGCTTTGATGTGCTCTGATATGCCAATGATTTCAACCTTAATCATTGCTGTAGCTTGCCAGCTCCACATGAAAATATCTAAGTGATCTTAACTTGCTGCAGGAGATAGTCTCAAGCATCTTGATACACACAAACATACAAACACACACACACACACACACACACACACCCCTAAATCCAAACACATCTAAGCTGCGTGAAGAAAAGGAAATCTGTACTGGGTATTTCGTCTCTATGTAGAATACTTGCCACTTGATCAGCAGTTGATTGGAAAGTATAATTAGAACTGTATTTTCCTGAACTAGTTTTCATCCCAAAGCCCTGATCCACATAAGCACTTAAAAATGTGCATTACTTTGACCAACAGAGTAGTCCCAAATTGTAACTTGTCACGATAAAACCTACAGGAAGAGTGATAGGGACAGAATAGGTTCACACATTTTTTTAACAATCCTATATTTTTAGAATAAGAATATGAAATGATGTTTTATAAATTTTGCCTATGGTAACATCTAGGAAATGTATTGCAGGGCACAATCTTGCATTTGGTAAGGGATGGACGATACGAACAATAGGTCTTTTCCATCTCTAACGTGTGAACCTTTTCAGGAAAGAATAGTCTGTCATCTGACAGAAAATGGAATACATGTTGTCATTGAATAACTAAAGATCAGTGTTTAGCTGAACTGCGAGAATAATTCATAGCAAATCAATCATTAGACAAATATTGCCTCTTTTTTAGTTTTACAAATTGATCAAATTTTCTCAAATGTACGTTATTCAGAATTATTTCCTGAATGATTTCTGCAACAAATTCTTGGTCTGTTCACAAATCTCTCATTGCGAGTGTTCAGTCTTCAAGCTATTTTGACTGGACACATAGATCACATGTACGTTTCTGTTCCCTAACTGGCCTTATAGGGCAATGCAATCCTTAGAATCCACTTTATGGTATGAATACAGGTTACTATATTTTCTGCTAACGTTCTGCAATATGGCCCTACAATTTATGTAAATTTCCTGCCAGTAAACTCACAGGCTCAGATTCTGATCTCACATACATTTATGCAAATCAGGAGTAAGCCCATTAAATCCATAAAGCAACATTGATCTCAAATTAATATAAGAAAGAATCAGGCTCTTCAAAATTAAATTGGCTTTATAGCCTCATGTTCCTTTATTATAATAATACTAAGAAAGAGGTAATTTAAAGGGATTCTGAAAAGAAAAATTGTGTTAAAAGATTTTTGTTTTTAAGTTTAAAATACTTTTTGGTTCATTGCATATCAGACCTTGAATACTAGGGGCCTGATTCTGATTTCACAAGTTTTACTAAACTGGTGTAACTCCACTGATTTCAATCAAGTTCTTCCTGATTTATACCCATGCACAAGAAAAATCAGAATATGGATCAAAGTTTGGAAAAAACTGCAAAAATATTCCACAAATATTCATGTGAATTTGTGAACACGTTTGCTTTGCTTGAATTTGTTATTTCGCTTTTCATTAATAGTCTAACAAACAGACCTAATTCTGATCTTTCATTCACACCAGCGAATCTGAGGAGTTGCTCTATTTAAATCGGTGAAGCTACAAAGTGGTATAAAATAGTAGTGAGATCAGACTCAGGCCTTATTGTTTAGGAAAAATGCACACTGAAATGAAAAACATTTGAAACTTAAAAATTAAATGTAGTGTCCTTTAAAAGAAATTCTTCTGTTGCAGAGTGCCTTTAAAATGTATTTTACTTGGCGTTTTGGAAATTATAAGAGCAGGAACTTTAATCCAATTTAATTTTCAATTAGCCTAATTCTCATCTCACACTACCATAACTATTAGAATAGTTTAACTATTATATCTGTCTAGCCCCGATTCAGCAAACCACGTAAGCACACACATAACTTTAATAGATTCATAGATACTAAGGGCACAAGAGACCATTAGATCATCTAATCTGACCTGCATATTACAGATCATTAAACTTCACCCAGTTACACCTGTATTGAGCCCAGTAACCTGCGTTTGACCAAAGGATAATTTAAGCATGAGTAGTTCTATTGAAGATGAGGAGATTACTCACACAGCTTAGAAATATGGCACCTACTTACATATTTTGCTATATCTGAACCTAAGTGAGTTCAGAATCTGGCCTCACAAATAAATCTTGAACTGTCTAATAGCAGTTTTGTACACAATTATCCCAGTCCAGATTTTCTTACAGTTGTTAAAAGTGTTGGCTTAATAGGGAAGAAGAGGGTGGTGGATTCTGTTGATCTATAATTGTCTCCATCCTTACAATACTCTCCAGTCTGAACCTAATTCTGTCTTTAGATGCATCTACATAACACCTCCTGCACTTAGTCAGTAGGGCAAATGTGTATCTAAAGGTCAATTCTGGTGTATGTAAAATATTGCTTGGAAGCCCATACTGCGTGGGCCAAATTCTGCTCTCAGTTAAGTCAATGAATGGTGTTACTCCATATTTACATTAGAGAAGAGAGGCCCTGGTCCAATTTAACAAACTTAAACCACTGGGACTGCTCACATGCTGAAAGTGAAATATATTCTTAAGTACTTTGCTGGGTGGGCGCTTGAGAGCAAAGTTCAGATCAGAAAAAACAGAAACAATTGTGCTTATCTTCCAGTACTTAAAGCTACTTGTTCTGGGACATTTTACATGTTTAAAACATTGCTCCAGTTTGCACTGCTTAAGGCTCCAATTCAAGAAAGCCCTTAAGCACAAGCCTTATTTTAAGTATATACTTAGTCTCATTGGCTTTAGTGCGATTTAATCACATGTTCAAAGTTAAACAAGTGTTAAAGTGCCCTTCCTGAATAGGAATGCTTTCCTGAATCGACACCCAACTGAAATGACACAAAGATAGTCCGTAAGTCCAATGAATCAAAACCATGATCCTCGGTTTTTCAGGTCCTCCCAAATTTAAAATAAACAGGAAAGACAAGATTTGGAGATCAAGTCAAATGTCCAATTTATTTTTATAACTTGAAACTGGAACAAACGTTGTTTTGAACGAGAGTACAAATGAAATGGTAGACACATGCTGAACTCAACATTGTGACAATAAGGGAAAAAAGAGGCCAAAAATCTTGTACAGAGAATAAAAGGAACAATAAATATTTCACTAAGCCATATTGAAATGACCTCCAGCCATCCCAACATTTTATCCATAATAAAAAAAAAGTGCTCTTGTTTTTTAAACAGAGCACAAATACCAAGCAATAATAAATAGTTCCAAACTTGTAGTAAAAGACAAAACCTCCAAGTAAACAACAAAAGCTCATACAATAAGTAATAGAAAAAGGTAATAAAAATATTTTGCCTTGCCGGTACAAATGCAAACAACTTAAATCAACATTAATTTGCTTTGCAGTTTTAAAATACAAAGAGCACCATAAAAATGAGTTTGCTTGTGATAAAAAAAACTTGGACTGTCTTGTACTCAGGACTGGGATGAAATGCTGATTTTTGACCCCTTTTTTTCATATAGATATTTTCCTTCCCAAAAATGAGTGCCCACTCCTGCTCCCATAGAAGTCACCTGAAGTTTTGCTATTGACTTCAATGGAAACAGAAATGGGCACTGGAAGTAATACATTTCAACTTAATAAAATGTTAAACTGAATTGTGAATATAAATATGGCAGCATACTAGCTACCATATGTCTATGTACTATTGTGCTTATGGCCTAGTAAAGTATGATTCTCCGAAACAAGAAGAAGAGGGTCTCCATTGTCACTACAGTCTGTAGAAACATTCCTTGTGCTTTTTGGGTGACTTACTGTTGGTTTATGAATGATTTAAGTCACGCGATTAGATAACTGCTGGTTTATCTACCTTAGTAAGAAACAACAGGACTAGTGGTGCTCCCAAGCAATTTTCTTTAAAATGAAAGTTGATTTTTTTTTTCTTTCAAGGAATTGGTCTTAGACTGGAAACCTAGGCTTCAACGCTGATCTTCATTAGATTGGTGTATATTCAGGGGTACTCCCCTGATTTCCATGAGGTTACTCAAGATTTACACCAGGGTAACAAAGATTAGAGTTTTCACATAAAATAGTATATGCCTCTAAGGGGCTAGATTCCAATCTCAGTTACACTAGTATAAATCAGGAGTAAATCTTATGAATTAATCCTGACTTACACCAGCATCACTGAAATCAAAACTTCACCCAATAGGTAAATCTTAGTATAGGGTGTAGTCAAGCAAGAAGGCAGCATCTGCAAGATAGCTGGGTCAAATTCTGCTCTCAGTTACAACCATGCCATGCCATTGGCTTCAACTGCATTGCCCAGTTGAAAGTGAAGGAAGAATTTGGCATGGTGTTTTTTATCACCTTTTTCTGAAACAGACATTTCCTCCTTCTCTCCCACCTTAAAATAGTCAATAGAATGTCATCGCCACTTCTGCTACTTGTCCCCCTCCTGACCAAAAAAGAGAGAGAGACAATAGAAAAGAGAAATCAAAAGGCACAGAATTTCATCCCAGTCCCTCAAACATTCAGAAATTTATGGAATGTACAATTAGGAGTACAGCAGCAAAGCAGATAATAACATGGACTGGCAAGACCTGTGCATGGAATAGGTCCTGTTCTGACAGGGAAAACAATGGCTGTGCCTGGACCAATTTTACTTCAATCCAAATTACAATTGTACCAAGAGCAGGTCACTTTACCTGTGTCAAAGCAGATGCAACAGCTCTCGCTTTTAAAGAGTAAAATTACTTTATTCTGGGGGGCAGGAGTTAAGGGAGTGAGTGGGAGGCAGTGGTGATAGAGAAGATCCTATAAACAGCTAATCATTTGCAAGGGGGGAAAATCTCCTCTCTCTCTCTAGAAGAGGAATCTGTGGAATGTTACTTCAAACATCTTTACAAAAACTGAATTTCCCTTAACACGAATAGGCAATAACCATCCAGCTGGGTTCACCCATACCTGGTAAAACCTTGATGCAAGGGGTCCAGGCAACTTTGAAGATATTAGAGCCCTGTGGGAACAGCACTTGTTTTTTGTAGGCCATTTCTGACAAAAAAAATATATCCAACTAAAATCATTTGTGAACAAAATAAAATAAAATAAAATGAAAAAAGCACTTAATTATTTTGTTTTGTTTCTATTACTTAAAGGTCGTCTAACAACCCCTCCCCCCATTTTTTCCTGTACAATAAGGACTTAACATACAAATTTTTTTTTGCAATATTTTATCCTGCCAAATTAAAAAAATATATTATTGGCAGCCTGTTTGTTTGTTTTTATTTTTATTTCCAAATTCACTAACAAAAAGGTACATTAAATCCCTTTAAAAGGACAAGCGTACAGTTAAAAAATTACAAGCTTCAGTAAAAATACAGCGAGTGCCTACATCATATGAATCAACCAATATCAATATCCATTCCAGAAGGAGGGGAGGGGAAAGAGAAAAATAGGTATAGGTCAGAAACGTGATTTTTTTTCTGCAAAGCAATAACAATATTAAGCACTTTTTTCTACATACTTTTTCTACATGGTGTAGCAACCACCTTTTAATCCCCAAATACAAGTTTCTATACATTTTTTGAAATAAAAATTCAACACCCAAGGCAGAAAAAAATTTACTAAAACTCAAGACTTTACAGTTACAGTGACAAGAACAAATTTATAGACCCACCATTTAAATTTTACTGCAACATTTTCAAGGAAAAAAGAAAAGGTTTTTTTTTTTGTTGTTTTTTCTTTTTTTGTTTTTTCTTTCTGGTTTTGTAAAATGCCCAAGCATTCTCCATTATTACAAATACTGGTCCACTTTTACAGTAATCAAGAAATTTTAATATATATAATATATACTAAAACCCCGTCACCAAAAGAAAACAATATACACATGGCCATCATGGCATTTTTTAATAACCTATTAAGCAAACTTTGAAAAAAAAAAAGATTGCTCAAACACACATACACACAATTTTTTTACCCTTGTATGTATTCAATACTGTAAACGTATTTTAAGACAGAGTGCACTAAATTTAACTTTTAAAAAAAATTAGCCATTGTTCCTGAATTGTTTTTTTCTCATTCAATGATAACTTGTAATTTGTGTCATATGAGTTTTAATTCAGCAGTAAATCATTTCCATTCCATTTCCTAAGCAGCGTTGTCCTGAAAAACAAAAAGGCTGAGAATAATTCAGCTAATGGATGTCCGAAGTTGTGCTGGGTATGCATCTTCATTTGATTGGGTCTTATGGCATTTTCATGTCCACTATCTTCAACCAGTAATTTTTTTTAAGTAAATGTGGCTCTTTTTTTTCCCCTTAAAGAATGTACTTTTCTTGTTTTACTTTTTTAAAAGTCTTTTCATTTCACAAAAACGTTTTGCATTTGTCTCAAGAGACTCAGATAGGAAGATCAGTTTTCAAGGCACTCACGTCAAATTGAATGGCAGTAGAAAAACTGTCCAATAAATTATTTTTATTTTATTTTTCTTTATAGTGCCAGTATTGTGAATGCCATGCTTAGCAACACTGACACTTAATCTCAGCTGTTCCCTTACAGTTTAACCCACCTTTGGGCCAAGGAGAAGAATATGCTGTAATTTCTTGTTCAGAAGCCATTTTCTCTTAAACACAAACAAAAGTTTTAAAGTGCGGGTCAACATAATCAAAATGTCTAACCTTAATTGTCCACTCTTTGTTATTATTAGTCCTAATATTCTAAAAAATACAACAACTGGAAAACAGAGCAGCTGCATTTTTTCCCTACAGTGCTTTGTTCATATAGGACTTGCTCCTACTCCCAATTAAATCAATAGGAAAACTCTCATTGACTTCAGTGGGAGCAGAATCAGGCCAATATAGGTATTATGATTATTTTTCCCCTTCCTTACAATAACATCGTTGTGCATTATATGAGATAATCCTGATATTTTCTACTCGCCATCCAAATATCTTATAAATTCTATTCTATCAGACTGAGAAACTACCAATCAACCCTAGTTACAATTGCCTTAATTACAGCGATTCTAGTTACTACTGAGCTAAATAAGGGGTTTGTACATATATCCCAAACTCAGTTAGATCTGCGTGTGTGTGTGTGGTAAACTAAAAGAATGGCATTTCGTTCATCCAGGGGGTGGAGAAGGATGCTACAATACCTTAAAAGGGCTTTTACTACAACTGTGAGGATTCTTTCACTTATCTTAATTACTGAACCTGGAACAAAATGGCGGCATCTCAGTACATCAGTAACTAAGAAACTATCTGATAATAATCCACAATTAAGAATGCTATTGCTTTGTTCAATGTAGCTGCCTTCAGAAAATACCTGCACCCATGTCTTTTTAGTTGACATAACTTTAATGTTGAAGTCTACACAGAAAAGGCCTCTATTTTTAGCGACATTGTCAGTGCTACATACCAGATCCAATTCCAAAAGAAAGTGCTAATTTTAAAGATTGTTATCCGCCGTACAATTTTATTTTCCCTAATCTCCAAGGTTATATTACAAAAAAGGAAGAAGAGCAAGAAGAAGAAGAAGAAAGAATTCAGTTAAAATGTTGGCTTCTTCACAAGAAATTACACATGCTTAGCTTAAATTTCAACACAGCAGCGGCCCCAAAATTATAATTTAAAAAGATATGCCTCTCCCCCTACAATGCAAGTAATCTCAGGCTACTACTGGGTAAAATTAAAAAGGGATACCCAACAAAATTTTAAAAGAAATTTAAACAGAAAGAATAAAAAAAAGTACCTGCACATGCCAAAAAATTACAAAAACCCAATAAATACAGAAATTATTGCACAGTTAAAAGGCTCCACAATTTTACTGCCTTAATCAACCCTCAGGTTTAATAGAACTTTGTAGACACAGGTTATATTTAAGTGCCAAGGTCTGGCACCTACTATAGTTATGCTAAGTTATGTTTACGGAGGCAAGTTAGGTCAGCTTTTCTCAGTTGGCAATAGTTAAACTGTACAAATTAAATGTTACCTAGACCCCTGATTTAACCCAGTGGGGGGTCTTAGCTTCTTTCTGCCTGCTCAATTTTGACGTCATTTGTCAGCAAATGTTCTCCATGCCACTTTTTCATGTGTTTCTCCAGGGTGCTGTAAACACTGAAGGGCATCTGGCAAATGTCGCAGCGGTAGACCTCCTTCCCTATCTGGCCATGCGTTTTCATATGACGTGTCAGCTTACTGCTCTGGGCACATGCATAGTTGCAGAGCTCGCATTTGTAAGGCCGCTCTCCAGTGTGGCTCCGGCGGTGCACCGTTAAGTTGCTGCAGTTCTTAAAGACCTTGCCACAGTACTCACATGTATCGCTTCTCCGCCCTTCCTTTGAACTGGGTCGACCGGGACCAGGTCCACTGATGTGGGGAGTGCTGCCTCCGCTCGCTGTCCCACTGCGCCCTGAGAGACCCCCATCCAGCATGTCACCTGGTGGAGTGGAGAAACGCAGGCTTCCGTTCTCTGAAGAATGCTCAGAAGAAGTTGCAAAGGGGGATTGTCGGGAGTCTGTGAATCCTAGAAACGGATCCTTCATGAAGTGCCTTGATGCTGCATACCCTACCAGCCACTGGGAGTAAACATTTTCAGAAGGTATTATTGTTGCTGGTGGTAAGTCCAAATCTTTCTCTATTTTTATTCTTTTAGAAGAGTTATTTAAACTGGGGCTTGTGATAGGTGTTGGCTTGCGAGGGAACAAGCCTGGGAAGGGTTCACCTGGGCCAAAATTTCTTCCATTGACTGTCCCTTCCTCAGTGCGGTCAAGTTCTCCTGCCACTGAGTCTTCATCGCCTGTGTCTCTCTGACAGAGGTCTCGAGGACACAGGTCTCGTTGATCAGAAGACCTTTTCATGAAGCTACTCCTCTTCTGTTTTTCAGCTAGCATGTCATTGTATTGCTGGATGGCACCAAGACTTACATTCTCTATAACTTTTCCAAGGACAAGGGATTTTTCATCTGGTAGCGATTTGGAACCATTCTCTCGGTTACGACTTAGCTCTGAGTCCATGCTGAAGCTTGACTCTGGCCTGCTCTCATTTTCAAGCTCCTCTTCCTCCTCCTCTTCTTCTTCCTCTTCTTCATTGTCATGGCCCAGGGAGGGATCACTCTCATTCCTGAAATCTGTCTCACTGGATTTTAGTCCCTCTCCAGTGAGCTCACTTGTGCCTGGCTCAGGAGAACTTGTGGTAGAAAGTCCATCATCTGACCTGCCTGTCATGGAGCCAGCTTTGTGCATATGTGTTTTCATATGACGTTTTAGCTTGCTGGCCTGGGAGCAAGCATGATCACAGAGTTGACATTTGTAGGGCTTTTCTCCTGTATGACTGCGTCGATGCACGATAAGATTACTCTGGAACTTGAATGTTTTCCCACAGAATTCACAGGACTTACTCTTTGCCTGAGGCTGCGGCGGCGTAGTGCTGCTTGGGGGCATTGGTGGCAATGGCGGGGTGCTCAAAAAAGGTGATTTAGGGCTAGGCTGGAAAGGATTCAACAAGCGATGCATAGGGTTGGTGCGATTCGGTGAGACTGGAGGAGGAGTAGAATTGTTTCCTGCCAGTTCTCGAAGCCTTCTGGAGAAATCCATCGCTGGGGACTCAATTGCCATGGGGTTTAAACGCATAACTCTGTCAAAGGCACTGGGATGCTGGGCAACTAACCCCATTTCTTCGGCACTAAGGCGATGTGGATCCAGATGATGGCGAGGCGGTGGGCTGAACAGTGGAGGTGTGTTCGGGAGCCGACCCTCACCAAAGCCAGGGTGATCACGTAGGATGGGGCCCGTCATCCGCAAAAGACTAAAAGGGTTGTTGTCTCCAAGGAAATTCATCAGCGGGGACTGTGCAACAGTCTCTGGTCCCAGAGGAGGAGGGATGGTGATGCGTGGAGTAAGGGAACTGTTTGAGGGGCTGGTTTCCAGGTAGATGCGGAATCCATGTGTGTTCTGGGCATGCTGAAGCAAGAACCAAGCGCTATTAAAAGGCTGCTTGCATGTTGTGCAAATATAGCTTGAAGGCTCATCTTTACCTAAAAAAGAAAAACAGAGAGAACACTCAAAAATAATACAGTGGAGAATATTTAAATACCACTGGCATGTAATACTTTATTTTGTTAATAGATTTAGTCCTTGGAATTTCTGAAAGGGGGATTTAATTGCAATGTATTGATTGATATAAAATGTTGTCCAATGTATTTACTCATCCAACATGTTTATACATTGAAAATGTATGACATACATTACACATACTTGCATTATGTGTAAATCTTCATATACTATCATATAAAACCTTCATTTTTGGCGTACAGGGATCAAACTCGCTTCAGACATTTATTCTATGTAAAAATACTTGTTTCAAGGGATTTAATGCTATGCATAAAGTCAAAAGAAAATGTGATGTGGTAGGTAGATCTGTTTTATGGTACCTAAATAGACTGTGATATCATGTTCAGTCTTTAATTTTATATTTTTATACACTTTACCCAGCAGTCACCCCAGATCTTTGCTGTATTTAATGTATACATGCTTCAGTCATGCTGTCCCCTAAATTTTTAAAGCAGTATGTGGGTATTTATCTGCACAAGTCCCATTAAAGTCAACAGGAGCTTGGAAAACGTATCCCTGTATAAACCACTCTGACATTCTCTTTGCCAAAACACCAAGAAGCCACTCAAGTGAAATATCCGGTAATCAAAGCTGACAGCGCAGTTGCAATTAACAGTAACAAATGTCGGGCAGTGCTTGAACTGGATCCCAAGAATTTCTGAGACTGAGCCCGCCCTCCATCACAGAAATAGTAACCAGAGCCAAAAACAGAGCTCTCTGTTTGCCTTTCTAGCCTCCTCTGAACAACTGGATAAGGTGGGAAACATTCCTTTAACCCTGATTCAGTTTACATAAAAGACGGGTGTGGACAAGTCTGCATTACAGTCATAATTTTACTAGCTAAAATATTCCAACCCTGGACACACTATAAACTCTTTACTATCTTCAAAAGCGTGGTCTTTTCCCCTTTAGTGCTCCTGCAGCTGTCTAACCCCTATACATGCATAAACACACGTAAGCTTGAAAATCACGCTTCAGGACATTTTTTCAAGTGTCTCTTTGAAAATAGCTACCTTTTATGGAAAAACTAAACTTGAATTTTTGGATTTCTTTCCCTGATTTAATATATTCTGAGCAGTGATGCACCTAAACCAGAACCCTGAACCCAAATGCAATAAACTTTTTGAAGTTCAGAACCGAGACTGAACTTCCTGTCTTGCCCTATGCATAATGAATTGAAATCCCAGCTCGCAACAACTGCAAGAGTTTGGCTCTGGATCTAAATTTTACTACCCACTTCCAGTTGTAGGTATTAGGTGGTGCAGAAGCCTGTTACCCAACAATTATGCTTGAAAACAAAAGTGAAGGTGAATCAACTGTACTATCAAAACTACCTTTTTTAAAGCTAAGTGACTCACAGGGTATGTCTACACTGCAATAAAGCACCCATGGATGGCCTGTGTCAGCTGACTCTGGCTGCCAGGCAATAAAATTGTAGCGTAGACATTCAAACTGGTTGAAATCCGGACTCTGGGAACCCTCCCCTCTCATGTGGTCCCAGAACCTGGGCTCCAGGTGGAGCCTGAAGATTACACTGCAATTTTATAGTCTCCACTACCCAAACCCAACGAGCCTTAGTTAACAAACACAGGCCAGCTGCAGGTGTTTAACTGTGGTTTAGACATGCCTATAGAGACCAAGAAAATTTAAGCCAAAACACACTATGAGAAGAATAACTGCCACCGACTGTATTCCACTGTTCAAAGCAGGCTGGCTCCAGGCACCAGAAAAGGAAGCACGTGCTTGGGGCAGCACCTTCTAAGGGGCAGCAATCCGGCCAATCTGTTTTTTTTTTTGCTTGGGGCAGCAAAAAACCTAGAGCTTCCAGAAATGGCTGCTGATAAGGAAACAGACAAAGGGAAGATGGGGGATAGCCATCTACCCATCTATCTATCTGGCCTTATCATCACAGCATCTAAGTGCCTACGAAAAGGAAGAACAGAGAAAATTATATCTGATTCTACCATCTTGACTCACATAAATATGCCTATTTTTAACTATATATTCATTAGAATATTTTGGGGGAGTAGTTCCTTACACCACAAGCACTGTGCCTGATTATAATAGCCTATTCATGTGACTCAGGGTGGTAGAATCAGGCCCTTTACAAAAAACAAACCTGGAGTGGAATGCACTTTTGTTTGATTGACATGATCTTCTTCCACAGGTTCTTATTTTGTGCTCAGAGGTGAGAGATAACTAGGAGTAATATGCTAAACTTTTGTGATTAATCTGTAACAATAGCTATTGTAAATAAAAGTGCGGGGGCTATATTCTCCTTCTAACTCCTATTGACATTAATAAGAGCTGCATGCACACAGCAAATGGAGCAGATACAGTATCCTTTAAAATCTACTTAGCGATGAGGCAGTTATAGGGTTTTATGTCAACTCTGAAGTCGAAGCAACACTAAATGCTCCCGTTATTACTTCAACTATTTAAATTTCCGTTTCTTGTAGAAATATGATGAAAATGTCTAGACTTTTAACTTTTCTTGAACAGCAACATGTGTAGTATAAAAAGTGACAGAAATCACTGAAGCACACTGAAGTATATAACATATTCCATCAAAAGCTTTTTTTAACAATATGTTTTACCTCAACTCACCCAAGAAAGGATTTTAATAAAGCCCTTTCTCAAGTGCGATCTAATAGCAAATGAAGTGCAGTGTCTTACAAGGTCATGTATCTTCAAAATAAAGAGTGGCTGCACCCTTCACCTCCATTTTATCCACTCTAATTAATCAATTTATTACCCACAGCTGTTCGATTCCTTCATTTTTAAAAGTCACACTGTGCATTATATTTTATTCTATTTTTAATTTTCTGTATGTGTGCCTATGCACTTATGTGTGTGTGTGTGTGTGTTCTTAAAAGCTTCCTCATCTAGAACAAGAACTGACAAAATCCAAACAAAACCCAAAAAATCAGCTGTCGGTTTAAAAAAAAAAAGTTTACTTCATTAAAGGCACAAATGCAAGAAAAAGAATTCCTGGGCAGGCTGAGGATCACAACTAATCTAAAACTGAAATGACTGATTAAAAAAATTAGCCTCAAAATGGCAGCTGGCTAGGAGCTTGCTACTACATGTTATATGAAGCTCAGATGTTTTGTTTTGTTCTCCAAAACTTCACCTCTGTGAAATTCAAGTGAGGAAAGTTCCTTCCTTTTAGTTTTCTTTCAAACAGAGCAAATTAGTG
This sequence comes from Dermatemys mawii, assembly GCA_007922305.1. Lineage (NCBI taxonomy): Eukaryota > Metazoa > Chordata > Testudines > Dermatemydidae > Dermatemys > Dermatemys mawii. The sequence goes on from ML677332.1 coordinate 74,282,889, forward strand.
TTTATTGCTGAGACAAGATTTATGAGATATCAGTCACAACAGAAACAGTATTTTCTCTTTTTGTTTTATTTAGTTTTTATGCCCCTAAACTCTTCTGTTCAGGAGACCCCTACACAATGGCAAAACTGACTGCAGGCTACCTGGCTACCAGGGCTCTGACAGCTTTCTCTTCCTTTTTTTAAAAAATACTTTCACAACCCTCAAAGGCTCTCCCTAGATGCCTCTTTTTTAAAAAATAAAATAAAATGTTCATTTCCATATTATCACTTCATGGTTATCTTGCCTAGAAGTTGCCCTGAGCAGTGTAGATGCTCACTTTTAAGTACAGAACAATGTCAAAAAGTCTTTGAAGATCCACTCCGAACATTTTCATAGTCTAAAACTTGCTAAATATTTTAAACATGCCCAGGAACAGTCATGTATTTCTCAAAAATGATTCTTATATTTAATAATGCAGTGCACCTACACTGTAAAACTCTTTGTTATAAGGCTACTTTTGATATATGGCATAGTCTCTTGCCCACTTCACTGAAGTTAAATAATCACTTTTATAACAACTAGCTACAGTGGCCATGCCATGCACTCTTTATCTCTTAAGCGCATGCTTAGTTTTAAGCCACGTGAGTAACCTTACTGAAGTCAATTACATTTAAGCATATGTTTAACCGCTTCCTTGAACAGGCATGGGATTTCTCATGTGCTTAAAATTATTTAATAAAGTGTTTTATTGAATGAGGCCTGAATGAACACATTTCAAGAATGTGGGCATGACACTATCATCTTTAAACAGACAAAATTTCTGATTTCAATGGGTTTGGGGGGAGAGAAGGAAGGTTTGAGTTATTTTATTGTCCTTATTAATTGTTGGGTATTTGTTTATGATGAGATGATCAGAACCCCGTACTGTAATTTATATGGTGGGATGAGAACCCAGAGCACAGGATGGGCACTTATAGAAAGTAACATGACCGGGGACACATGTTTATAGATTCACAGATATATAGATTTTAAGACCAAAAGGGACTGTTATGATCATCCAGTCTGACCTCAAGCATAAAGCAGACCATGGAGTTCAGTGCTAGATCACATCTTTTAGAAGGATGGCCAATTTTGATTCAAAAACTCCAAGAGATGCAGAGTCTACTACTCTTTTGATAGTCTGTTCCAAATGCTGATTATCCCCAGTATTAAAAAATTGTACCTTATTTCCAGTTTGAACTTTGTGGAGTTCAATTTCCAGCCACTGGATCTTGTTATGCCTTTGTCTGTTAGATTAAAGAGCTCTCTAGTATCAGATATCCCCTTCCCTGAGTAGGTAATTATAGACCATGAATTTATTGAACACTTCTGTCTTTCCTGCATATTATAGCTAAAGGTGGTCTTTTCCAGAAATATTAACATTTGTTTCCTCCCTTGCTATGTGATTGATTCAGTTTCATTCAAAATGTCAAAACAATGAGTCTTTTTTTCCTTTTTAATAAATGGGGGGGGGAAAAAAAGCTAAATTCAGTTTCCTCTCCTCCTGTCCACCCATAAAATTCTGGTTTTGTGTTGGGCACCTAGCAGACAGATATGTGGAGTAAATTCCACTCATCCGAACTTCCACTTAATGCCCAGCTCAATACTAGAGCAACTAGATTTTGTGGGTCAGCTGCTCCAATGCATATGCATAATCAGGTATCCCCTGACCGGCGCGCTGCAGGCCTATTTGTGACCAGTGTAACAACTCTGTTTTGTGATGAAGAGGCCCGCCCCGTGCAATCAGTTCACACCCTCCCTATGTAGCCTCAATCTTGAGTCCTCAGCAGCAGAGATGAATTTCCCCCTAAACGCCTTAAGATATTCTGTGCCATATTAAACAATGATCATAGTGTGATCAGAACTTGAGAGAATTCATTGTTTTCTGTTTGGGCTACAGAGACATTCTCTGCCTTACAAACCCTCTTCTCAGCAGGACTGAATAATTCCATTAGCTGTAACAAGAGAATAAACTCCCCTCCTTTCATCAGCCACCCATGACCCTCACTAGGACTGTGGCATACACAAGTTGGATCCATATAACTACTGCTATTCTTTACACCTAGCAATACATTCTAGGTAATGTTTCTGGTATGCTTTACAAAGTTATGACAGCAGCAATAAAAACGTAAGGAATTTTAATGCTGTTTTACTGCAGCTTTAGAAGTTCAGGAAAAGTAGAAATGTGCAAGATTTAAAGAAAGGACACCATTAACTGTGACACTCAGGAACAGACATGTATCCGGTTCCTAAAATCATTCCATCAGTGTTACTCTTGCCCTGTGCGACTTGATTTTTTAATGAGTATTTAAATAATTACTCCTTCTTATGATGCTGGCTACTCTAATAATACCTATAAAGGTAGCGTAGAAGCTCAATAAAAATACACCTTTAATTGAATTATTATTAAATTAAAATGCCATAATTGAAAGCACCGGTTTAACAAGTCTCCTCATAAGACCAGCTGACATTAAAGAGAAGGAAATTAAACACTAAAAAGATTTAATGTTTCATGGTGAACAAGATCTACGGGTATATAACGTTTGACAGCACATCGAGACCAGGACCAAATCCTTCCCAGGGGCCCACATGCCAGCTCTATGGAGCATTCCAAAGAGATCTGTGATATGGATCCAAGAGCACAATTTTGCCCCCTAGTGTCTTTTCTGCCAGACATGGTTTCACAAACTTGCCATTAATTAAACTATCCAAAGCAACCTAGAATATTTATCTACTTATTTCTTTGGCCTCATCACCATAATATGTGAGCACCTCACAAACATTAATGAATTTCTTCCACAATATCCCTGTGAGGTAGGAGAGTATTCTAATCTCTGTTTTACGGACAGGCAACTGAGGCACTGAGAGTTTTTTTTTTCAATGTCTAAGACGTGGTATATGGGAAAGCCAAGATTTGGACCTAGATCTCTGTCAGGATTGCCTCCCCACTCTGAACTCTAGGGTACAGATGTGGGGACCCACATGAAAAAAAAGAACTAACCCCCCAAGCTTATTTTACCAGCTTGGGTTAACATGTTTTTTCCCAGAACACAACTTTTTTTGCGTCTGGACTTAGTAGCTGCCACCACCAAACTAAGGCTAGGGTAGTTTGGGACCCTTCTTTCCCTTTCCACTAACCCCCCAAACTTCTTTCTTCCCTGGAAAGCTTGAGAGAAAAAAAAAAACCAAATCTCGCCTGCTTCTGTGAGACGTGCCCGATTCAAAACCAGGATGTTACACAATGGAAAACAAGCAGTCAGATTCTTAAAAGAAAGATTTTAATAAAAGAAAAAAAGAAAAAGAAAGGAATAAATCCCTTATAACCATCAACAGAACAGCATCTACCATAATCAACAAAAGGATTTAGATTCCAAAGCACCGCCAACCCAGTGCTGAACCCCAAATTTTAAAACAAACGAAGACTGAAGCACTGACTTTTACATTTCTTTAATAATAGCTCAGTTTGATGTCATTAAAACTTGACAAAATGACACAATCCCTAAATCTTCGGTCCATCCAAAGTGAATACTTCCCTACATAACCAAGCCAATGTCAGCCTTGTTCTGAAGGGATGGTTCACTGGGTGTTACTAGACAATAGCCTTCATGTCCATTCAAATTTGCATTGTCTATTGAGCACTGATCTTTCCCGTAAAATTGACACTTGTCTATTGGAAACAGAACTAAGACTACCAATGCATTTCACACAGACCACAAATCAGCTATCAAATGGCAAAACAATGTTGGCCTCTTATGACTTAGGTAAATGTCTCCAGACCTGATTATTATTTTCTCGAACCACTCAGTTCCCAACTCAGATAAATATTCACTCCCTCTCCTGACCCTCGACTAACCTATCTGCTTTGCTAAAATCCACCTAAGAGCATATCAGATTTAGCATTCTGCTGAGCCAGCAGCTGTTTTCAGTCATGTGAGATCTTGGATTAAGAGGAAGACATGGATTTTGGGGTCTTGCTGTCACAGGGTAGCTTCAACACCTGGAGGGGACCTGAAGAGATTACACTGGCTTGCCTTGATAAGGCAAACAGTGCCTGATAGACCACTCATCCCACTGCAGGTAGGGATTTCAACAGGTGCCTGCTGGAAATTCAGCAAGAAGGAATTAAAGGTAAAGGAGAAACAGAAGAGAAATGAGTGTCTCAGGAGCCTGCTGGAATCTGGGGAGGGGGTATTTTGGAATGAGATCAGGTGAAGGGAAGAATTGGGGATGGAGAAGGATCAGATTGATTTGGGAGGTAGAAGGAGAAATAATGGGAATGTGTTCAGAAAGAAGGCACGGGCTGTTTGCTCTCCATCTCCAATCAATGCAATCTATTTACTTCAACTTTACTCCACACTTACCTCCAACCTTCTATATCCTTCTCCTGTCCTCACCTCCCTTCCCATCTATATCCCCTCTCTCTTCAATTGTCTTGTTCTTCCCATTAGTTTCCACTGTCCTAATTAAGCCCCTCCTCCTAAAAAAATAATGAAACGAATATGACATTTGCTGCTATGACATAGTTCATTCTGCTCGTGCATATTATACACCTTTTTCCCATCCTGAACCTGTCTTGCCTAGCTTACTACTCTGTGTACAGCGCCTAGCACAACAGGGCCCCATTATTGGTTGGTCCTTAGGCACTGCCCTAATAAACATGATTAATAATAATAATTGCTCTGCTGTGATTAGAAAGGCTTCAGATAAGCTTTCATACTTTCTGAGTATTTTACAACTCTGTCAAGGCTCCCCCATCTCCAGCATGGTCTTTAATTAATGAGAAAAATATTCAGAAGAGAATTTGTTTCTCCCAGGTGGAAAATTTAAAATAACACTAACTGATTTCATGACTTCTTGCTCCAGTATATATTAATAATTGTATGTATAGTTAAATTCTTGCCACACTGAAGCCAGTGCAAAATACTGTCTTCAGCAGGGTTAAGAGCTCGTCCACAAATAGGGCCTGCTCTTTATGCTCACTGAAGTCAACTGGAATTCTCCATAGATTTCAAAAGGCATTGGGACAGGCCCACATTGAACAAATGTTCAGCGGGACACCAAAGCATCTGTATTGCAATCAATAATAAACATTATCTTCTTGCCAAATAAGCTCTTTTACCCAAACACAGGGAAAAACAAAAAGACCAACTGCCAATCACGCACCTTAGCTGTCACTTTGGGCCAAGTTATGCCCAGATACGCCTGTCCATCTCCTGCTGAAGTCAATAGGAACAGAGTGCATGAATCCTAAGGAGAACTAGTGATGTAAAGCTTACTGTACACTAGCATACACTGAGCCAGAGTCCACTTTCGCGTACAGGGATATAAATCCAAAGTAATTCCATTTACCTCCATCACAGAGGCTAAATTACACTGGCACAACACAGATCAGAATCTGGCCCAGACTGAACAAATGAACAGAGTTGTTGATTTTTTTCATTCATATTTTTTTCCCAAAAATTATTGAATATGTTTGATGAAATTTAACACTCATAAGAAAAATCAGAGGCTAACAGCTCAGGCTAGAGCTATGTTCTTTCTTGGTAGATGTAGAAAAATCTCTGCTAGAGACAGGGCTGCATGTCCAAAAATTCATTTTCAGTTGTTCCCTAATCAAACTTCAAACTTGTAAATCCAAGGGCCAGTACATTGAGCCATTAACAGTACATTTGAGCTTAATTTTTATCGCACCACATTATAGCAGTGTTGTACATCCAGATCTCAAATTTCAAAAGTGACCCGTGATTTTGAGAACTTCCGTTTCTGGGTGAACCCCTTGGAGGGGCATGAGGTTCACAGAAGGTGGGTTCTCAGCACGTTTAAGAATAAGAAACACTTCTCCCTTCTTAGGTAGTGGGAAAAAAGAAAAAATGCATAGCAAAAATTGGACCTCACAGTACAATGTTCCCTGAATGGAAAGCACTGCATAAAATAGAAGAGGAGAGCACGTTAGTCATCTCTGGACACATTCTTCTAATTGGTGTTAAACTCTAAAATACAAAGCAATTTATAAAACAGAGAAAGGGAGAGGTGTGAAAGGTAAGGAGAGGACAGGAAAATCAATATTGAGAGATCATTAGTGAATGAGCTAACTTTTAAATTAACCCTTTGTGATACAACAGTTTCAACTGATTCCATATACACACCATCCAAACAGTTTTGCTTCTTTTAGGTAGGTTCTATGAAACTTATACACCAGTTACCATAGAGTGGATTGATGGATGCATTAGAAACATGGCCTATAAAATAGTGAAAATCATCAGTACCTTAATATTGGGTGGGAAAATGTACCCATTAGTGAGATGAAAAGGCTATTGGATGTATCTATGGTATGGCGGTTTATATATAGGATCCCATTTATAGCATTCATGAAAAACCACTGTACTTCTCAAGGACATTTTTAGGGCTTTTCTTTGCATAAGGCATTCAAATGCATTTGAAATAATGTCAGTCTTTTCTACAACATATGAAATATGCCAGCAGCTTCCCTTTAAATCTGTTTCCTATACAGTAGCTTTGTTTGAAAACTGGCAAGCGCTTTCTTTTTTTGCCCAGCAGACTTTTCTGAGGTGCCATTTTCTGATCTTTCAGGCAGCAATTGTGAGGCCAGAAACCTGAACAGGAACTTGAAGGGAGACATAAAGGAAATTGTCCATGTCATTTAATGGAAAAATAAAGAGTAAATTAGGAGACAATAAAATAAGCCAAAGGGTGAAAACAAATTTTACATTTTTTTTCCTTCGGTGCTTATGTCTGTTTTATTGCAGCTATCTATTTAGGGTATTAGGTATCTATTCATAGCTAGTAAATGAAATAGCACTTTTGTTTTAATTCATTACTTCTTTAACAAATGCTAACTCCCATCTCTGCTTCTTTAAATCCACAAAATTTCCATGTTCAATCCTGAGAAGTATTATAAGGGCTGTAAATCTTGTTTTAATGGAATGTACATTTAGCTATGAGGAGATAATTGACGTTATGGAGAGCCTGGATGCTGAATTATATAGGTTATCTAATACAAAGGGGACTCATTACTGAAGCACTACAAACAAGTAGTAATATATGTATATTGTTCTGAGTGGCGTTATAGCAAAAGTGTTCAGGTCTATAGGGATTTATAAAACACAAGAAAACAGCAGACATGCACTTGTAAATTTGTCTCATTTGTCTGTGAAGTTAAAGGTTATTCCCTTGATCTGAATTTGTAATAAAAACATGCTAGACTAAGGTTTGTAGAGAATGTTTGAATATGTAAATTGTGTATAATGATAGGCAATTATAGGGTAAAAACTGGACCTTATGAATGTTACAGAATTGCATGAAGCATCAAAGTATTTTCCTTCAGACGAAATATTTATCTTTTGTGCATGCTATAAGCACTTTTTCAAAGGTATTCAGCAACCTATTTGAGTGGAGAGTTAACAAAAATCAAACCACTACAACAGACTAAGACCGTGGGCTTAAGCACAGGAGAAACCTTGGCTTTTACAAAATATACATAATAAATCTCTTGAACTAATGGTTCCGGCACTGTATCCTCAAGGACAAGTTCCACTGATTTTCACTCGCTTAGATGAAAGCTGGTCAGATGTTTCTGGATTTTTTTTTTTTTAAGAGAATGTGTGGGGGGTTAAGAATTTGAATTTTCTTGGACTGACTGAACTAAGTCTCATTTTCTTCAATTGATGGCTGTACTCTTAAAAATAAAAAGGGATGATGCATCAAGATAAGAAGGAGTAAAGCAGAGAGATGATATTGCGGTTTATGCTGCTGAAAATAAGGTTTTCTCCTTCTCCGAGCATGACAGTCTGTTCAGGTTAACCAACTGCAGTGTTAGAATAACTCCAGCCGACTTGTCACAGAGTACAAAAGTCATCAGCAACTGAATGTTCTTTTCTGCACCGCAATTAAGACGAATCAATACGACGTGCCACAAATGGTATTTTACTCTCAATAAGAACTCGGGCTGAGTTTATTCAGAATATTTTAGCGCTTCCCCAGGGGATTTTGGTCCGACGCAGATGGCAAATAAAGTACTCAGCCTAGGGCTAGAGCACATTATGCTAATTCTAATGTCAGATGTACTTTAATATACAGCTCTATTTAATCACCCCATTATTTCACATTTCCATATGAAAAACCTGCGGCACTTCTGCAGAGCTTTCACTGTGTGACAATGCCAGCTTCCTTCAACTAGCTCACTGCAAAATAGAAAAAAAGACTGGTCATTCTCGCCAGTCAAAATGTTACAGTTTCAAAGTTTCAGTATTCCTGAATTTAAAGTGGATCTTTTAGTGTGATTAGCAAACCACTCTGCTAGGATGCTGATATATGCAAAATGCTAAGGAGGTGTTTTTAAAAAAAATGAGACCTGCCTTCCCTCTACCCACTCACCCCCACCATGTGCGTGTTACACCCCCCAAATCCGCTTGAAAAAACTATACAAATCTGTCATAGTGCACCAATATTCACAACACTGTCACCAACAAAAATGCTAACATTCTTGAGTTCATAGCTTCAGTTATTTAAAAGAACTGACATGACTGGCACAGCTGCCAACCTACAGATGTCTCTGAATAAAACCCTCCTCGTGTGTTGGTAATTTTTGCTATATCAAACTGCTCTGACTGGAATTAGAAACCACACACCTTCAGCCCAGATCACAGGCCAAATTCACTTCTAATTTATCCTGATGCAACCCTATTGACTTAAATGGGAGTGCGCCAGGACAGAGACGTAACCAGGGCAGGGCGAGCGGGCTAGCCACCAAGGGTGTAAAGCCATGGGGGCAGACAAATGGGGTGGAAAAATAATGGAAAAAACTGGTAGGAGGCACAAATATGCTTGTGCACTGGTTTTGAAGGTGAAATAGTTAAACAAAATCTTTGGGTTTATATTGGAAAGGATTAGTGCACACCCTTCTCTACTGGGTGATTTTTTCATAACAATATATGGACTAGCTGTGTAGCAGTGGAAAGTGATACTGGGAATTGTGCCCATAAACTCCCATTCCTCAGTCCTTACTCTTTACCTCGGCAAGTCTACTGGGGCCCTCTCCATGAATGATGCTTAATTCAGCATTTCAATATGGAAGGGGCACAAGTGAAATGAGTTCCATGGTCTCAGCTGTCTCTATCCCCAAACCAATCACTAGAGTTGGAATAACTGGGGCTCTGTACAAAAGGGAGGCCCAGTTCGGGAAGGTCAGAAAAGGGATCCAGGTCAGAACTGAATTACATTGATGTGTTGTCTGTCAGCTTCTCACTGTTGTGATAAACCCACCAAACATTTACGGGGGGAAAACTCTGTTTTCTTCTCCTCTTCTACAACCATCCAATCTACATGCCTTGAAAATTGTTCAGCAATGCATGCACAAGCCAGCACGTGGAGCCAGACCTTACCTGGTTCCACTGTGATGAGTGAACAGTTAAAGATGCAGAACACTATTGCTGTGACTGGATATGGCATATGTCACAAAAATTAAATGTTCTAATTTGAACACAGTGGGTAGCAATCCTCATATTCATGGTTGGAACGATGACTTTTTAATCTTCATTCTTCTCACTATGAACATGGTTGCAATACTCCCAAAGGGGAGGAAGCTGAAAAGCACAACACACTAAAAGGGCTTCCTTAGCCTTTTCTATTATCCTTTCAAACATGTGGGGTCTGATCCTCCATTCTATACCCTGTCCGTTCACTCCAGAGGAAGCTTTGCACAAGTAAGGATTTCAGGATTGAGCTGTCTAATGATAGGAGGTTTATTTTGTGAGCTTGGCCTGGGAAACTTGGACAAATTAATGTTTGTTAAGAATAAAAATACTACCTTAAATTCAATTAGTTAATTTCAAAGGGCCAAAAAAATTGTTTATTTTTAAGGGCCTGATCCACTGTCCATCCACTGAGAGTCTTTCCATTGATTCAATGGGCTTTGGATTCGGTTTTTTCTTATTGGGATTTGCTATTCTCAGGCCATCGACTTCAATGCAGGGATAAATCTGGCTTGCTGCATGACAGTTCGTTAAGAATACAGGACCTAGATCATTCCAGCAAAAACCAGAAAGATGTCATCTGAAGTTACAAAAAGAGTTAATTTGGATCATCTCTGTTAAGCACTTTTTGTTTCTTCAGTAAATGCACACGTTGAAAAACAGGAAATGCACTAGCTGAATATAAGTCCCTGACAAATTTTGCTGTCTTTTTTTTACTACAATATTATCAGGGGGAGGGGGAGCTGTGTTAAAAGGGAGAAAAAATGCTCTCCAGGTCTCTCATTTCTTTTGCCCAATTTAGATAAATTTACTCCACTTTTAAGTGCCATTATTAAGACTTCTTTGCAGGAACTGTAGCTGAGACTAGCAAAACAGTTTTTTAAAAAAGAACACATACATTATTTATTCTTGGCAATAAACAAACTTTTGGAATCCCAGTCAATTTCCATCATTATGGAAATTATTTGAATGCCAGAACGCCTATGGTCGCATCTTATAGTAAAGTTGCTCCTATAAGATTCTAAGTCCTGTAAAGGAAAAGCCCAGGCTGAATGAACAGAGAAGCAAATGAGTAGAAATTTGAGAAGTATAAATATTAAGGGGAAAATACTATAAAATACTACAAACTACAAAAAAGGTTCAGCCACAGAGGCAGGGGTTTTGGGGGCTGTTCTAGATCAAGCAGTTTAGATGTGATCTATGTGAGCGTAGCTGCAAAAGATTAATAGACAAATATATTTCCTGAAGTGCAAAGATAAAAAATAGTGCTGTTCTATGCTGTTACAACACTGCAGAAAAAATGCCCATTCAGGCTTTAAAAAGCTCCAAACCCTACAAACGTCATATTTTATTTCTATACAATCCAGATTGATCACCTAAGAGCATCACAATTAAAGAATGCTAAGTATCCCAACCCCTCCGAGAATGTGCTGCCTAAAAATATTTTTAGAACAATCACTGTAGTAATTCTTCTTAGTTGTAGAAACACTCCAAATCAGAAAGTCAATTTTTCCTCTATTTGTAGAAGTGTGCTGGTTTTCACTGGAAAGGCGCCTGTGTTTTGTTTGGCTGCTGTTCATATACTGCTTTGGCAGGATTTCCTTGGATAGCTTACAGTGAATATTGCTCTTGCACACAGTAGCACTCCCATTTTAACTGTCCCAGCCACACGTTTTCTAATAACACCCGGAGAGCTGCAAAACCCCTGTAAGCGTAGTGCTTTAAAGCAACATCACAAAGGGGGGAGGAATTCCTGCCCCTTCAAAACTGAGCACTGCAAATGGAGGATAGTCCCTTTAAAAACAACCAATGTGAATTATATCTAAGGTGCATTTTTCAGGAAAAAAATGAGAGAGAGAGAGAGAGAGAGAACAACTCAGTGAAAAGGCCTGATTCTGCTGATTCACCAAAGTCAATAAAAGTTGGGTATGCTCAGCAACTACAAGGATCAGGCACTAAGAATGACCTTCTTCTTCTGACAGCACAGACACTGTAGTGGTTCCTGATATCTCCTAGCCTGCTACAGATCTGGTGTCCAATCCTGCATTCCTTGTGCTACCAAAATTTCCACTGACCTGAGAGGGAGATTTGGGGGCACCAGGAAAGCAGAACCAAGCTGTTGAAAACAAAAGGGGATAAAAATGTAAAAGAGGAGGAAATCTACATCACTGGAAGTTCAATAAGAGACTCGACCACTATACTTCCACCTAAGGTTGGAAGAAGGAAAAACAAATGAACAAAAAACCAAGCAGGGATTCTGAATGCACTTTAGGAACAACACTGACTTGTTAGGGAACAGCTGCAGTCCTACACAAGTTTCCAACTTGCTGTATTTGCTGCCTTGCTTTTGGAGATTGACAGCAATTTGCATCACCATACATTTAATATCTTGTAAGGTAAATTGATTAATTTGGACAAGGAAAGATGTCACTCAAAGAACAAATTTCCAGATACAAAACAGTTTGGCATCTAGACACCTAATATTATTTCTGGCTTTAAAAACTTCCCCTCCAGCAGCACTGCCTCCACTGCACACCTTTCTCTCTTCCTTTTCTCTATCCCCCTCTCTCTCCCTCATTCTCTCTGTTGTTTACAAAGGTTTCATTATGTTTTCAACTAATCAGAAAGGCCTGCTAATACACAATTAACATGTGATTATAAAAAAAATAGCTTCCAGAAGAAAGAAAAGTAATTAAGTAGAGAATGCTCTTCAATAAGTGCTCGCTTTAACCCATTGTCAGAACACGATCTAGGTTAGTCCACAATGGATGGAACAGATGCCAAGGGCAGAATGTTAAAAGCGAATAAAAAAAGGACATTATTGTCTTTGGAAATAATAACCATCAACTCCACAAAAATGAACATCGAATTTCAGTTGTTTCTCTCTGACCTCCTCCTCTTTCCTCCACTTTTCTGAAGTCTCTTTTATTGTTTAATTTAATTTAATTTAATTTTTAAAAAGGTATTATTTATTATACCTGGACTTTGAGAGTAAAAGAAGGCCAAATAACAGTCAAAACCATCAGAAGGGCTTAACATATTGGTTTTTCAAAAATGTGAGTTAGGCCTAATCCCCACCCAGCTTTCCACAAGCCAAACTCCCAGCAAAGTCAATGGGAATTTTGCCTGTGTAAAAAGATAGTGAGATTGGACCCTATGTAGTTTGTGCTGTGTTACATCCACATCTGTAGCACTGATATAGTTAAAAGAACTGCAGTATTTCTGCTGCTAACCTTACTTTGCAGGGGTTGACAATGCATCTGTCTGCAGTGTCCTTAGCCCAAGACACGCCACACAGGTTCACAGCCTGGAGCCATGGGGTTTTGGGTGTTTTTTTTTTTTATTTTAACAAAATTTCATCTGAATAGGTTCAGCCATTTTTGATCTAGAGATTGTCAAAACACATCCAAATGTATCTTGTGTTCCTGCTGCTTTCTGCCGAACTCCACAGCAAAAATGGTTCCCTTTGGAAAAATATTAATTCCTCTGGATATTTGTCCTTGAACTGGCACATTTGGTGTATTTTTTATTCCTGCTTTTTCCCAAAAATGCATTTTGAAACAATGAGAAGTATTGGTGTGTCTGCAGCCTGTATGGTGCTCAGTATCTCTCGCCTGGGATTGAACATCCCTCTGCTGGCACTGAAACCGGGGTTCACAGGATCAGGCCCTTGCTTAAGTCAAAACTAAGCCTATGCAAAAGCAGCTCCATTTCCTTAATTTTTTTGCTGTGTGTTTATATTCCAAACTCCGTGTCACATCCAGAGGATTTTTTCTACTCCAAATCCCATTAGTTTCATTGGCACGTTAGGTAATAAGATTTGCATGGTAAAAATTCCATTTGTATTAGATTGGGTCTAAAGGACTCACCAGCCTGATATGATTGTCACTGGAAAGAGAGGATTTGTCTACACATAAATATGCACTACTTTAATGAAACGGGTTTAGTTAAACCAGTGCAAATCCCTGTGTGGACACATCAGCTTAATACTGGTTCTGTCTCTACGGCTTGTCACAAGGGCTAACTTAACCAGTGTAAGCCAGGTTTGCATCAATTTAAGAGTGTCCACACACAAAGTTGCACTAAATCAGTTGGAATACTTCTTTAGTAAAACCAATGAAACTTTGTGTGTAGGCCAGGCCTCAGTAATTCATTCATTTCCACGGACAAAATTATATGAGATATAATGAAATCATTGGCCAAATGCTCAAGCCCTACTCAGGGCCAGATCGTAATCAATGAAATTCTGCTATGCTCATTCATTCATGTTGCCTTCAATGAGAGTGCTTGTGCAGTTAAGAACTATTCAATATAAGAAAAGGTGGCAGACTCAGAGTACAATATTATTCAAAGTACAGGTGAAAGAATAAGACCCTCAATTTTACCAAGAACTTACTCAGGCAAATCTCCTACTGAATTCTATGGGAATTTTGTCAGAGTAAGAAAAGACTTGAGGATTTGGCCCACAGAAATTAGAAATGGAAAAAACCTATTTAAGTTGTTTTGTCCAGCCCTTTAACCCTGAAAGATACTGTGTGGCTTCTGGAGCTCTTCTGGATAGTTTTCAACATGCCAAGCAATGGGGCTTTCGTCACCACTCATTGAGAGGGAGCTGATCAGAAACTTTTTTTGTGTTCAAAAATTGTTGAAACTTAAATTTTTTGAACCATCTCTACTTGGGACAATAGTCCAAATCCTGAGGTAAGTCATGGTTTAATATTGAGCCTAAATTACTCATTGCTTAGTTTTATCCTTTACTTGTGGTTATGAGCCCCCATTCAGGAAAGCACTGAACTTGAAGCCTGTGGTTTAATCCCACTGACTTAAAGTGCCCTTCCTGAATAGCAATGTTTTCCTGAACTAGGGCTTTTATGCCCTTGGACCACCCTCAGACAGTCTTCTCCCAGAATGCTATTTGCAGAACACTCCTCAAATGCTTGTATCGTATTCCCGTCCAACCTCCCTTTAGCCACTTTTTAGTAATACTACTTAGATATACATACTTAGTTCTTTTTATCTTGCCTAGTGAATCAAGCCTTCCAGCCTTTAATCAATTTTGTTGTTGTTTGAATTCCCTCCCATTTACCAACATCTTTCCTGTATTAAGATGCTCAGAATTATACACTACACTGAATCACTATTATTTTTTCAAACTCACTTTAAACAAAGCCCAGAGAGAATTAAATGCTGAAATAATGTTTCAAGTAACACCATGGATCAGATTCAGATCTCACTAACATTTACCATGGTGTAACTGAGAGCATTCTCTGGCCCAAAGTGTGTAACTAAGGTGACAGAAGCATGTAAATTCAGAAGTAGGAGTATTGTTCATAACTCAGCCCCTTTGTTCCTGGATCTAGCAGTGATCAAGAGAGATCACTCTTTTAAGACCCCTGAAATAGACACAACACAGTGAAGGGAGGATTAAGTGGCAACCTTGACTCTGGATTGCCTTGCTGGTTTGAACCAGTTGCTTAACTCTACATGATCCTACAGCAAGAAGTTATTTTCCATCTAAGTTACGATAGCATAGCAGATTCACAAAGATAAAACTAATGGACATAAGAGGCAGGCAGCTGCAAGAACCCGGAAGCATGCAGGAACCAGACCTAAGTGTGAAAAACATGCCTTTTTTAACCACAAAGCTTGGCTAGGTGACAACTGTGGAAGCGACATGATAAGTACCCACAAGTATCTGAATGGGGTAGATAGCAAGGATGGTAAGGAATAGTTTTGGGTGATCCAAGGGGGTATAACTAGAAGTAATGGGCTAAAATTTTGCCAAGGACAGGACTGGTTGATTATCATGAAAATATTTTCTAACAATAAGGTCTATAAACCTCCCAAGAGAACCGATGGAATTCCTATCACTTGTATCATTTAAAACAAAACTGGGAAAACAAGTACTTAAGAATAAACTGTAGGCAACAATCTTTCATTGGCAGCATAATTCCATAGCTATTTTCTATCTTCTTACTCATGGACCTGATTCACATACTTAAGCATGTGCCTAAGATTAAGCACCAGAATAATCCCATTTAACCTCTTAAAGTCAATGGAACTATTCACTTGCTTAAGGTTAAGAACATGCTTAAGTACTTTGCTGGATGGGGTCTCTGAACAACACTGTGCCTTTTAGGGAAAGTCCAGAGCAGAGCCACTTTGTCTCAGGGGCACTCTAGGGGTGAAATCACAGCTCTGCTGAAGTCAATGGGAGAGCCTTTATGGTATTATATAAATGCTACTTACCAGTAACAATCAATAGGCGCTCAGGAGAGAAATGAAACTAATGCATTCTTCACTTGAGCCATTCATCCCTTCTCTCCAACATATAAGCACAGACTTACTATTTGGGTATTTTGACAATTTTTTGTATTTTTAAATCAAATAAGCTGATTCACATTAACTGATGATTATGAAGTTTTAAAATATATCTATGACATATATATAAATATATTTATATATACATAAAATCAACGGGTATGTTTTTCTCAAGGCAGGTATTCTATAACTCACAGATTTACCGAGTTATTCCATTTCATATCTGCAGGCAATGTAATTTCGTATCTCTAAATTTGGTTACTGTGATTTGGATCCATCCATAATACCGTGAAGAGGTTTTTTGTTCACTGGGCCAAAATTTATCCCTGGTGTGACTTCAGGTGGATGAATCTGGTGCAATGTCTAAATATACTGATCTGTGCACCATAGACTCTGCTCTGCACAAGGAATCCATTCTCAATAATTCAGCAGAACAAACCAGTGTCTCCAATGGCCTCATCCAACACCAGCTGAAGTAAATGAAAATATTTCCACTGACTTCACCTCAATCTCATAGTCTTTAATACTAAAATTATAAGAAATCTCTTCCACTTTGTAGGCCTCTTAATGTATGCACAAATGTTTTCAATGTACACTGGCACTCATATTTGAGAGAAAAGACCAGGTTTGATGCAGAAAACTACCTTGTCTTCCTGAAAACTATAATGGGACAGTGGCAAGAAAGATCCCCTAATTCTCCAGCCCTCTATCTTTTTATCAAATCAAAGAGGACTTAAACCAAAGTGGTCAGTCCTAATTCAGTCAACTGCTCTGACCTCCCTTTAAGATTCTGAGAGTCTTCTCACATCTTCTTCACAGTATAAAAGCTCTGGAAGCCAAATAATATAACCAGTGAAGGCTGGAGCTGCATTTCACACAATTCCATTCCTTCACCTATTCACGTCTGGGTTCTACCTATGTTTGGATCAACAATACGAGCTGGAAGCTGACTGATACAACTGAAGTTCTCTTGCTGCCCTGCCAAAGACCTTGCATCCTCATCTAGGACATTCCTTTATAGGGGAAAACAGTGCCTATATGATGCTGAAATGTAGCAGAAGAGAGCTGAGTCAAAAAATTGCATGAAAATTGTGAAACACGATTGGCTGCTTGTGCCTGAGTGAGAAAATGATCACGGGGTGAACAGTGAATCCAAAAGTCATGGAGGTGAGATTTCAAATTTGTCTAGGGGATTTGGACACTTGGTGGAAATTAATGGAAGTTGGGGAGCACACTAAGGAGTTTTCTGAGAAAAGTGCATGGAAATCCAAGTGATGGAGCAGATTTCAAACACAAATCTGTAACAAACATATTCAGTTGGGGGTTTCTTATTGATTCCTACATAATTTTAAGTAAAATGTCATTCCTTCACCTCCCATCACACAACTACCTCTTTATTTTACTTCCTGTAACCAGGGTCTTTCTGGGTGCCTTGTTTATTTTACTTCCACCCCAGCTGGCATCATAAGCACAATGCACCAAATTCTACCCTGGTCTAAACCCACTGTAGGTTTACATCAAGGATAAATTTAGCCCTCCATTTACAAAGGGATTTGTGAAATGGTGGCACGAGGAAATGACAGTTTTTGATGGTTGTAAGGATGCAGGTGGCAGTTATATGGTGATTATTATCCATTCTACCCCCTTGTAATGGGCAGGCAGAAGTCAAACTTGTGCACTTTAAGTACTAAAAGGTTTACAGAAAGGCCTCTTCCTTTTAATGTAAATAGTCTCCTCTGTTTTTTTAAGATTAATCTATTGTATAGTGTTCTGAGCAAACAAGCAATCTTCAATTGCCACCTTGTGCATCTGCAATGCATAGTACAGTTCTTCCCAGACAAATATCTGGAAAGAAGCAGGAAAACAATTAAAACTAGAAGGTAATAAATGATGAAGAAGCCTATGAACAGAGTTCTGGCCCACTTCCCAGTTTTCATTCATGCGTCAAAAAATCCCATAGCTCTGAGTCTTTGAGAGGGCAGCTGGGCAGTAGGGGTGTCCACAGTAATATAAATGGGAATTAGATATGATCGAATGTGCTCATTGCATTTTCAACAGCACATGCAATCTTCTCCCCCTACGCCTCCCGCCCTTTTACCAGACTACATGACAAATGATTCTGTAACCAAGCAACCGGACAGATGAAGAGTTTCAAAGTTCCAGCACATGACAGCTTAGCTTATTATCATTTGGGTGATCAGGATCTGACTAGAGGGGCCATACCTATTTTCTGAGTTAAATCCATTCACACGCTGAGAGCCTTGATTCAGGCTCTATGCCTAATTCAACTCTGGCAGGTTTGCATGGGATGTGAAGGTAGAGTTTGGTTCTCTGTCCTTAAAACCTATATTCATTCCCTTTATTGTTCCCTGACATATACAGGTGAGTGACATCCACTGGTGAAGCAGAGTTGCATTCACTTGCCAGTCAGCTCCATGGCAGCAATGGAACCACTCCAGGCAACCCCACCAATTAACTAGTTAGCACTTACATTAGAAGGGCCTGGGAATGTTCAGAATATTTAGCATAACTTAATCCCCCACCAATATTTGTTTGCACAATATAGGAACAATATTTATAAAGATTTAGTAACCTAAAACCATCTTAAAACAATGATATCTTTTCCAATGGCCTGTTCTAACTGTAGCAACCTTCTCCACTGGGGATTGACTGTGAGATGGCTGATCTTGATGCCACTATATGCACCCTTGTTTTCAACTCATATAACTCCCCTGGAGGTCAATTATCACACAGTACAGTCCCCAGTAGCAGGGCTATTAAGAGATCCTCTGCTAGCAAAGTATACAGTTATCCCATACTGGTATGTGTTTACAAAATCTTGTTATTGGTCAAACTATGTAAATTACATATTGAGAGAGAGACAGACAGACAGACAGAGAGAAATATATTGTGTGTGCGTGTTTATTTTGTGTCTCTTTCAATATAAGTACTCATGTGGCCCTCAGAACTGTAGCATTTCTGTATCTATATGTAGAAAAATTATAAAACATTTCAATACTCAAATTTAGATAGATAGATCTAAATATCTAGAAAATCTTATCTGTCTAGAAAATTCTAGAATAGTTAGCCAGTTAGCTAGCTAAGACCACAAAAGGTTTCACTCTTACTAATTTGGATCAATAAAGCCAAATTGACTAAATGGGCTTTGAAATACAGTCCAATATCTGTTCCGCTGTTTGAATTCTGAGTTATAATAAACATTTTAAAATCCATGACTACCTAGCCAATATGAAGTCAGCATTAACATATTACATTTAGTAGTTAATTGGCCACCACAGGAGAAAAATGCTAATAACACAACTAGAAACTGTGAGGTTAGTGTGAAGTTAAATTCTCTGGCTGATCACTGAAATGTGCGGGAGGGCGGCGAGGGGAATCGGCATTGGTACATCTCTGTTCAACTATAAGGAATCAGCAGAATGTGTTGTTATCCTAAAAGAAATTATCCTTCGAGTCAAAGACAGCTAATGCTCAAAGGACAGCCCTGACAAGGCACTTTAAACTCAGAGGGCCTAATCCCAAACTGGCAGAGGTGACTTCAGCTCCCATGGAAGTCTCGGGATCATATTCTTTGGTGATGTAACCAGAGGGTTAAATCACATATCAGACACAGTTGGATGAGAAAGTGGGTGTAAGTGGCCTAGTTTTCAGCAAGCTGGCATACTAGGTTGTGCAGAATGAGCGTAGATGACACATCAAAAGGGAAGAGCAGCTAACTGCAGACTGTCAGCTAAAGCACAGCTTTCCTTTATCTTACACCATCTTCTTGGTTGCTTTTCCATACGAACTCTCCTCCAGCCTCCTCAGCATTTAAGCTTCCCTCATTTTCCATGCCCAAGTGAATGACAAAACTCTCCAAGTTACGCTACTTTAACACTTACACTAGTTTTTGATGTCTGACATCATTGGTAGTTCTTATCTTAGCATGTGGTCCACAGCATAATAGTAATCGCTCGTTACATACCTATAATGCACTGGCTGCAAAACTGCAACCCCAGCAAAGTCAATGGGAGACTGGTCAATTGGAGACTGGTGGCTCAAAATAAAGACAATGAGGAAAATTAGGGAAATTATATCAGGAGTGTGCATTGCAGACCAATTCTGCCACCTCTGCTGATGCTGTGTAGTAGTTTACTCCACAAGCAGTCCCAGGATATCAGTGGGACTATTCATAAAGAAAGCAACTACTCAGCATGAGCCAAGGTGATGGCATCAGGCCCTCTAGGAATTGCTCTCCTCATTCAACATGAGTCACTCAAACTTTTAATCTGATAAATCATGTCCAAAAAATTTCCTATTCTGGCTTTGACTATATGCAACTTGCTTGTCCTGTGTTTACTATTGTTTTTCCCATTCAATTTACAAACAACTCTGTCTCCCTAAGTGTACCATGAAGCCCTGTGTATTGCATACTGAACACCACTGGCCCATCAATTTAGCATGACACAAATTCGCTCAGTGGAATGATGTTCTGCACTGGGCTATTGTCCACAAACCATTATTTGTGGAAAACAAACAAAAGGAGAACATCGTGGATACTTTTACACGATACTTTCCTGGTTCCTGAAAATGTGAGATAATGAATAAAAATGTTCATTACAGAATTATTCACTTTTCTCCATGATTCATGGCCCGGTAATTACCATGACCAGCCTAATAAAAACTGCTACAAAACGAAGGTCAACTAGCAGTTAGAAGTGTTCATTTTCATTTCAATGTATTCATCTCTGGCTCCTAATGGCCTCATTTTCTCCTATGCTCTTTAATAAATACCACTGAATTACAGGTTAAATAGCTAAATTAAATTATTGCAATTACAGCGTGCAGAGCACTGAAACTGGGTTTACCTTTCCCAGTTCAATTAGAGGGGAAGTTTCAACAGCTTGAGAATCCTGATTGCTGTCAATATACTGAATCACTTGGAATCTATACTGAAGCACCAGATATTTGATAACAGATCCAGTATTTTTTTATACCCCTCTTTCCTGCTTCCAGGAGAATGACTGGAGCACTCTCAGCTGAAATAAAATCAGACAACCAAAGTGTTTTTTTGGAAAGCAATCACAAAGCATAATTGATTTTTGACTGAAAAGAAGGAAGCCTTGAAGTGATGGGGGCGGTGCAGAGTAAAAGAAAAGACAATCTTCCTCTCCTAAATAGGGAGGAAAGTACATTTTAATAAATATGAATGCTTAACCTGCCACCGGCCTGCAATTATTTTACATGTACAAATTAAAGAAGTTCTGCATTATTTAAATATATTCCAGCGTTTGTTGATGTTGCCCCCTCCACAGGCTTAATTATTTAACATCCCTTATAAGAACGAATATCTTAATAATAAGGACGGTTGGAAGAGAAATTAAAAAAAAAGACTGTTTCCAAAAGATCCCATGACATGTGGTTATATTTGTTGTGGAAGAGCTCCCCCTTACTTTTTCATTTTAGTGTGTTAACAGAAACACCAAAAAATATATATCAAGGATGGGAGATTCTTTTCTGCAACGATAACAACACACAAGGCACACACACTTCAAATTCAATTAGACCCGTACCAGAATATTTCAACTTCTTGTCGTTTTTAACATCGGGAGAGAAAAAGTGTTTTTGGCTTGCACCAAATCAAGCCACATATTCCACATTGCACTTTAATGGAGAAATGATAATGTCACTGTGGGAAAACTAAGGAGAGGGACTGCTCTGCTCAATCATTCACAGCTTTTTATCATTTTTTCTTATAATGCCTTAGGGCAATGGGGAGGAGAGGAGCTGCTTTGTGCCAAGTCTGGGAGACATTTTAAAGTATCCCTAAAGCCGAAGTGAAAATTAGTCACAAAGAAAGTCGGGAGTGTACACAAAATTATGGACTTTTATTATCTCGGCCTTAATAAGACACCCAGCTCCATGAGTGTAATTCCCACTGAAGTCAACAGGGTGCAAGTCAGAGCAGAATATGGCTGACAGTGTGCAGCTGAGAAAGGAATTACCTCTCAAAGTCACTGAAGCAGAGGAAACTGGCTGGGATATTATTGTGAGGCTTGATTTCACCCTTTCACACAGAGGAATTCAAATTATCGCCAGATCCTTGGACATGTGAGGTCAAGACAGTGCAGGGTGACCAGATGTCCCCATTTTATAAGGACAGTCCCGATTTGGGGGTCTTTTTCTTATGTAGGCTCCTATTACCCCCAACCCCTGTCACGATTTTTCATACTTGGTGTCTGGCCACCTTAAGGCAGTGGAGCATAGAAAAGATTCTGCCATTTGGTTTTCTTGGAGATGTGTATGTGAAGCTGGCTGAGAAGATTGTTTACAGATTGCAACATTGTCTCCTATGGACTATACTTCACTGTTTGTTCTCCCTAGTGTGGCCCTTGCTGGATCCCTATTTAATTCCACAAGTTTTAAATTACAACTACTGATGATCTTCATAACGTACAGAGTGAAAGAGAGAAGATAGACCTGGGGGTTGTAGTTTTAAAATTTTTATTTCAGATTATGTTATCTAGGGAGAACCAGATTTGCAATTATATCATTTAAATTTTGGGGCAGGATCTCAGGTTCTGAACTTACTATATAATAATCATAGGCATGTGCAGCACATTTCGTTAGGGTGTGCAACCAGGGAGCCTCGACCTAGCCCCACCCTATCCACTCCCTCCAACTTCCCTCCCCCTGACTGCCCCCCTCAGAACCCCAACCACCCCTGCTGCTTGTCTCCTGACTTCCCCCTCCAAACTCCAAAAGGTTGAAGGATAGGAAAGAATATTACCAGGAAATCCTTGAAGACAGCAAATCCTAAGTAAGAAATCCAAGGGCTAAGTCGGGGTGAGGGAGAGCTAGAAGGGATGAAGAGGTCTGAAGTTCTAAATTTATCAGCCTTGACCCTCCAGGAAAACCTGAAGGGTCTGGTTCACCATCAACTCCTCATGAACGTAAGCGCAGGGTTTGCTCTGCGTACGCTGTTGTGAATGGAACCCTGCAGGGTTTGAACAGTTCTAGCCAAAAGTGCAGCAATGGAAATAAAATGAGTGTGTGTTTTGTGAGAGCTGACAAATGAAGTTACGTCTCTCCAACAGACAAGTGCATTCATTCTACAAGGTATGTTTCCACTATTTCCCTCCTAGGTCTGAGAGGGCGTCCTTAGTAGCTCAGGGCTGAATGGTCCATGTTCTGGACTTTCAGATCCTATTTGGAATCTGGCTAAAATGTGCGGGACGTAGGGGAAGTAAATGGCATGGGGCTTTTTTGTTTTTAGCACATTAAAAAATCTATTTCAGGGCAATTATGTCACCCAAGCAATGCAATCTTCATACATTTCTAGCTTTTATTACGTTCTATTGTACACAAAGTTCCTGACTTGTGTATTTAAATGAATGGTTTTATTTAAAGGTGAACTTGAAAGCTCCTTACCAGAGCTGGTCAGAACATGTCTGATGCAATTTCATTGCTGCCAAAGCTAAAATGTCTTTCAGAGACATATTGGTTTGAAGATTTTGCGAGCAGGAAAGAGACTTTTGCTCTCTGTGGCCTGGTGGTTGTGGCACTAAACTGGGATGTGGGAAACTCAGGTAAGGTTCAAATCCCTGCTTTGACTCCTTCATTGTATTCTGGGATGAAAACCTCTGCTCTGAAACAGGAAGCGCAGGGGTGCCGAGGCCCATGCCGTAGCCGCCCCTCCCCGCCCCAAATCAAAAAGATCAGGTTTTGATGCAAAAATTGACATTTCAACACAATTCCATTTTTGCAAACACATTCACAAGGCTTCGTTTTGTTCCAAAGTAGAATGAAAACAAATTTCCAAAAGTTGCTGTGAAACAGAAATACTGTCCCTTCAGTCCCCTCTCCTCCTTACCCATTAGGACCAGAGTCCAGGAGTGAAATCCTGACCCAACTGAAATCAAAGAGATTGGTTTCAATGGGGCCAGAATTGCACCCCTGGCTTCTGTGTTTCTTTGCAGCAGTCAATTCCATCATGAACACCTGAACCAGTAGAAGGAGCTGAATTCCTGGTTTATGTGCTAGGGATGACATCAAATGTAGCAGGGGAAACCTGAATCTTGAACTCAGGCATTGGCAAGAGAAAATACTTTGCAAATGACTTGATTTTTTTTAAAAAAATCTATATATTTGCATTGTTCAAATCTTCACGGATATTGTGTTAGTGATTTGAGATCTTAAAACTATTTTATCTAAATAAAAGAAAATTCAGATCACCTTCAATCATTTGGTCTAATGTTTAGCACTGAGGAGGCAAATAATGAAGGAATAGTGCTTGGATGTCTGTCGCTACTGCTGCCTTCAGGACGAGTTACACATACATTTCCACGGGACAGTTCACAAGACTAAAAGATTTCAACTGGTCACTGATTTGTAATTTGGCTACAATACTTTTAGCAGCAGAGATGACTGGTTTAGGATAGATGAACATGAGAAATACCTGCAGCCAGAGATTCAAATTCAGATCACTTTGAGTCATCCCCTGCTCTTTCAGAGGAAGATAACTTTATTCTTGACTGGGGGTTCAGGTGATACATTTAAAAAATCAGTTCTGATTTTGCTCTGTGTAGACACTTAAGCTCCCATAGCATTTTTCAGAACACATGGGTTTACCCAGATGTCCTCAGCCAAAATTGCATCTCCTCTCACTGTACTGTATACAGTGCTGTGTGAGATACTGGCCTCCACCCTAGTGGTAGCTACATTTCAGTAGTGTGGCATATTTACATTTGGAGAAGTACTTTAGGATAAAAGGTGCACTGACAAGGTACAATATTATCTTAAATCATATTATAAGCACATTCTAAAAATGCTAAGTGTGAATACCAGGGGATACTTTCAACCACAATTTGGCAATTCTTTTTTGTTTGTTTGTTTGTTTGTTTGTTTCTTGAGAAGGGCAATGGGAACAAAAATAATAATCTATCACAATACCTAACTTATATAGTAATTTTTGTCAGTAGATTTTTAAATGTGGATGCACTCTCCTTCCTCTGAACTGAATTAAAAAAAAAATTCTTCTAACCCTTGGATATTTTTTATTACTTTGGGCTATATCAAGTTTTGCTTCCATTCTCCATTTTTGAATGTAGTTGGAAATAGTTAAAATAAGACCCAGTAGAAGCCCCCAAAACCTGAATTGATTAAACCTTTTCTTTAAGCTAAAATTATTTTTCCTACTAAACCTCTAAACTTTCAGGGCCTGGTCAGGGCCAGACAAGGAAATATTGAGATACTATGAGAAAACTATCTCTAGCTCTACTAGTACCAGAAAATAGAAGAAAGCTCACCTACAATTTTAAGCTCAGTTCTGCAGAGCTGACAGTTCAGGTGATTTGGATAAATATTGACTGTAAACTCTTTAGGGCAGATATTGTGTCTTCTGTTGTTGTTTGAACAATCTCCAGCACAATTGGGATACTCATCCTGACCGGCGCCTACAGGTATGGCCACTATATAAATAATGCAGAAGCGACAAAGAATCCTGTGGCATCTTAAAAACTAACAAAAGTATTGAAGCATAAGCTTTCATGGGCTAATACCCACTTCGTCGGATGCATGCAGTGGAGGTATCCAGAGGCAGGAATAAATAAGGAGGCGAGGAACCAGGTTAGAGATAACAAGGATAGTTCAATCAGGCTGAACTACCTTGTTACCTCTAATCAGGGAGGATGAGGTCCTCTTCTAGCAGCTTGCTTGCTTGCTTGCTTGCTTATTTATTTATTTATTTATGCATGCATGCATGCATGCATGCGCATGGATCATCCTGTTCCAGAGCGCTTCCCACGATGAGGACATCAGTGTTACAGATCCCCCATTTCTGAATAACAAGTGCTGTGGTTGAATTGCCACTCCCTATTTCTTCCTGGCAAGAGAGTGGGCAGTTTCAACAGACTACAAACCAACCCTGACTGAGTGCAGGTGAAAGGGTGCCCACATTGCCTGATTCAGAAGCTGTGGTGAAGGCTGGCGAGTATCAGGGACAACTGTTACTTTAGGGCAGTCAGATGCAATTATGGATTGGAAGAGTAGCATGGAAGTGAGTAATAGTCACCAAGTGAGTGGAAAGGCCTGTGCGAAATAAACCCAGATATTAGTAATAAGTCAGTGGCGAGGTTACCAGGTTTATGCATTACATAAGATCCTGATTTTGCAACCTTTACTCATAATTCCCTCAATGCAACTAATCACATCAAAAAACACTATCCACTGGGGATAAGTATTGTGGAATTGGGCCAGAACCTCTTTCTCAGTTCTGCACAGAAACACCATACAAAGCAATGGATTTCTGATCTCTCAACAATCACTGGGATACACACCATGGATCCAACCTGTAGAGGCTGCTTCCCCAACAAGTGCAAGTTCATGAGTTCTCAGTGTCAGCAAGGCAAAACTAGCTCTCCTTAAACCGTTAATGGCCTTTTTTACTGACTTCTCATTTAGTCAGTCAGAATAAAAGCTGAATGGATCCCATGATTTGACTATAAACGCCACTAGAAACACATCTGTAGAACATAATGTTATTTATTTCTTTTTTTTTAACTCGCTGAAGCAGAAACTGTATCTCGTACACATGCTGGGAGAGGAACGGTTTCTGCTTCTGTATATTTTGACGTGTGTAGTTTACTACGAAGAGAGAGGTGGTCTGACCAGAAGCCTGCAATCTGGGAATTCTTCAGTTCTGTGCCCAGCTCTGCTAAGTGTGTGCCTCTGAACAAGTCACTTACATCAGTCTTCACCTCTCTTTCCCCACCTGTAAAATGGTGATAAACCTACTTACCCATCTCACCAGGGTGTTGTGAGGGTTGATTACACAGAATCAGCAAAGATGACCTGCATGTATATTTTCCAAAAGTTGTGAGGTTTTAAAGAGACATGATCTCATTTCTGAGCAGCCTAAAGATCTCATTTCAAAGATGAAAAGAAATAAAGAAATGGAGTAAACAAAAACCACTATTCCCCCCCACACACTTAATTAAAAAAAAATCACAAATCAACTGGATGCTGATTATTTATGAATCCTAAACCAGTCCAATATACATGTATAATAAACTGGTCTGGGGTGCTTTCCAAACAAACAAAAATGGCAACACACATTAACAAAAATATTTACTAATGAAATGACTAAGAAAAATGGGTGAACTACGCTCTGTGGCTGCCAGAGAGGCAATACATTACTTGGAAGTATTATTCTTGTTAAGGAGCCTGATAACGTTTTCTGTTCTTTATGCCTCATGTTTCTTCAGGAATACAACACCAATCCACTCTGGTCATTAGCATTTCTCAATCTCAGTTTACTACATGGGGCGGGGGTGGGGGGTGGGGGGGGGAGGAATTGCTCCTTGAAGCAGCAATCTCCTTGAGGGAAAGGCATCAAGAGCGAAAAAAAACCCAACAGCAACAGAGGGAGGAATATAGAACAAGTTTGTCTAACGGAGCCTAATGCACATGCTGCCAAAGAAATGGTGTCAATTGACAGAAGCTGTAAAAAGAATTACAGCAGAGCCCTCTCCATCTCACTGTTCGGGACAGCTGTCAGTATGGACAGAGATGTAGAGGAGAGGAATGGGGGAAAGGCAGAGAATGAAATTAAAACACTGAACAGAATCTGCTCCACCAAAAAAAAAAAAGTGAAATTTGCTGAACTACAAATGGACCAGGGGCCTGATCCAAAGCCCAATGAAATCAATTGGCATCTTTCTGACCATTTCAATGGACTTTGGATCATGCCCCAAGAGAGTTGTTTTTTTCACCTTTTCAATCACGCTTTGTATCCTGTACACACTGCTGTTAACATTTTTTGCATCCAAATCTCAAAGTTCTTTAAGAATATTGGTTAATTTTGTTCTATACGCTGCTCTCATTGCCGCAGCATCTGAGCATCTTGAATTAAGCCTCACGACACTGCCTGTGAGACAGGTGTTATTACCTTGCGCTCTCCCCACTACAGCTGTACAAATGGAGAGACACGGGGGTGAAGTGACTTGGCCGAGCTCACACAGGGAATGAGTAGCAGAAATGAGAAGAGAACCCAATCCTGCTTCCAGTTCTGTCTCTCAGCTGCAAAAATGTCTTTCCCATAATGACTAACTCAAGTTTATTGTTTACACCACTTCAGTCAGAAAGTGCTCGGGGCTCCTTGGGACAAAAGGTACTAAAATAAATTCTTATTATTTTATTATTATTACAGTTCACAAATAGAGATGTCACAGTAGTTGCAGAACAAGTTTTGGGTGACTGCCTCTGGTGAAGCTCACATGTCTTCCAGGCATCTATCCATGCTGTTACACAGTATTAAGGTGTAGATAGGGAAAACCAACTACCCACTCAGCACGGTGTTTAAGTGGCCTGCCAATTCAAGCTAATCACCAAGTTATTTACTTGCAGTTTATTAGGCCGAAACTGCCACTAGCCGTTGGCAGCCTCAAATATTTCCACCCTGCTTTCCTGGGGTCTCTTAAAGCACTGCTGTAATAAAAAAGCCATTTCTTCCAGGTTAGAAGCTAGAATTAACAAAGAAAAGCCAGTGCAATGCCAAGCCAAATTCTGGTCTCAGTTACAACCATGCAACCCCACTGATTTCCAATGAGCTTCAGCTGCAATGTGATTGTGCTGATATACCCGAGAGCAGACTCTGATCCACTGCTTTCACTAACAGCCGTAATTCTCTTATGCTTGTGAAGATTATAAAACAATAACAGTCAGACAAATATCAATCTCAATCAGTCTCATCAATAACCTTCAGTCTTGTTTCCATGACATCTAATAGAGCATACCAAGAGCAGTATCTACAAACCAACTATATTCTCCATGTCTATCTTAAGTACACCAGACCCTCGCTAGAACGTGGAGTTTGGGGTCCATGCACGGTACCACATTAACACAGGGACTGTGTTATAACAGGGACCGCATTACTATGGATTCCAATTAAAGTTACTAAATTTGGGATCCATGGCCACAACCGCACTATACATAAATTCGCACTATATAGACTCGCGTTCTAGTGAGGATCTGCTGTACTTAGATGACCTCCATCAGCGCAGTATCTGAGTACCTCACAATCTGTAATGTATTTATTGAATCCGCCCTCCTGTGAGATAGGGAAGTGCTCTTATCTCCATTTTAAGATGGGTAACTGAGGCACAAGCTCTACATGACTTTCTTAGGTCACACAGGAAACATGTAGAGGCACAGGGACTTGAATCTGGGTCTCCCAAGTCGTAGGGAATAGGGAATAAAATGCTGAAACCACATCTGTTTTTTAACACCTTCCACTATTCACCAATTAAAGTCAGGGACAAATTCTCAAATCCATCTATGATAGTTCTTGGTGCAGTTATTCTGCTCTCACTAAATACATGGTTTGGTTCTTCCACTGGGGTCCTCTGGAAAGGAGAGTTTTCCTTCCTTGCAGCTTTAAAGGACAGTGACTAGTTTCCTAAGGCTGCCTTTCCCACAGATTGGGTCTCAGGGTGTACTGCTTTTCTGGGTGTCTGGTCCCATCACCATCCTCTTCCAAACTCACTGATATAGCATATGAGGAGAACAGAGTATCACAGTCATGATTAACCATACAAATCTAAGAACAGAATTCTGCCCTTAGTGGATTCCCATTGAAGACAAGATTTAAGCTTTCTGATGCAGAGCCACTAATTCTAGATATACTATGTGCTTATATACAGTTATTGATGCCTCCATACCACTTGCACTGCCATCAGCATGGAATTCCAGCATTCACTGAAGGTCATGTACACTATTCATAGGAAAGCCTTGGAGAGCAATAAAACAAGAGATGGAACAAAAAGATTCTGATTCATAATACACTGGTACCCAGTCAACTGACCACATTCAGGAACTGTCTGCAAACCAGGAAAGGCCCCTGCACTGCAAACTCCAGATCCAGATCTGGAAATCCAAACGAAGAACTCCTCACAGACTGTTTGTGTCTGGCGATTTGATTTGGCCCAGTGGAACAGGTAAACAGCTGCCAAACTCAAAAAGGTAATTTTCTTTCATAGAATCATAAAAGATTAGGGTTGGAAGAGACCTCAGGGGGTCATCTAGTCCAA
Source organism: Dermatemys mawii (assembly GCA_007922305.1). Taxonomy (NCBI): domain Eukaryota; kingdom Metazoa; phylum Chordata; order Testudines; family Dermatemydidae; genus Dermatemys; species Dermatemys mawii. Next base: position 74,312,806 of record ML677332.1, read on the forward strand.
CTCCCTGCTCAAAGCAGGACCAACCCCCAACTAAATCGCCTTCATCTAAATCATCTAAATCTTCATGCTCTTACTATAGTGACCTGAGAGCATCTCACTTGGATTCCAAACCAGACAACCAAACACAATACTGCCCTTAAGAGAATCCACCCAATGCAGTGGACACTATGCCAGGACTCTGACAGGAAAATTCCGGTCCCATTAAAGTCAGTGGGAGTTTTGCCATGGACTTTGATGCGGCCAAGATTTCACCCTGGATGTTTAGTGAGTGCTCCTCCCACACAATGCAGACATAACCAGGAAATTTCACAGACATGTAACTCACTATTGAGTCTCACTAGCTTAATTTGGAGAGTGGTAATTGTGTTCACAACATCCACAGTTGAATGTATTTCCATGTCCGGAAAGGACAGCTTAGAAAAGGGAGAAAGGGAAAGGAGGTCAGAGGGGAGATGAAAAGAAAAACTTGTTTTGAACTAATAAGAAGCTATTGTTAGAGAGTGGAAGGCCTAGCATTTATTTCAGTCCACTCTAAGCCTAACAATCACTTTGTGGAGTACATTGGTAGGGGGCAGTTGAGATTATAGCATAGTTGAATGGAATTAAGTGGCACATAATGGGCAGGGACAAACTGAAAGGGTGAATTTTGTCCCCAGAAGGGGTGGTAACCCTAACTCCTCAGGGTAGGAATGCAGCTCTGCTCTTCTTTGCTGCTCAGTTCCTTAGAAGCTACAAAAGAGTTACAAGAAACAAAGGTATTTTTCAAAAATACAGTTAAGTAAAATTAATATTACAACACAAACAAATGCAAAAGAAATCTCTTCACTGCTCTCACATACCTGGAAATATACTTACATTGCCGTGCATATAGCAGGTAAATGGAAGGTCACCATGGAAGTCCTGTTCATTTTTTGCAACTTTTACGGTGCGGCAGCAGCACAGAAGCCGGTAGAGGATGAGCTTTGGAGAGCCTAATACCCACACTGTCCTGAAGGGTTAGGGTTACGGCCATCTCTCTTTTTCTCCCTAACACATATATGTGCATCCCCCACAAAAACAGACAATAGCCTGCCATACATTTAACTTTTTACTTTTGGCGATCTGTGATATAGCTTTTCAATTAAATGCACTATATAAATGATGATTTAATCTAAAATATAAATGTAAAGCCCATTTCAAGAATAAATTTCAAATTGCTAATTATCTATTAAATTAGACTTCTTTTTTAGTCACCCTCCAGAACATTTTAACAGCACATCATATATCCTTTACTGTGACTTTAAAAAACAAATCCTGTCTGCTCTTTCTGAACACTGATGACCCTACCAGTTTTCAAAAGCCTCTGCCCTTTTGTTCTTGGCCAAAATTTCTCCTCCTCACCCTGAGATGTACATGGCTGCTATCTCAGCAATGGTTGTATTAGATGGGTGAAGAGAATCTGCTTTGTATATAATGTATAAAGCTGAGATACTCTTGAAGTGAGAAGTATTACAGAATAGGTACTGTTTGTAATTATGGCTACATAAAGAGAGAGAAAGAGAGTGTGTGAGTGTGAGATGGTTGGATACTATAAAACATTGTCCTGGAATCTGCCTCTTTCACAAAACTGCATGTAGGGTGACCAGAAGTCCCTATTTTATAGGACAGTCTCGATTTGGGGGACTTTTTCTTACATAGGCTCCTATTACCCTCCACCTCCTGTCCTGATATTTCACGCTTGCTGTCCGGGCACCCTACTTTGCATGCAATCAAGTTTTACTAGCAAATCCCAAAATTACAGGCACATTCATTTGCAGAAGCCAACTTCGAGATGTGCATGAGTTCCTGTGCCAAAAGTGCTTGTGCACTTGTCCAACCCACCAGTAAAATCCCAACAACATGAGCCCAATTTTCCGTGAAGTCTCACAGCTTGCATTGACTTAAACCTGAGGACTGAGCACCTCTGAAAATCAGGCTGTGTGCGACTCATCTGACTTTTGATAACTAACCAGCACATCTCGATTGATGAATACTAAAGATCAAATCCTCACAGAGAACTATTTGCAATCAATGCATGGAGTTTTTTTTTTAAAATGATATTACTTTGTCAAGTACTTCTGAATGACAATCTGAAGATATTTGTTTACAGCTCACTCTAAAGTCCCTCGATAAATTGTTTGTTGTTAACTGGTCACTCAGCTTTAAACGTGTATGTGTGTGTGACTATAAACTGCATTTGGCACCTAACATCTATCTATTGACAGATAGCTATATCTCAGCAGCCTGCTCTGTGAGCCTCTGCAGACAAGGAATGGGGAGCACACTTTTATCAAACTAGCATCTGTTTTCAATTCTCATTTATGGATGTGGAATCCTTTCAACTGGACATTAATCATTCTCAACAGCAGCAATTAGATACTTGAGACACATCAGAACAAATCAAATTAGCCCTATTTATTAAAAAAAAAATCTAAGAAGTGAATAAAAAAGGCGATAGACCATCCTGTGTGTAACAACACAAAAAGAAAATTAAGACACTGAATCTCAGGAGTCTGAAAATTGTCAGGTGCTATTTTCAAAGCCTGAATGATAATCAAATAGCAGAGGGGTTCTATTGTAGAATGCCTGGTGGATTATTTTAGCAATAAGATATAATTGAAAGGATTAACTTGAATGTAATGTTTCCCTTCCAAAAATTCCAGGAATGCTGAAATGACTCTCATCTGCACTGGTATGACTCATGTTCTTAATACTGGAACTTAATTTTTACTTCTGAGGAATTCGGGTTTAGGGAAACATTGCCACAGAAATACTCATTCAATTGACAAAGGAAAATCGCTCTTTTAGTGTGGTTAAACCCTAGGAGTCACATCTTTGGAGAATCTGGCTTGGCTTGGATTCAGATAATGGACATCCCGTACACCAATAAGAGAGCATCTGCTTTTATTAGAATGGAAAAACCAAGCAGGATAGATCACTGTAATGAACTCAAATTTCTTCAAGCAGACCAGACAATGTGACTTCCTACTGCTGAGTTTGTCTTGCCTGAGATAGCAGGCTCCTGTCAGCAGGTAGCATGGGAGACCCACCCTGAGCCCTTGGAAATAAACATCTTTCACAATTTCAAGAGGAACAGGATGGTGCCCAAGTCAGTCTGATGTCAGGCATGCAGTTGCTTGCCAGTCACCATGAGTTAATAAAAAAATCATAAATGAAACCAGGAAAAACACAATAGACATATTTGTAAGGAAAAGGAAAAAGAAAGAAGGAAATTTCCAGGCTTAGATAAGCTACGTTATGAGCTCCTGTTACCAGTACTAATATGTACCTCAACAATTCTTAGTTGCCTTTACATTGGAGGCCAAATCTTATGTATCCAAGCCATTACACTATAGACAATGGGAATGCTAATGAGTCCTGCAAGCATGATTTGGTTCTCTATGGGCACACATCCAGCCAGTGCATCAAGATTCTGACCTCATGTTCCCATTTGGAAAGTCAGGCCCATGCCTGGTAGTGCACGTATCTGGAAAGTTTCACCCAGCGGAGCATCATATTGGAGGCAAGCCCATGTGCCATGCGAATCTGGAAATGGAATTTTGCCCTCTGCTATAAAGGAATTTGCTGATGCTGGAGTCTTCTCTCTTATCAGTGCCCATACAGAGCTGGGCTTGGGCAGGGAGGGGAGAATACACCCTTTTGAATTAAGCAGTCCATCCTCTCCTCTTCCTTGAGTAACCACCAGTCCAGTCACCTCCCATAACAATTCTTTCCTCCTGCTTTCCCAGCTCGCCATACACCTTTCTGTAATAACAACTGGAATAAGATTTGGGGTTAGCCCATCTAATATTTATTGCTCTCTTGTTTATTTCTTCATAAATAAAAAACATTGTTACCTGCACACAGGTCCAACACTGTCTCTGATATTTCTTAAAAGCCCCGAATTGGAAATAGCCTCAAGTCATGAAGAATTAAAGCAATACAATCCAAAAGGCCAGCACGTGATAAGGCATATCTAGAGATTGCCACTGCAACATACAAAATTCATGTATGGTTTTATGTTTAAAATTCCCTGATTTGGAGAAACTATATCAGCTAGTTAGATGTAGCTATAAATAGGATCGCCTGTGACATTAATCACAATAATTTGGCTACATGACTACCAGTGAAATTATGAAAGAGACAAGTAACTTGCAAAGCAGAGCCCAAATCCATTCTAAACATTCATCAGCAGGGGGAAAATGTTTTCCCCGTTTACTGCAACCTCATGAGAGCATGTGGTACTGGAGTCCGTATTTTTTTCTTTTTGTTAAATGTGACTTTAAAAAATATTAATCTGTTCCTTAGTTTAATTTCATCTGTACCATCAGCCAAGAGAAATACACTAATTTATAAGTTGAAGTGAGCCTTGAGATAATGTCACCCACCATTCATCCAAATTTGTCACTAGCATCCCATTAAAGCTGTAATTATTTTTTAATTAAAACTAAGGAAACTGGCATGCATGTGCCTACTTTATACATCTGTTATGGGTTAAAATAGCTTTTAAAAAATGTTTTTTTAGACCGCAGTCTTTTGTGGCCATGGCCTATGCCAAAGAAAACGCAAGCTTGCTTATTTTCTCCATGGGGCGCAACAGCGCCTGTGTGTGCCTGAACAGATTCGACTGGCCGTGAAAAGAATTCTAAATAAAACACAAACATGGAATTTGGCAATGCCACAGAAGCAAGCTTAAGACTAATTCCAGCATGCGGACGGCTCTCACACAGCAAGTCTGGCTCCATTATAAATGAAACCAGGTTCTGTAAAATATCCAGTAAAGTTTGAGTTCAGATTTAAAGGGACAGTACTCTTATTCCAGTTTTTTTTATTTAAAAATCTTATTAAAGACGCTCATGCTGGCTCAATAAATCTGCATGTTGTGAGCTGTGTTTTCTTTCAGGTGATACTTCCATTTAAAAAAAATTAAAACAATTTCACTGTGGGACTGACTTTTGAAGAGGAGGTTCTGAAAAATTTGTTTAAAAATAATGCAGGGAGGGCAAATAAAAAGAAATTTTCCTAAGATGAAAGAAACCAAGGAAAGTGAAGGGAATAGTTTTTTTAAAATATATATTAAAAAGATCCCTAAAATAGGAAATTCCAGAATAAAAATGAGTTGTGGATTAAGTGCATGGGTCATTCAATACAAGTCAAGCAGGCCATTGACAGAAGAGCTTGTTCTAATCACATATCAAAGCAACCATAATGATGACTCATCATGGGCTGTTGGAGGGGGGTGGAGGTCTGTCTGTCCGTCTGTCTGTGTGCAGTATGCTCCAGCATTCCCATGAGAACGACAGAGGAGCAGAGTGAGTGGTGCAATCTCCAGGGGAATACAATCACATGGGCGACCTTCCTCTAATAATCTCAGTAGACGAGATTGTTTAACCAGAGATAACAAGAAATCTCTGAAGAAAGGGTGGCGGTGGAGAAAAAGAGCTACCCGCAATATAAACAACCCCTGACAAAAGATTTATTTGGTTTTGCCAATTCTGATGTAATAAAAAAAAATTAATCATTGATTATCATCTCAGAGGGATGTGCAATGGTCCTGGCAGACTTACTGGGAAAGGATGGAGAAAATTATACAAGGCAGTCTTCAACCCGACATTAAAAGGCAATGGTTCTTTTCCCAGTACATCTTCATTTTCCCTCAAAGATCTGGATGACGCTATGTTGTGGCATTCTATAATCACAAAAAAACTACTCTCAACTGCCCATTCGCAACCCAGATCATCTGCCTGCTTCTTGAAAAGAAGACTTGCTGGCCAGTGGCCACTGAATGTTTCAAGAGATTGTGCTTTTAAGAATGTATTGACTTAATCCTAATGATCTTTGACAACGATGGTGAAGAGGATGAATTAAGAGAGCTCTGTTGCCTCTCATTTCAATAGCATCTTTTACCCTACCCATTATGGCAAAGCCCTGCAGAATGTAGAAAGATGAAACCAGTAGGGTTCTACAGAAATTTAATACGATTCTATCAAAATTATTCTACAAGCCTACTGAATGTAATAGCAAATTATATCCATGCTATAGAGCTTTATTAACCATACTACAGAATTTTATAACAGGGATATTATTTTAATTCAATGAAAAGGTTTAAAAAATTTATAGAATGGGTTTATTTTTCTATTAAATTCTATAGGACTTCTGCACAAGCGTAAAGTTACTTATTTTAATGTTTTCCTCACTATAGGCAAAACCACAAACATCCTGTTCCCAGCTCAATCAACAGTAGACATATTTTTATAAAGGATTTGTATTAATTAATCAGTAAACACCCAGACCCAATTTTTAGACACCCTTTAAATGTTAAACAGTGCTAGGTCATAATACGTGCACTTATTCGCTCCCTGTTCTACTGGAGGGAGGGAAAAAAACAGAAAGACCTTTTAGAGGATGTGAACTAAAATAACAGTAGTTCTTTTAAAGATGGAGTATATGTAAGCAGGTTTGCTGCTATTTTAAGATCATATTCAGTTCTGTTAATTTTATTTCTTACATAACTTATTGTTAATCTTTTTAAATGACAGATCCTTCCTAACCATATACTGGTTCTCATATAAAGCTATATACTTTGTTGGGTTGCACAGGTGAAATTCACAGCTCACATAAACGGGTGTAACACCACTGAAGTTGATGGAAGTGAAAAGCACTAAGGCACCTCTCAGGAAGACACACTCACAGGACTAAGTACCACATGTGCTCCCCCTATTGTCACCAAGAATTCTACACACAGTCTGATGGCACTGTATGATCATTGTTCTCCCCGGCTCATGGAGGCTACTGCATTGCTCAGCGTTAGGGCAATGAAGTGGGTACTCAAAAATTACCCAGAATCCTCCTAAAGGTGAATGACTAGAGGCTTACTGAAACCCAGGAAATAAACAAAAGGCAAGGGTATACTTTTGTGAGCACTGAATCATCTTTGGAGTGTTTTAAAAATAGATTAGAAGAACAGTTCTATGCTAAAATGGACTATTTGCATTCTGAAAGAATTATAACCGCTCAATTCAAGACACAGGCAAAGAAAACAAAATAATCTGTCAATGTTACGAAAGTTAAAGAGTCATCCACCCATACAGAAGGAGTGGGATTGAAGGACAAAAAAAACAAAGGGCCAATTCCCTCCCCTTACACTCCACTGGGACTATTTATGTGAGTAATCAAGTGGGAGATGGCCCAAAATAAGGAAGTGGTGTTTAAACAAACCTAAAGGGTGCAGGTGTGTTGTATACATCACTTCTCTCTACCCACAGACTCCTCAGGTTCTTATTAGCAAAGAATAATTTTAAAAGTAGTTTTATGGAAAGATTCCAAATGCCCTCGTCTCCTCAGATACTCAGCACCTGCATTAACCTCATTCCAAAAGTCCCAGGGCCTCTGACTCTTACAGCTGAATTCATAAAAAATGTAAGCCTTCTCTATGTGGGATTTTTGCCTGCTCCTTTCCAAGTACACATTTTACTGATTCATCAGACCTTCCTTCCCCAATCTCTGCTATGGTGAATGGCCTTGTCTTTAATACACAGGCAAGGACACTGGTTTAAAAAAAGAAAAGAAAACAAGAAAGCAACATCCACAGGGCAGAAAGAACAGGATTACATAAGGGACATGCCACACTCCAGTGCACTAGATACACTTATGTGTTACAAAAATGTATGGAAACCACAGAGCAAATAAAGAAGCAAACAAAAATGTATACTTCAAATATGTACGCAGTCATTTATCTATCAAAAGAAGTGCCATAAGTATCTCAGTAAGTTCCTTTGACTTCAGTGGAGTTAAACTCTGGCACTGTGGTGGGGAATCTGGCACAGCTCCTTTAAAAAACTAAAAGGTTCACAAAAAAATGTGTACTTACCAATGCTTTTCACACTGGTTTGTGAGCCAAACGGCACAGGCTTGATAACATTTATCTCAATGATATTTCATAGATTAGACTACCTGCCCTTGATTGTGAGAGATATGTCTACACATAGGACACTAATCCTCCTCACTGAGTCTGAAAAGCCTAATTAGCACATTTCCTTACACACACACACGCACACATATCAAATCGAAAGTGCCAAGAAAAGCAATGACAGAAACCATTTCTGAAGGGACAGAATAACTCAGTGCTACACATGCCAGGTGAAGCAATGCAAGCAAACAGTTTGGCTTAGGCTACATACAAATGAATGGGATTTTACTGAGAGAAATAAAGAATAATTGCAAACATCTACAGCTTGTGTGTCTATGTGTCTAAAAATCTCAGTGTTAAAAAAAACTAACAAAAAAAACCAAACCCTGTGCACTGCACAGCCAAATGGCAAGCCCAGTAAATGCAGAGAGGCAGTGAGAATCCTAATTTGGTCCTTTGTTTCCTAACAGATTATTGTTTCACACAAGCCTTCCTCTGTTCATGTTTTTAATATTCTTTATGACGTGTTTACAAAGAGACTGGCTGCATTTAGGGAAAGAGTGGAGAGGTACAGGGAAGATAGTGCCATCAAACAGTTCATCTTACAGCACAAATTATCCACAGTAGTTACCCTGTTGCTCCTGCTGCAAAATAAAGTGGATCCCTTCTTCTTTGTTTAATAAGAATGTGCACAATATTTCAAGTAGGAAAATATGTCTGCTTTTGCTACTGGCAGTGGAGGTGTTTCCTGATACGATTTCTGTGTGCAGCTATGTATTCACCTGAGCTCCACCTACATTCCTATTAGCAGGGGCGTCCTCTTTTTATTTTGGGTCTCCTGGAAAGTATGGCATGAGCCCCAATTTGCAGAGAAGAAAGCCGAAGTGTAAATGGGTTTGTTTGTAAGTGGGTCTTTTGTCAGAGCAGCAGCAACTCTCCCATCAGCGGTGCTGCTTCCTAATCCTTCTTACTCTCATTCAAACTGACGTCACTCCCAAATAGTAAATGATTCAAGAGAAGAAATTTGGGGGTTATTTTTATTGTGACCGATGAGATGCCACAAGAAAGAACTCTTTTAAAAAAGGTGGGCCTGAAGGAACTCAAAGGGGTCTCCTTTAGTTACTTTTAACCTCACATCCCAGTTTGCCTTTTTCAATAGGCTTCTCACTTGATACTGACAACCTGTAGTCATGATTTAACAAAGACTGGTCACTAAAAAATACAAATCCACCAAACTTACTAATCGTGTTTACCTGCTCTGAAAACATTTTTTCCTAAACAAGCCATCATTTACCATATGCTGAGCCCCTCAGTAATGGGAAATACATCCATTCCCATAAACAAATTTAAAAAACACCTCCATCTATCTTGTTCCAATATTTTTAAATTTAATCATGGCCAGAGAACTGCTGGTTAATAATTAGCCCTTCCCCAGTCACTCACACACATACACCCTTTAAAAATGCAAAATCTAGCCCTCTATTTTAATATTTCTGATGTCAGTGACCGGTGTCAGCTCTCCCCATACAGTAACTGCTTTAAAGCACTGCATATAGCACTGCATTAAAAATTAATTACACATGCTATTTTATTGATAGTGCATAATGTAATGAGCACCAGCTGTGCTAAACATCCAAACTCCTTTTTAAGACAGCTATAAAAAAAGAAAGAAACTGCACTTCCAAATGCTTCTCCTGTCAGAGGAGAAAAACAGCAACATCTTGTATGGATTTGAAACAGAATTCTTTGATTTAGCTCTACATTTGGAACGTTTGAAGAATTCAGACTCTCGGGCTTGGTGTAGTGGTATGCAATCCAGTTAACTCTCTAAATGTTGGAGCCATTGTTTCTACTGTAGTCAATATTTCTCCGAACCCCTTTTGTCTTGAGACTACTGGATCCAGTTCCACCCGTTAATATTGCAATTAAGCACCTTTATTTTTCCTTGGATGTCTGGAAATCGCAGGCATCTAGTTTTAAGCAACTTTAAATACCCCTTTTGCCCCATTGGTTCTTAACTTTACATAATTAGGACTTACTAAGTTATACTGATAGGGTATCTTTCTAGAACAAAGCCCAAGCCTCACCTATATTGCCAGCACCGCTGCCCTAGGGTGTGAAGCACCCTAATTTTAGCTGCCTCTGTGCTGTATTATAGTTTCCTGATCATCTCTTGATCTTTATTAAAAATAAGTTTATGATGAGGTCTAGTCTGTGGCTGGATATGAGATAGATAGATAGATAGATAGATAGATAGATAGATAGATCATACTTTAAATACTGCACAAAGTAAATTCTTCAAAATGTATTAAATATTTAATTAAAATAAGTAAATAAATATAAGTAATCAGTGACTAATAGAGATGTCACTTCTGAGCACAAATTTTAGTCAGTTCTGCTCTAGCGCGAATCATTTTTTTTCACAGTATAATGAGAAGAAATATTTGCAAATGATTTTAATGTAGTTGTAGCTCTTTGTCTGCATTCACACACACACACACTCCCACACACACACCCACACCCACACACACCAACTCCTCTTTCTATTCTCCAAAAAAAAGGGGGGGAAGTGGATCTGAAATCTAATTTGGATGGATTTTTTTCTTTTCAGATTCCACTCAGTAAGAGGGGGAGGAGTAACATACAGCCATTGCCCTGGGACTTGATGAGTGAGAAGGCTTTTGCAGGATGAGTTTGCATTCTCCATTCTGATTATTGTTTTGTTTTCCATTGATCTTCCAATGTTAATAAAACCCAGTCTGATATGAAACAAAAGCTTGCTTGCTTCTAGTATGAAATGTGCAGAACACATACCATATCATTAACATAAAAGTTTTTGAAATAATGTTGCTTTCTAGACAGACTATATTAATTGCATCAAGCTTTTTACAGCAGGGTGGTTTTTTCTAGCACTTCTCATTGGCTGACTCAGGTTATAAACCAACACAAAATTAATAGTATGACATAACTAAAGGAGAAAAAAATATTCTACTGTTAAAACCTATTATGTACTTGCAGGTATTTCTTTTAACTTTATTGTCACTTTAACCCGTGCCAAGAAAACACCAGACTAGTTAAATAATACAGTAAGCAAAACTTTTGTAGCAAAGTAAATTGATGTTAACTTTACAAGATTACTAGGTAATTATTAGAATGTTTTAATGACTAATATGGCCAATTCCTTAAATTAAAGGAAAATTGTTCTTACCATGTGATCTAGGGCCCCATGGCTCCTCTGTGTTAGACCTTGAACCGCACAGTCCAGCCCGTTAATAGCTGCTGTCAATGCCTAAATGCTGTTTTTAAATATGCAACTGAAGTATTACAATAGCTTTCTACCTCGTTATAGATATGTCTGTGTGGGAGGGAAGCTGTTTCACTGATTTATTAGATATATGTATATTAGATAGATTTAATTATTTTTTTATTTGTATATAAAATATACTCACAGGGCCAGTGCCAGTGGATTTAGATCAGACCCATATGAACACAAGTACAATGGGTAAATTAAAGACCCATGTTGTTCCAATGTGCCTTGCAATGTACCAGCTGCAGTTCCATTTATAGCGCTTTTGGACTGTACCACCTTCAGGGCAGGGACCTTTTGTGTTTCTACAGTATGTCGTAAAATGCCATGTATTCTTGGGCTGAGATTTTCACAGCCCATTTCTCTTTTATTTTAATGGGAATTGAGCATCCCAGTTTTGTAGACCTCTTTGAAAATCTCAGCCTCAATGTTCAATATTCATAAATCAGAGCTTGAAAAACAAGCCTGCATTTATAGTGAAGATGTGTTGTGAAAAACGGCTTCAGTGAAAGTTTTCCAGTGTGTCTGTATACACAAACATAAATATATTTTACATAGAATTATGTCACTCAATAATCGTTCACGTCTTTGTTATGTATTTTATAGTTAAGCTAAGCTGTCAGAATTAATTTAAACAAAATAAAAAAGAAGATTAAAAAAAGCAGTCTGATCTGGCAAGACACAAAGCAAAGTGAATTTTGTGCCCATTTATATTTTAGATCCAAGCTATACAAACCCCTGAATTTCATGACTCTTTTCCAACTTCTAATTAAATAGGCACTAAAAACGTTTAAAACAAGAGTGCCCAACTCAATAGGCAGAAGCTTCTGAGGCCCAAAAGACACTGCAGCAGTTATATGTGTAGATATTAAAATAACAATATTTTAATATGTAGGCTCTGACTTGCTAATTCTACCTCCTGTGTTGACTTATACACAAAGAAATTAACAAAAGCCTAACAGAATAGGCAACTAGCAACCAAAAAGCACACACCACAGCAGAACTTCCATGGCATCCATTTGTTGTGGTTATTATTGACTACACTGAATATTATCAGCATCAAAATTTCTACAACGCACAAACAGCCTGAGATGATGCAGGATGAATTCCCATTAGCACAACTTAACAGTGTGTGGTATACAAGACAAATCCTATCTAGGACCAAATTTTCAACAGCAGCTTTGACATGTGGGCACCCATATGCAGCCAACAACTCAGGTATGCTGCCACAAATTGCACAAACTCCTAAGGACCTGATTTGTGAGTGGCAATCAGAGATCCTTGGTGCCCACAGATGCACCTGCAATTGCTTGCCCTCAGATTTAGAGAGGTTGAGGCTACACTGAAAAATGTGAGGTCCTTACTAAGCATTTAAGCAAGAGCTGAAAAATACAAAAAGGTAAGAAATGGAGGGGTGAGGAGAGAGGAGGGAAATGTTAATGGCTTTTGTTCAAAGAATGAAACAATTCCTCGGAAACAGGAACAAGTCTGACAGAATAAAGAGCTAATCAAGTCAGGGACGCAAGCAGATCCCTAAAGCTGGAGTAAGTGACTCTCCAGTGTAAATGGTTATATGAAGAGGAAAGAAAATATTGAGATCATCACTGGTATTATTATACAGTCAACACAAAGAGGTTCTTTTTGTTTCGTTTCCACAAAACATGGTGTAAGAAAGACCTTGCTCTATGTTCTCAGAGTTATACATGGAAGACAATAAAGGGTTAAGTAGATGTGAGCCTCCTTTCCAAGGGGAGAAAATGTTTCTTTCAAGCAGAACTTGACCAACTACTGTCATAAACACTTAGCGTGTGCTTTGATATAACCTACTCTCTAAGTGCCATAGACTGTAGCAGTAATTATAGGAAGCCATGATAACAGGTCTATCTCCCCACAAAGCTGGCATCACTCTTTTAGCAAATAGATCATTCCAAACACTAACAGTGCACAACTATAAAATCAAAGTACGTACAATAGAAAAGCCTCGAGTTTCAATGTGCTGCAATGAGTTAGTCCTTCCTTCCCTTTCTATTTGTAGTTAACTGTGTTTGTTTTAGAAGCAATAGGAAATAAGAGTATCACTTCATTGTTACAACTACCTACATATGAAAGACGCCCGGGTCTATTCTATATTTTTTTGAAAAGAGAGGGGAATAGAAAATATGAGCTCACCTCCACTATGTTTTACTGGTTACGGGGTGGGCGGGGGGTGTGGACTCCCTATCCTCACACACTGTGTTAATTGTTTATAAGGGCTTGATTGTATTAGTTTTATGACAATGTCAATCCACTGAAGCCAATGAAGTGAAGCCAAATTAACAGAGTGCAGGATCAACCCCATCGAGAAAGCAACCTGTTTATAGGGAACTCGGATACAGTGCGACTTCACGTATTGCTGGCAGACATTATTTGAATGCTTTGCACTGGGCAATACGTCATGCTGGTTATAGAGAGTTTGTGCTTAGAGCAAAGTTGGTACACTATGGGCCCAATCCAGCATCCACTGAAGTCAACTGGAGTCTTTCCATGGACTTCAAGCTTTGGATCAGGCTCTAGGAGGACATTCTGCTGTGTATTTTTAAACCTCCTCTTGAGAACTCTTCGTCCTTCAAGACTCAAGGTTTAAAATACTTGCAAAACTTTTGATCTCTGTGTATCACATTAAATTTGAAGTTCCTAACTTTCTCCCTCAACCCTAGTATCCCCCAGTGAAAGACTGCAGACATTTAAGGCAATACAATCAGGTATTCTCCAAAGAAACTGAATCATAGGGACCCCGTCTTGATATACAGTCACTGTTATACTGTGGTAGGGTTTTATCTGCACATGCTACAATGAAAAGCTGTATGCAAGCAAGCTTATGCTGGCCCTTTCAAGAGGTCTTCAGGAGTTGGCCCTGATGACTCACTTCTCACTCTGCTCAGTCCTTCCTGACTGTCCAAATTCTGCAGTCTTTATGCAGTATTTACTCAGCATTATCCTGTGAAACTCCAAGTAAGTTTGCCCAAATAAGGACTGCAGAATTTGGCACACATGGAAGTTTTGCCTGTGTAAGCACTTTAGGATTTTGCCTTAGCTGAATTTTCTTTTAGGCCCTTCCCAGTTTCACCTCTAACCCTCTAAATTTACCACAGGCCTGATCCCTCGACTAAGCTGCACTCAGATCACCCACTGATTTCAAAGAGATCCCTGGGTCTGAAATGGCAGGGTCAGGCATCAACTCTTTAGTTAGTCACATGTCAGTGTCCTCCCTGGCTACCTGGGTTCCACTAATTTCCACATTGTCTTTCCTTCATGGCAGTGACAAGACTCAGGGTATAAGAAATGAAGACCAAAAAAAAAAAGTTAATGAGGAACATTTTCTCAGGGCCAGGGAGAAAAAGTGCACGGAACACATATATCCCGCATGCACATGGACTCTGAGGAAAGCCCTTAATACAAATGATTAGGAAAAAAAGACCTCAGATGTTAAATGTTATCCAATTAAGCTTAAAATAAACAGCCCAAAGAGATGAAATCTTGATGCCAGGGTATCACATTATATGATTCTCAGACATTTGCTCACAAACAGACCAGAAGCGGCCGGTTGTGACATCTGAAAGTGGGTAGATGAGGGGGTCGAGGGGAAGGAATGGACTCACACCCCTTTCCCCACTCCCCGTCCTCAGTGATGAGGGAATGTTTACATTTTCACTGCCTCCCCCACACAACCCAGCGAAGACGACTCTCCCACAGTAAAGATGACATCACTTGGCAGCACTACTGACCTTCAGATAGCACAAAAAAAAATGTTTCTATTACCTGACAACTGACAATGACATCCAAATGTGCCTGAAGTCTCAGTCTGAGTCTCAGTCTGAGTCCCGCCAACTGAGACTGCACGTGCACCACAGCAGGGCAGGCTAAGGCAGGGCGGGAGAGAGGCCAGTGCGCGGAGAGGTGACGTGATCACTGATGTGTGAGGGTGGGAGGAGGCAGCTATGGGAGCCCCCGGCAGCTTTGCAGGCCTGGACGGCCCTGGAGAAAAAACAATAGAAAAAACTGTCAGTCGGATCTAAGTTTCAAGGGACAGAGGACGCATCATCAGGGAAAACAGAAGGGGCAGAGGGCAACTAGGCCTAATTCGCTACATACTTGTATTTAACTAATTTATGTCTCAGGCTGAGACTGGGGTGGCCCGTTGGAAAGCCAGGGAGGAGAAGTCAGGCCGGGGGATGGGCAAGTAAGCGACCTAAAGAACTATGAAAGTACAGATTGTTACAGGCAATTTTCTGGAAGCAAACTCAGACTGGAGGGGCCCAAGGGAGAGGGACGTGGAAGGGAGATGAGGTGGCCGGTGAGGGTAACTAGAGAAGGTCAAAGATGGTGCAGATGGGAACTGGAGGCGGTTACCAGACCCACCAGCACGTGCTTAGGGACCGAATCAAAAGGGGGATTTTTGTTTTATGGCGTTAATGCATTTAACTGACACACAACTGGGTAGGCTTTCTGCCGACCTGCTGCTGAAATAGGATCAACCCACCAGCACAGACAAAGTGCAGCGACTTACAGCTCAAATGGCTTCACAGAGGTGCCAGAAATCAAGCTCCCAGAATAAAGCATTTATGGGCCACTGTGCTTCCTTACCATTTGAGCTGCAGCCAGTTCCACATTTTGCATGCCCCATTTGTGTATTCTGTTTCCCTATCAAGCCTATAAAGAATGCAACAACCTTTTTCCTAATAGTTGAAAAATTATATTGTAGCCTCAAACTGTATTATTTATTTTTAATGCAGCAAGAAATCTTCTGCTATTCAAGCTGTGTTTAGAATCCTCTCCTGCTTCTCTGGAAACCCTCTCTTCTCCAGGTACTAGTCAGAAAGGAGCCCTATGACTTAAAAAAGAAAATATAAATCTTAAAATATGTGTATACATACACATACCTTTGCACAAAAGCACATGCAGACTCACACACACACCACTGTAAATCAGCATAATTCCACTACAGTTAATGAAACTATACAAATGTACTCCAACTGATCTGGCGCTATATGTTTATTTAAAGCCATGATTTTTATTTAATTATTCAACAAGGAGTTGTAACTAATCCAGGGTAGCTTCTAAATACAGCTATGTGGTGCAGTGGTCACTGTTCAAAAGCTGGTATTTGCCAACAATTACCTCACAGTGGTACCTCGGAAACCACAGGTTTTCCCCTACATTTAGATCAGGAAGTAAGTGTGTTAATTGTGGGGTATCTTTTGGCAAATGCTGTTGCCATTTTGTTTTAATGGTGACAACTCTGTCTATGCATGCATGTGCGTGCATAAACATATACACACTCGGGAATCAAGAACTATTTTGCCATAAGCCCTACGACATTACAAGCAGCATGTTATAATACATCCTCTCCATCTCAAGAGTCCCAGGTCGAAAACTATGGCTGCATGTTGATCTGACAGTTACACATGTGAGGCAAATAGGGATACTTCATCCTTGGCACAGCATCCAGAGCGTTAGTCTGCAAGGACTGCATTTGATTTTGTCGTTTATCTTAAATGGCTAAGAGACCACCAGTGCAAAACAGTTGTGTGAAGCTTTTGCCAAAACCACAAGTGAAGAATCTAAATTCCCTGTGTAAATACTTGAGCTCCAAGCATCAAGGATAAAATTTGTGCTCTTTCACAAGGACTGCTTTTAAATAGAAGCCATCTCTGTGGCTCATGGGGCATTTTGGGGGAACTGTTTGATCTCACTGGAAATGCTTCAGAAACAGGTAAAGATAACCATTAACCTGACTATATCTGTACTACATTCTGAGAATGACTGTGTGCCAGGCAAAAAGAAACAGATGTCAGACATATACATATAGGGGCCACATCATTGTAATTTTAAAGTACAATAATAAGGGAAGTATTTTTATACCACAATAAAGACCTAAGAATGGGGGAAGGCACCCTAAAGCTATTGAATAATTGCATTTTTGTTTTTAAAAAACAGCATAATAAATTAGGTTGGCACACTGCTGGCTTGGTTCAGCCACCTGGTTACTGGGAAACTTGTGAGTTGTGTCAAGAGTTGTAAGCTTGACATCTGCATACACAAGGTGGTTATTGGGCATTAATATTCAAAATTATACCGCAACCGGTATCAGACCTCCAACTATCCATGTGTGGCACCACAGTGTTTGCACCATAACGTTTCTAAGAGACAGACTGGGACATATAGAAGCAGGACAGGTCACATGTACTCCAGTCACTTACACCTTTCAGGAGAACCAAAGCTCACAATGGAGTCTAGGGGTGGCCAAAGTTCTGTCTATAGGCAATATGGGCCTACAGAATTCTATACTACCTGTGGGTGAACTCAGCTTTAATGCGGAGGTGAGGCTTGCAAGGAGCACAGATCCCAGCATGCAGCGTGACCCAAATGTTGGGATCAAAACGAAGCACAGTAGTCTTTCCTAAAATCTCAACAGACCATAATTCTCTGTTAAGGATCAGGGTGGGTGCAAGCTGATCCATTTAGTCACAGCCCTCAGGATCATGAAAAGATGCAATACAACCCTAAGACAGTCACACTGAGTCCCAGTTCTAGTGAGTCCAAGGTGTCCTGCTCTAGTAAGGAGAGGAAATGAAGTATCAGAAAGGACTCTCCTAATAGGGGGGAAAAGAAAAAGTGGGGCAAAGAGCAGGAAAAGAAGGGAGAAGCAATGAACAATAAAACACAACCCTGGAAGCTCTTAAATGCCACTACCGCATGGATTGGTGCTGTGAGAGAGGAAAACTCCCAGGGCCATGCCTTCCTCTGTCAACAGTTACAGACCAGGTAGTACCTTTTTTCTCATTTCTCCCTTCATTTTTAATAACTTTCTGAACCATCTGAGGGTCAGACAAGGTGGCACCTTGGCAAATGCAAAGTGCCTGGAAAATAAACTCACAGAGAGTCCTCATCCACTGGGTTCAAGGGAAGTGGCCAGAGAATATTAGGGCATTTTTTTAAATAAACAAAGCTTCCTTCTGGCTGTTATAAATTGCAGAGCTGGTGCCCAGCAGCACCCCGATAAGTACATTAAGGATGTGTCTGGGTTTTGCACATGCAACCCATTTTCAGGGGTACCAGGCAGCCCTAGCCCAAAGAGTGTTTTAAAGATGAAGGCAAAGGTAGAGTAACTCCTCATCAGTTTAACTGCTTTAAGTATAGATATATGCAAGAAGAGCAGAAATCTGCCCTTTTAAGACAGTGCTGTTGAGATACTTATCATTCTCAACTCAGCCACAAGTTACGGGTCTCGATGCACGAATCACTACTTGAAATCTATAGCCAGTGTTATCCAGAAGCTCAGACTGGATGATCAAAATGGTCCCTTCTGGCCTTAAAAATCTATGAACTCCCTCCTAATTCAAAAGATCAGATACTCAGCATTTACCCATTCTTTACTTCAGCAAACCTCCCACTGGGATAAATTCTGCTCCCAATCACACTACCATAATTCTGGAGTAGCTTCAATGAATGGCTTGGAGTTATTCTGGATTAACACTAGTGTAACTACGAGCTAGAGTTGTCTCATTCATCGTTGCAAGATTTTGCCAGAATAGCGATAGAGTGGAAACAAAGTAAAGACTTCCAGATTGGCCCAATCACACTAACGTATAGGTTTGCAAGCTTTCGGACTAAAATTGGCCTGTCACTGACCTGTCAAACTGTGTCCATGCTTCTTCACATCCAAGTTTTGTACATATTAAAAAGTCAAACCAGGATGACGAAATCACATTTACACATGAAAATCAGATACTTAGAAATGTAGACACCCAGCCTGCACAACTGGGGCTCAAAAAAGCCTGGATGTAAAGAAAAGGCGGGTGCAATTTTAGAAGCTACTTTAGAAAAATTGATCTGTTTTAGTGTATTTTATAGATCCCTGCCTTGATGTCTGAGGCATAATTCTCCTCAGCCATAATGGGAGAATCACTCACCTGCACTGCAGATCTCTATTGCATATTTTCTATTCATTCTGCATGTGTAGCTCTCATTGATGTCAATGGGAGTTTTGCAGGTAGAATAGTGTGAAGCAGGCACAGAGAGATCACAGTCTGGATAAAAGATGTTCAATGCATATGGGATAGGAGACATTTTTCCTTACACTTTAAGAAGGCTCTACATTGCCTATACATCACTGCAGAAATGACTCCCAGATACATCTGAGAGTCATTTTTGTTCCCCGCTACTTTTACACTTGCAAAGAAGAATTACTACAAATAATTTCCCCAGGTCTCTGGCTGGTGCATCTTGCCCACATGTTCAGGGTCTAACTGATCATCATATTTGGGGACAGGAAGGAATTTTCCCCAAGGTCAGATTGACAGAGACCCTGAAGGGTTTTTGCCTTCCTCTGCAGCAGGTTTAAATTCATGTAAATGGTGGATTCTCTGTAACTTCAAGTTTTTTTATCATGATTTGAGGATTTTACTAACTCAGCCGGAGGTTCGGGGTCTATTACAGGAGAGGGCAGGGGAGGTTCTATGGCTTGACATGTGCAGGAAGTCAGACTAGGTAATCATGATGCTCCCTTCTGACCTTTGAGTCTAAGAAATTAAGATAAATTAAATATACCCAAATAGAAATGAGTGTGATAATCTTGCTGACAATGATAAAACCCTGGAAAGTCACAATCCAAGCATAAATGTTACCCTTTCATTGTTCCTCTCACCTTGCCGAGGCACTGCTGGACATACTGTATTGTATATGAAAAAAAAAATCCTCTCAGACACATCTACAGAACAGTACCTAAGCACAACAGGGGACACGAGGGTGGAATTGTAGCCTGCCTTTGGAACATCATGTGTCAGAGTTTTTTAAGACAGACACCAGATTAAAAGAGATCTTGTTTTATGTATTATATTGTGACTGATGTACATGTATATATGTGTGTATTTTTGTATTCCTTTCTCTGTGTGTTGTGCTTGCCTGTATGGTTGTGTGTGTGTGTGTGTGTGTGTGTGTGTGTGTGTGTGTGTGTGTGTGCATTTGTTTAAGCCTCTCTTCCAAGTGCGTGTGTGCCTTTGTACATACATACTTGTGTCTCTGTGCCCACGTGTCCAGGTAGACAGCTAGATAGGCAGACAGAGATTCAATTACATTATATAAAATAGCTCTTAAAATAATGGCAGATGTCAGTCACAAGCAGGAAATTCAGAGTATAGGTTGCAAACCCATCCTTGCACCATCTCATTGTGTTCAGGTACACTCCTGCAGCTAATTCTGAGAAGTCTGATATTCTGTATTTACTGTGCAGCAACCATAAGCCAGACACATCCGACGGTGCAGTGAGCATCTATTTGATAATCTCTCCCGCTGATCTGAAAGCCTTTCCTAAAACGAGTTGTTTCATCTGTGTTACGTATTACAATATGGACCTTTTCCACCTTGTACTGTAATCTCTTAATCATGGATTTTCTCTCTCACACACATACACACACATACAGGTGTAAAGACAGGCACACGTGCATAGTGGCACACACATAGACACACACAGGCACATGGAAGCAAGCACACATACAAAGAGTACATACAGTACTGAGGTTAAAGAAAAGCTCTAGCATTTTCCGAGGTAGCACACATACCATAGCAGGTACACGCAAAGAGGCAAATACCCCTTTCTCACACACACAGAGGAGCATATGCAGATACACACATAAAACATGTACCTGCGCGGGCGTGCATGCACGCACACACACACAGAGTCATGTTCACACACAGACATTCAGAGGTACGGACACCCCAGCCATGTGACCTTCCAAGCCGAATCGCACATAACAATTTGTGTTTATTCAGACTCACGCCCCACCTGACTTATATTGTTCTTTCTCCAGCTAAACTTTATCTACAAACATGAAATGCAATGTTGTAAAGGAGGGATGTCCTGCTTGGGTTTTGGGTTGGGCTTTTTTGGAGGTTTTTTTTGGCAAACGAGGCTTCCCTTTCAATAGATACGTTTCTTTATCCCAAGGATTCCAAGTGATAATGCATAAATGAGTCATAGAAGAACAGCGACGTTGTGAGCATGAAGGAGAAAGAGTGTGAGTGAGGGACACTGGCACAGAAACTTGACAGTACCCTAACTCCCCCTCTTTCTCCACCCTCCCCACCATGCCAAGACATTAATTCTCACAAGTCGGAGAAAATTACTATGCATGAATGCAAAAAGCATGATCAGGAGTAATTAACATGGCTTCATATGCAAATTTTATTAATGCAGAAGTACAAAGTCATTATGCAAATGAAACTTACGTCAACTCTCTTGACAAATATTCATCTCTAAAGCTCAAGTTTCTCCCTTCTAATTTTTTTGAGGGGTGGGGGGTAAAACAGAAAAAAGTGACGAGGACTGTTTGACAAGTTTGCAAAGTTGTTTTTTCAACCAGAGAAATTTATTCTTGCACTGTTGATATTTTTTTGTTGTTGTTGTTGGCAGGTACACGACAGCTCATAGAGAAGGGAAGGGGAGAGGTGGGGGGCAGAGGGAGGGAGAAAGCTACCAGCAGCAGGCAGCCAATCAAAACGCCAGCGGCTGTAATGAGCGCGATTGATGACTGTTTGGCTTTACTGCAGGGTAATGAACTAGAATCCAGTCTGAGGAGGAAAAAAATATGAATATTCATGAAGCTGTGCTCCTGCCTTTGATGATTAAAGAAATTTTTAATATTCAAATAAGCGCTTGCCAAGTGATTAACAAAGAACAAGCACGCAGGAATATGGAAATGGAGCTGTGGAAGATTTGGGAGTCACAGTCTGTGCAGCAAAGACAGCACAAAATTTCATAAACAAGATAGGCAGATAACCCAATTCAAATTCAAGCAAATAAAAAAATATAAAATTCAGTTTCTTTTCATTGGCTCAATACTGTACCAGCCACTTTATTTTAAATTATAAGGGGGAAAATAACTATATAGTAAGATGAGGGGGAGACAGAGAAATATCCCCATAATTAAATGTACTATTTGCTTATTAAGTGCAAGTCATATTTGTCAAATCTATCCTGGAAAAGGTTCGGAGTTCCCTGATTACAAATTGATAGAAAAATACAGAATAACTCCCCCGTCTGTCCTGGGGCATTGCTTTTTAGGTGTCTGTTCCTGCATAGTGCTCAGCATCTACAAAATGCTGAATGCCCTCAATCTATTGTATATGACTCAGGCAGAAGTCGACGGCGATTTTTACGAACCAGACCACACCCTATAGTAGTATGTGTGGTCCCTACCCTAGAAAGTCCATCCTTGGGTGTGGCCATAGTCTGGAAACAAAAAAAACCGTACCAGGTAAGGAGAAGTGTGCATCCCCGGGAGCCCAGTGGCAAAGAGGAGTTCAAGAAGGTCCCAACCAACTGATCAGTTGTTAGGAAATGTGCATGCAGCATTCTCCAAGTGAGAAAGGACCTCCCCTCCCCACAGGGTTTCTGAACAACGCTACAAAAATCCAGCAGTTTTACAAAATGTCTGGTAAGTTCTGGCTCTCACATTTTAATAGCGCCATTAAGGATTCACACTGAAGCACAAAACAGCAGTATTAGCTGCCAAAATCATTTTGCAGTGAAAATACATCTAATAAACAGCCGACAACATCCACTGTTTTGAAATTTCAAATACCAGATAAGTTGAGTGCCACCTTAACTGAGAACCAGATAGCTGAGTTCTCACTGCTGCTCAAGGGAAAAGGCATGGAGGTCATCATTCCTTGGGTCTCTCTTGAGACAGTGGAAATCAGACTCACCTTCTTAGTTATTAGATCCCAGGGTTGCACAGGCCTGTTTGGCTTTTCTGCAGATTTTTACAATCTGAGGTTAATTATTCCCATATTTTAAAATCTAAAAAAAAATATCTAGGAATCATTAAAGAATTAGCTGATTTCTTCAGAATATATCACATCAAAGCTACTTTTTTTGAAAAAGAACAAGGATGAAGCCAAAAATTGCACAAAATTGTCACAGACGAAGCCGTTCTAAAAAGGCAGAATGGATCTGATGGGATTTTCTCCCATAGCTGATCCATTTTTATAGAGACAAAAAATATCTATTATGTAAGCACTGTAAGTGGGGGGAAGTCTAAATGTAAATAAAGTTAAGGTTAAACATCATCATTCAAGAAATGCAAAGTTATAGCTGAGACTTTTGTCTTCTGAACAATGCCGAGCTCTTCCTAACATGCCCTGTTGTGTCTAAGCATTTGTAGGAGTCTGAAGTATTATGTTACATAACATATATGCTGCCGTGGTTAAGCACAGCAGAGCTGGTTAAAAAGAGTGAATGTGACCTCAGCTTTACACTTCCTGACTTTTGTTAGTTTATGTCAGATCCTTAACACAATGTAAACATTGTCTTTTGTCTATGCAATTCCTTGGTTTTTTTAATAGCAGTATTTTTTAAAAAAATGCCATGGAAGCAACTAACAGCTCACACACAGTCAGTTCCTTTACAGCTCTGTCTTTGGAGTTTTTCTGCTCTATCATAAGAACACATATTTATATGTAAGGCAAAGATTTACTTAAGCTGTCTTTAAAAGGCATCCTATTTACTAACTTCTACACAGAAAATGATCTTTCAGTGGATCAGCTGAATACACATTCAGTACAAGGAGTCAATGTGAAAAGTATTAGGATCATGTTTTGATAAATCACTCTCTAAATTTAAGGCCCCAAACTGTGCACGCAAGTTGTAGGGTCCTAGTAGAAGTCAGATGCTATAATAAAATAAATAAATACATAATAATGATAATTATTAAAAAATAAACAACTTTCATTTCACTAATGCCTTCCATACAAGACTCTGGAAGCACTTTACAAACATAAATAAACTGAGCTTAAAACACCCCAAGTGAGGTTACTAAATTTCTAAATATCCATTTTGTGCATTCAAATCCTCTTTGTGTCTACATATCTATGTTACTGATCATCCATACACTTGTGTGTCCTATTTTGGGTGTTCATATTTAAAGAGCAGAATAAGGCTATTTTTACTTACCTGACAAACCATCTGAATTTTCACAGGTGACCCCTAATATTCCTGAAGACTGCTTATGGAGTACCAAAACCTGCCCTTTAGAAGATAGGTATGTTACTTTTTATTTGTCCCACTATTCGGCAACAACTGATGTCACAGTGCATATTTTGTATGCCACTCATCAGTATCCATATGAAACACACTGGTCAATAAACATGGCTAGAGAACCAGGTCAAAGACTTTACACTCTACTTTGGCTAATGTCACAGCTGGGTCATTGAACCAAACCTGCTCATTTATCTTTGTTATTTTTTAATCACTCACAGCTAAAGTGCAAAATAATTAAGAAATAAACCAACATTTGCTATTTTAAATTTACCCCGTCCCCATTAAATATCTGAAAAGAATTACTCACCAAAACCCAAAGCTATTATTGTCCAAATTAAACCATGCTCTCTCTTCCTCGAGACAATTGTGTTTGCATCATTGGTAGCTGCCTACACTTCTGTAAGGGTGTATTAAATATCAGGGAGTGACAGGAGGAATGGAAGGGAGGGTAAGTGAGGGCAGAATCAGACCTGAAGTGTCTAGCATTAACAAACAGGACATCAAAACCATTTCTCATTTGAGATAGTGTAGTCTAGTAAAGCAAGCATTGGACTGGGAGTCTGGATAGTGTGGATCTACTCCGAGTTCTACCACTAACCTCCTGTGACCTTGGGGAAGTCACTTCACCTCTCTCTGCTTCTGTTTCCCCTCCCATCCTTTGTCTGTCTTGTCTATTCAGACTGTAACCTCTTCAGGGCCTCTTACTATGTGCCCGTACAGTGTCTAGCACAATGGCGCCCTGATCTCAGCTGGTGCCTGTAGGTGCTACTGAAATAAAGTAATAAATAATAATCACTCCAATTGTGGAATTATTTTTTTAAAAAAAATACAAGATTGGCAATAAACAGTGCAAAAATATTCCCAGTTTCATTCCCCAGCTCTCATAATTAAGTCCTGAGGAGTTGTAATGGTTATAAAATCCTTGTGGGGATTTAAATTTTTAGACCTGAATATTCAGCGAATATTCTTGATATAATCATAATTAAAACATATAATCGCCCCAATAGGTGATCAGAGCAATTTAACAGATCCTGGAATTAATGAAGTGAATTAGGGGTGAAATCAGGGCTTCATGTATATATATATAGATATAGACATACACACACATATAATAGATAGATAGATAGATAGATAGATAGATAGATAGATAGATAGATA
>ML677332.1:74338285-74355391 GCA_007922305.1 Dermatemys mawii
ATAGATAGATAGATAGATAGATAGATAGATAGATAGATAGATAGATAGATCTTATAGCTCTTCTCATTTTAAGATGCAAAAATGAAGGGACATGGGTAAGCAGGGCAGGAGCCTGGACTAACCAGTGGTCAATTATGCTGACCATTTATCTTCTGAACTTGCCCATTTGGGACCAAATTTTGTTCTGAGCAGCTCATATTTCAATGCACACAAGCATCCTTATGCAGAATTAGGCCCTTAGAGAAGAAAGCAGAGGAATTTGCAGCTTGGACAAGTTCCTCCCCCCAGATGCCCCTAAATTTGTCCCCATACTATTCTCCTCACCCCTTTTTTCTTTCTCCTCTACCTCCCTTTTTTTCATCTGTCCCCCCACAAATCACCCCTCACAAACTGAAAAAACCTGATGGCAAAATTTGACTGTAGTGGGGCTTAAGCACTCTCTAGCTGTCTGGTCTCAAACGTGATTTTCTTATTATAGTGAACCTCAGGAGACCAGAGGAACGAGAACTGTGGAGGTGAGAAACGCACAGAGAGAGTGCGACCAGGGAGAAAGGAAGGCTGGAGAGATTGTGGAGAGGCAAAGAGAGAAGAGAGGACCAACAAAAGAATAAAGGGAATGAGCAAGATCAGAAAGTTATGGTATTCTGTCTCTTTTTTTCTGTCCCCTCCTTCTTTCTTGTCTTTCTTTTTGGCTTAAAAGAAACCGAGGGAAGGTAATGTTTAACTCTATATTGATGCAATATTAAAGCTACAAATGGGAATAAAGGAAATGGGAATGTTAAGGTGCTCATGGCTGGGGTGGAACTGGACCTGCAAGTGTGAAAAATCTGGACAGAGGGTGCGGGGTAATAGGAGCCTGTATAAGAAAAAGACCCAAAAATCGGGACTGACCCTATAAAATCGGGACATCTGGTCACCCTATCAGTACATTTTTCTGAACGATACCAACTAGTGCACCAGAATCCAAACCTCCTTTAAAATAAATAAATAAAAAATTCTTTAGCCTTTAGAGTTCCGAAAAAAACTTTCTGCCGCGAATGGGATGTAAATCAGTGAAGTGCTGTTTGTCTGCAATTACAGACATTCTGAAACACTAGCTCTAAGAGCTGTGAACGACCCCATTCATCTCAGCAGCGGTTAACTCTGAAGACTAATGACAACAGATTATGTCAACTGTTTCACTATTAACTCAAGAAAGTGGAGGGAGGATGATCAGCTCATATCACTGTATGCAGATACAAAAGAACATACACATACAAAAAGCACATACAAAAGAAGATCTGTGCTATCTTCGGTAAGTGATATCTACAGGGGCTGCAACTTAGCATATGGGCAGGGCTTGGTTTGTGAGCAAGTTTGGGACAGAACCACATATTTCTTTTTCCATAGTCTCCTGCTGATAGCAAAGTTAACATATCCAGTATTTATAATGTGGGTATTAAGCTATACATTTTATAGCCCCTCTAGTCTTCAAAAATTGCATACACATACAATGTGGATGAGTTAATTATACCGCTATCAATTTCACTTTTGCTTTTCCTGACTTTTTAGATACAAATTTGTAACCACAATTTTCTCCCCTGTATATAAACACTATTCACAATCACCATGACATTTCACATAAGCAAACTAAAACATAGCAAAGAGTGGCAAGTAGTTAGGGGGAAAATATTTACTATAGATTTAAAAAATAAGAGTGGACTTTGATTTGTGACTCTCTCTCTGGAGAAAAGTCCACTAGTGAAGACCTAAAATGTGCCAAAATTTGATACCTTGAATGTATAAATGAAGTGGGTAAAGTGACCAACAGCAAATTTGACACAATCTACAAAGCTATAAGAGTCCTAAGGATTTTAAAACTCAAAAGCAGGATCTTAAGCTTAATTCTCAATTCAATGGTCAGCTAACAAATCTCAACAAATAACAAAATGATACACGAATAGAAAGTATTCCAGAAAATTAACCAAGCAGGTTGGTTTTGATTAGCCTTCTAAGGTGGACCCAAAAGGCAGGAAAAGGCTATTATAGGAGTTTTAAAAGGTGAAATAATCGACGAATCAAATTTTATTTGCAAAAGAAAGCCATGTGTTACAAATTTTGGACCCAATCCTGGTGTTATATATATATATATATATATTAATTAGTGATAGTTTTGCCTAGTGTTTCAATCAGAGCAGCAGCAATATCTTTAGGAATGGTGACTAGATGAAGACTGGATGATCAAATTCCATCTGGGAAGGTAAAAGACTAGCACAATCAAGAAACAACCCCTTGTTTCTCACAACTGGTGCAGAAGGATAACAGCAAATTCAGCCTCAAGAAAGCGAGAACCATTTGACCACAGGACATGCTGCTGTAATTATATTCTCTTTGGGCCTAATTCTACCTCATTTAATCATTCTGAGTAGTGTCTTACTCCGCAAGTAGTCCCACTGTGAGTACAGCCAAATCAGGCCCTTTCTTACTATGTCTGTCTGAAACTGAAGCCAAACTGATTTACTATATCAAAAGGGATGTTTAAAAAAATAAAATCAAGTTGAGAACAAGACAGAAGTTCTGGACCATCAGAGGGCAAGCAAAAGATCACCATTTTAGCCATGTTCAACATAAGGAAGTTATAGTCAATTCATCTTTATCATCCTACTAAAATAAATGCCAGTGGATTTTTTGTTTTGTTTTGTTTTTGATGAAATTGTCTATACACTCAAACGGGAGCTCACTGCTTTATATCACACTGTAACAAAATCTTTCTATGGCCTCTTAGGTTTCAAGCCAAGTTTCTGAAATGTCACTGACTAAAAAAATTGAACTGCCCTGTAATTAGTTTCAACAAAGTAGTCCTTTTAACACTGATTTTCTGGATGTAGATGGCATTTCAGTATACATATTGTGAACCTTTCCTTAAAGGATGCGTGGAATCAAGACTGCAAAATTATAAACAGCATTCTGATGTATCACTCAAAACAATTTCTTGATTTTTCTGCAACAGAATTCAATCCATTTTCCAGTCTTTTAACAGGTGATCAGGCAAAATGTGTATACATATCAGAACTGGTAAAACAAAGTAACACCTAAGAACACTAATTTGATAAAGATTGTTGTAACCCGTTAACACTAGTATCATTATTCCTTATGATTTAATATTCTACTGACTGGCTGTAAGAGCAGTTTCTGTTCTGCTGAGGTTTATACCACTGTTTAATGTAATTAAACAAACTGGCAGCAAAAGCCTCCATGGAAATATCATTTTGATCGCAGCATATTCCCACTAGAAATTTAAAGGAATCATAACATACAAACTTTGATTCTGTTTTATTTTTCCTCCGGTTCTGAAACTGATCAGGCATTTCTGGACTTAGTAAAGCAAAGGAAGATATTAATTTGGCTTCTCAGGACATGGGATTGTTTACAGTAATAATCTACTGTGAATAATAAGCTTAGTTAAGGTGTAAGAACAAAGCCTCAGTTAACAGGCTCTGTGCAGGGAACTGAGTTGGGACTGGAGATATGGAATTCACTGTCTGTCAGCAATGGACAGGGCACAGCCTTCCAGTTTGCTGTGTTCCCAGTATCACCCAGCTTGCTCCCAGTATTCCTATTTTCAAGGGCCTGATCCCACTCCTACTGAAATCGAAGGTAAAACTTCCACAGGCTCCCCTGGGGGAAGGGAGAGACCCATCGAGTTTGACCAAAGAATTTAATTTGAGGCTTTGGCGGGTGGGAAAGGAGGATTTTTCTAGTTTTTCAGTCAAACTGAGAGTAGGTCTACACTTAACACAGCTACACCACTGTAGTGCTCAGTGAAGACATTACTATGCTGATGGGAGCATTTCTCCCAACAGCATAGTTAATCCATTTCCATGAGAGGCAGTAGCTATGTGGACAGGAGAAGCTCTCCCGTCAATACAGGGTAAAGTCAGTATAACTGAATTGCTCAGGGGTGTGGATTTTTCACACCCCTGAGCGACATAATTATACCAACGTATGTTTTGTAGTGGACACCTAGTGTAAGTACATTCACGAGAGTGCTGACTCATGTGAAGCTCCCATTGGTTTCAACAGTAGCTTTGCTGGCATAAAGGACTGCAGGATTATGCCCTATAGTTAAAATAATCTCAGTTCCAAATCAGTGGGAGCTTTGCCTAAATCGATTATGCAGCATTGGGCCCGCAGTCTGGAGATATGGGCATGTCTGGGCATCTCTAGAGGACATAGTTCACGGACTACAATGGAGAAGTACCATGGATGAATATGGCCCTGCATATTTTTGTGAAAAGGGGACTTAGCTTTCACTTCTAGGGTGTGAGCCTACGCCCCATTCTACAGTCCTTACTCAGATGAAACCCCTGTCAAAATCAGTGGGAACGTTCCCTAAGTAAAGACAGACTGCAGGATCAAGCCCTTGGCCTGCCGTTTGGAATCCAAAAGGAAATGGAATGGCAGTCACCACTCATATCCCTAACAGGCACAGTAACAAAAACAACCCGCTTCCTTCACAACAGCAGAGCATACGAAGAGATGATGGAGTCAAAACTCAGTTAAAATAAAGGCTTAGTCACCTTTCCCTCACATCTGAGAGGGTATCTGGAGATAAAGAAAAAAAACACTGAAGTGATATCCCTACCTATCCTGATGGGGGGCAGAGAATGACGAAGGGAAGAGAAAAATGTCTGGTTTCTATTACTGCTATCTCCAGTCCCTTCTCCTTCACAATGAGAAATAGTTTGCTTTAAAAAAAAATCACCTGTAATATATGTTCTGATTTCCTCAAATTGATTTCACAAACTGCTAGTATCTAGTTACATCTCCCCATATTGCAGGCTTTAATACCCATATTCTACATCCTAATTTCTTTGGGGGGGAGGTAGCTCAGTATCACTGGGGAAAAAAAAGTCACTGGGTTTTTGCAATCCAGCAGCTTACTTGGCAGAGCGAACTGCTGGTTGGCATAATATACTCCTTTGACAAAACTACTATTTCTGGGCACTAACTCAAAAACAGGTAGGAAGCAAATGCTGAGAAATAAGGAAGTAAAAACAGCCAATAGATTTTTCACTACCAAGAACGCCAAGAGTAAACATGATTTATTTAGCTGTGTTTAACGTGTCTCTTCTGCACTAGACTGCAGAAATCTGCTTGTATTTAAAGGAGGGGGGGCAGTTGTGGAGGGATAAAAAGGGAATCCATTACAGAGCTTTGCTAGTACTTTCTGAATTTTTCAGTCACACAGTTTTATTGAGTACAAGTATTTTCTAACCCAAAATATATTCATGTGTCAGAAGAAAGCGGCACTAATCTGCTGTTAATTAACAATCTGCTGCTAACAAAAGATGAAGGACCCAATTCATACAAACAATATTTACGTGGGCGTCGCACGATTTTGCCACAGATCTTTTCTTTTCTTTTTTTCCTTTCTCCCTTAGCACATGAATTGTGGGTATCTACAGTGCAGGAATCCTGACTCAAGCTTTCGACCAATGTACGTGGTTGAAGTGCAAATTTCATCCTGCACCTGCTGAACTTAATTCCTAGATTCCCAGTGTTTTCAACAGAAGCAGGATTTAGCCCACAGCTACAAGAAAAATTATTGTGCACATATTCCTTTTTCCTTTGACTCCAGAAGGTGCCGAGTGAATATTTACTTAGATCCTTATTCAATTAAGTAGCAGCAACCATCTTTTGGCTTTGGGCCCATAGAGCAACAATACTGTGCCACTGAGAAGTGACACCTCAAGCCCCCTCCAGCATTCACCCTATATATGTAACCAGCGGTGGGGCTGCAAGGGGGAAGGAGAGAAAGGATCTTAAACTTCAGTCTGTGATTTCACTTGTGTTCACATGTGCTGGGGAGGTGAGTGTGTGTGGAGGGGGGAATGTTATGTTTTCACAATAACAGCACTAAAACCTGGAGAGATATGGTCTTGCTGCTCAAAAATGAAAAAACATGCAGAGAAGTCTAGCACTGGGAGCACAGGACTGAAGGCCAGGAACTCCTGCGGTCTAATCCTGTCTTTGATACCCACTGCCTTCTGTGGCTTTGGACACGTCAAAGCAGCTCCCATTGAATTTCACTACATGTGGGGGCACCTCTGAAAGTCAGGCCATTATCATCTTTCTGTCTCATCTATAAAATGAGGATGTAAATACTTTCTTTACACAGGCATCCATAATTCGTTGATGCTTCTAAAGAGATGGAAGTGAAGAAGCACCATAAACTCTGGTGCTTGCTAGATGTTTACAAAAACGTCCCACCCTGGCTCCCCTAGGGACAGCTGTAGTGCAAAGAAAGGACCAATGGCCTCCAGTGTTTTAAAGCATAAAGCCATGTAATCCTGCTCTGAGCTTAAATTGCTGGCAGTTGTATGGAGATCTCTACACTAGAGCTTCCATCACTGCTACCACTGATGGAACTGCCTGAGTCATAGTCACAGTGGGGAAAATCAGCAAATATATCCTAGTGGCTGCAAGTGCTAAGCAGCAATATTCAAGCATGATTTTCAAAGTGGAGAGGTTCCTACATAATTGCATAGTGGGGAAGGTGTTTCTGCTATGAAGGTGCTTTGCATATTAGTTACCATTTCACCCAGAAGGGTCACATTGGTCTCTCCAATAAAAAACAATCTTTTCTGGGAAATACGCACCTCTTGCCCTGCCGGCTTTACCTCTGCACTTTAACCCTAATTCCCTAGAACACTCATTTCTCTTTGTTAAATTCACCATGGATCAGCCAACTCATTTGCTGGGTTTCCTAGCCACACCCCACTTACAGCAGGCTCCTCCCACTTCAAACATAGGCTCTAGCCTTTGCCAGGCCAAAACCCCCAGCTCCTCCAGGCAGATTTTTTGCTGGTAGGGCCCACAGCCTATGTTTGCACAGGCAGAAGCATGTGAGGGAGAACATCGCTGAATATACACTAGTACATGCTCTTGCACAAATCTATCCCCCTCTTTGCATATACAGCATCTCTGGAGGGCAAACCGTCTTTGCTACTTCATCAAATCAGTTCAAGGGAATCTAGAGCAGCATTTATAACGGAGCGGAGTTCTGAGTCTTCTCCTCATTCCCTCTGTGAAATGCCATTTTTTTTAAACACCAATAAATTTATTATTTTAAAGTCCAAGTTACCATTTTAAGAAGATTTACAGAAGAGCTAACTAGCAGAGATTAGATAGATAGATAGATAGATAGATAGATAGATAGATAGATAGATAGACAGATAGAGTGAGAAAGAAAGAGAGAGAGAGAGAGAGAAAGAGTTTGCATTTCTACCCTAAATAATACAGCTTTCCAGATCAGCAGTGGAGACAATAGGAATCAGTTCCCAAATTCCCTAGAGAGGCAATGAAAAAAACAGAGGCGGGACAGAATGCAAGAAGGTACAATACCACCCCCACGTAACTAATGTATAGTTTTCAATCCCTTTGAACAAATTGGAAGCTTTGATGATAGCTGTACAGGCTGCAATGATATGAGCACTTAGATGACAACCACCAACCCTTCAAACACAAGCAAGTGTCCTTGTTCAAGAGCTCTTCTGACCATTTCTGGGCATTTTCCCCTTTAATCAATGTTTTTAGTGAATTTTAGGGGTCTGATCCAGAGCTCTGGAGACTGATGTCCGTGGGGATGACCAAGCAAGGACAGCATCAGACCAGACTTCCTCTGCCAAGGTATCCTGACCAAGAGGGAACACTGATGGATAATTTTTGGTGGCAAATAAATCCCAGTAAATTAACCAGATCCTGTACAGTATCAGTGAGATCACATAATGCCTCTCTTTCAAGAAAAATTCCCCCATATAATTAGACACCCTTGATCAACTTCAAAATCTAAAATAAAGCACATCTCCCTAAACGATGAACACTACAAAAATGGGGTAGGGTTTCTGCCATGGAGTCTGGGGGAAGGGAAGTTGGGGGCGGGGAGGTTGGTTAAGTGATTTATCTTTTTCTGCAAAGAAACCCTGTACCATAAACATTAATCAAACACTATATTCTGCCTTTTAGTCTTGAACAATTATGAGTACAGTATTGTGATCTTTAGCCATATTTACTGATATTCAAAGGCAGATTCTATCTTGTTAGATTGTTATAAATGCGACCCCAGGGAATCAGCACACAGGCTGAGACAGATGTAAAAGCTTTCTTAGAGTGTGCGTGTGTTTGACTTTCCAGTGCTGAAATTATAAATGCTTTATAAAGGAAAAAAAAGTCATCTTCAGATTTCTCTGCCAGGTCATTAAAGAGAATAGTCCTTAGACTAAAAAAAGTTCAGTTTTGCTGAACTTTTGATTTTTAAGGTTAACTGTTTGTTAATAAATTTTCAAGTGTGGTTTACATGTGCTTGCCATTTGTAAACTTAAAAGTTTTAAGAGACAGACAGACATAGAAAAAGTCTCTAGTTATACCCCATAAAAACAAAAAAACTACAAATTGTACCTTGTTCTCTCTTAGTTAAATGCATTGTGTCTGGTCCAGACCTGTTTCACAATGTCATAAAATAGAAACATGCTTCCGACACTAGACTTGAGAAGGTGTCGCACTGAAGGTAAACTTTTAATCTACTATAGGCAAACAGTGTACCTTTTTATTTCCTAAGGAACAGCTTTGTAGAAATGTTTAAACAAGAATTTAAAAGCTTCATTGTAAGGATGAATACAGAGGATTCAGACAACTACTGTTTTGGGGGTGGGGGAGTTGGGATTTTTGGGCGGGGGGTTCTTTACAGACTTTTGAGTTCTTTAAATAACTATTTTAATGTAGACTTTTTTTTTCTTTGTGCCTGAGGGTAAAGAAGACCCACAACAAAATGACCTCCTACACTCCATTTTATTTCTGATTAATGTAAAATATAAAAAGAAGTGGAAAACAGGTACGAATTTCCAGCCATTCATCCTGGTCTTCTATTTTCTTGGGATACTTTTAAGAACTTAATCGTGCGACAATTCACAACATATTAGTCCTCAGATATTTGTAAGAGCGGCACAGGTTTTTCCTCACGGCGCTTAAACATGGTGGCCCCGCTACACCTTCCTTATCTACCCTGATGCATTTCCCACACACAGTCCACTTGGGCTGAAAATACGAATGCAGGCCAAAAATCCTGCATACACTTAATGGACGTGCTTAGCTTTATGCGCGAGTAATCCCAGGCAATTCAATGATGCTGCTCACATTCAGAAAGCCAAGTGCACGCTAGGGATGAAATTGAGGCCCCACCAGAGCTCATGGCAAAGCTCCCATTGACTTCGTGAGGGCCAGGTTTTCACACTAACATCGTTGCAGGATTGGGGCCATAACCATTTTAAGCTACCTTTCTGCAGTTGTCCTTCCGTTGCTGCTGTTTTGACCTCTGCCCCTTTCCCACCTCGAGGCCCCTCTTTAAAACCCCGACATGCAGGAAACCGCTCGCTGTGACAGGAAACATCCTTTGCAGGTAAAGCTGAAAGAAACTATTTCACCCCGCTGCATGCGTTTGAATAAACTAATTAAAACATTGGAACTTTGGGTCCAAATGCTGCCAAGAAGCAATCATTAATAGGAGTTGATGTGAAAGGGGAAGCCCTAGACACTTAAAACTAGCTGTGGTAAAATAAGAGGAGGCAGAGAGATTTGTTTTAATTTAAAGGCATTGTTGCACAACTCAGCCCTCAA
Organism: Dermatemys mawii; assembly: GCA_007922305.1. NCBI lineage: Eukaryota > Metazoa > Chordata > Testudines > Dermatemydidae > Dermatemys > Dermatemys mawii. Next base: position 74,347,940 of record ML677332.1, read on the forward strand.
GTGGTTAAAACAACGAAGTAGAGAAGGGGGAATCGCTGCTGAAACAGAGGAGGGGAAGCAGCCGCAGCAGGCTTGCTGCCTAGGAAGCAATGCAGCAGCGCTGTGAAGAGGAGGCAAAAGTGAGCAAACCAGCTGAACTGCTTGCAGAATTAATCAGTAACAAAGAGGCTGGAGCGGTTGGCGGGCTTCAGCCCTTGAACCTGGACTCTGCTCTATAAATTTCAACTTGGAATGGCTCTTTACTTGATGAAAGACATGTTGGCACTGGGCCAAATCTAGCTACCACCATGGGGTGGGGGGCAGAAAAAGAAAACCTTACTCAGGAAACTTTGCTTCAGTTTCAAACTCTTTTTATGAGCTAGCAACAGAGAACTCTAGAAAATGGGAAGGGAGAGTTAAGAGGGGGGAAATTACAGAGTCTTTTTAATAAATACAGAAAAACAAGTAAATGCTAAATTCTCATCTGGATTTGTCTGCGCAAATTAATAGAAGCGTTAATAGAATACTTCAGGATTCCTCGCCAACAATTCAAATAGCAACTTTTACAGTTATATTAGCTGGCTATGGGTTTGACTCTGAAGATAATAAATGTCTGAAAAGGAGACTGGCAGTTTAATCCCTGTTTGCTATCTTACTGTATCCGCTCCTCCCCCATCACCCCGCCCTCTTTAAAGGACCAGTAAAAAACATCAGCTTGGAGTAAAACTCCAGATGAGTCATTTATTAAATAACAACATTTAGTCTTTTTTTCAGTGTTCCAAAGGGAAGCACATAGAGAGAGAGCAAGCTGGAACACTCCCGACCACCAGCCGCCTTGGTGCATTGCAAAGGCAGTATTCTTCACGAAGACCTTTCCACTTTGGGGTTTATAGAATGAGAACAGACAAGGAGTGGGCTGGGGAAGAGTGTGGAGAGGAGAAACGGGGGAGCTGTCAAAGTGGAAAGAAAGAAGGCGAACATCTATTCAGAGGCCAGACGCACTGACCAAGGTCAGCTGCAGAGACCCAGCCCCCTTGCAGCAGCTGTGCAATTATGCCAAAATTATGCATGGCACTGACTGAGCTTCCAAGAACCTGCCTGGCGAGGTTGGACAGGAGGATCTAGGACAGCAGGAATGAGGTGTCTAATGATTTTAATTGCTCTGCAAGTTTCTAAAGGCTAGATTAGATGCTCTCTAGCTAGAAAAGGGTCTGATGCTACACACTGTTTGCAAGAATAAATGCAGATAAAAGACCCTAATGAGAGACTGGAGAGAGAGAGAGCGGTATGGTAAGTGCCACCCGTGATCAAAAGGTGAAAGAAAATATCAAAATAAAATGGAGTACAATCAGCTGTGGGGAGGGGGTGATTTCTTCACAAAAACCAGCTGCTAAGGTAAATTAGCTTAATTACTGGGGGAAAAAATCCTCTTTTTGCTAATGTGTTCTTATGGAAGTGTTTGGCTGTGTAATCTTGTCAAGGATGCAATAGATAGAGATACCCTGCTCTTGCAAAGGGGACAAGGATCAACCACTTGGTCTTTTCCCTCTATGACTTTCATGACCCTGCTGAAAGACCAACAAGCAGTGCCCGCCTCCACCCCTTCTCGCTCAAGAAATACGCTAACGAGCACAAGAACACAATACTGAAGGACCCAAGATATTGGACTCAGCAGTGGTTAGTTCTGAGCATGCTCGAATATTCTGCAAAGGCAAACATACAAAAGAAAAAAGAAAAAAAAACAGCAACCACCAAGAAACCACTTCATATCTGCCATTAAGATTATTAAATTTCTTACAAGTGGTGTCTCCTCCCAGCTTCCTCACCCACCCGGAGCCCTCCAACATGCCAACTGAAAGCCAAGAATGCTTTTTCTTCTGCTGCAACCACATTTATTCCTGTTAAGGGGTTAACGATTCGTTTCCACTACTTCTCTCGAGAAAACCTACAATGAAAACATTGGCTCACGAAAGCGTTCTCACTGCCAGAATGCCACAGCACAAGTGAAAAGTCCATTTTGTTTTCATTACATCTCTGGGATTTCCGGCTTAGCTCCTGAGCTTAGACACTAAGTCCCCAGATACCCCACCCACTTTTTCTAAGGATTTATACAGCACAGCCCACCAATTACCAATCTGAAGGTGGGAGGGAATAGGGACACGAAGTGATTCTAAAGACGGATGATTTTGCTGAAATCAACGTGCGAACTACCCAGTTTCTTTGGGGCTCTGGATTTATTTCCAGCTTTGTCAACTAAGCAACACCATTTGATATATATAACATTTTTTCTTCAGCTTCTTGCCCTCCCCACCCCCAATTCTCTATTGGTCTACATGCTCATGGGTCTGAAATTCAACCTAAAATCAATGCCCTCTGAGTGACATGAGATAACATGACAGAGAAATCTAAGTCTTTCTAGAACAAAATGTATGATTACTTCATGATTTTTAGCTATGGTAGAAAAATGGTCCAATCTCAGACACCCTGAGAAAGGGAACCTGTTTCACAGCTGATTTGGTCATGGAGTGTTTAGGCAGCACAGGTTCAAACAGGGACCGAGAAATCACAACAGTCTTCCACAAGGCACGATAGGAGCCTACCCTTGTGGCAGAGCGGTCCTGTCCCGCACAGGCAAAGAAGCATCTATTCTTAGTTACTTATTTATCGTGAAATCATAACCGTGGCTTTTATTGATCATCCATCATTCTCTAACAGACCAATAACTTGTACTCACAGTCTGGCTTTTCTACAATACAAGGTGTGCACGTAAATGTCCTTTCCAACTGGGTTTCAGCGCAGCCTCTAATTCCTCAGCAAACTCACTTCTATCGTCAATACTCCACTAATCATAAAAAATATTTTTATTATTATTTTTCATACAGTAACAAATGCCATAGCAGGTTTTTATAATTACGGGACATTATTTTGCAACGGACTGGTTTTTTGCAAGGCCATCAGGAAAATGACTTATGATTGAATGGCCAGCACTTCTTCATCTTTTGCCATCATATTGTCATTAAAAATCTATCCACCTGTCAGTAATAATAATTATCAGACATGCTCACTCGTCCAGAGCCGGCTCTAACTTTTTTGCCACCCCAAGCAAAAAAAAGAAAGAAAGAAAAAAAATGGCCTGAGCACTGCTGAAACAAAAAAATAAGGGGGGGGGGGGGGAAGGTGCCGCCCCAAGATTGGCCAGAATGCCGCCCCTTAAAATGTGCCCCCCAAACACATGCTTCCTCAGCTGGTGCCTGGAGCACTTGTCTGACACACACTCATCTGACACACATGTCCTATGTAACTGCAACAGAGGTCCCAATGAAGGCAAAGAAACATTTTAATGGGGGAGATTTTGATTTTGCTTAGTCCTGGGCAAATCAGGAGTCATACCACTGAAATCAAAAGAGTAATACAAGGGTAAAGCTGATGTAAATGAGGGGGATTCAAGCCCCCTGCTGTGCAAATACTGCTCTGGCACCAGAGTCACAGAGGACTTACTCGAGATTTACATGAGTATCAGAGCAGAATTTGACCCCGAGTACAATACGATCTTCTTCCAACTTGAAAAAAAATCACAGTTCTGTCTGAAAAAGTTTTCCCGAGTATTGTTGCAAGATGACAGTAACTGAAAGAGATTAGAGGGAAACATTGTATTTGTTCCTGTTTTTCACTTTTTTACTTTGTTCATTTGACAGCATTGCGGGCTTGAGTCACTGCTCCATGATCCCACTCAGTTCAGTGTAACACCATTGGTTTCAATGGAGTTACCCTAGTGTGCACATGGAGTAATGCTGTGATGTACCTGCCCTTGGTGAGTAATCATTTTCACTACTCCTCCTGCCCAGTTGGTCAGATAGACAGTTTCCCCTGCTGTTTCTGTGGGTCTATCATGATGCAACAGGAGACAAAAGCATTTAAGAAATATGAGAAAATGTGATTATAAAACCACAGAAATTGGCAGGGAGAATCTGAGGTGAGAGTTTTACCTGAAATTATATTTTTTATTATGTCTAGATTTCAAATTGATAGACAGCAGCATCCTTTTAAAAAAAATGTTTTTTCCAAAATATCTAAGTAGCAAAATTTCAGACACTTTGGGAGAAATGTTGCACCATCCAGGCTAAATCCTTCTCATCTCTCTCAGCAATAGCCCCTACTGAAATCAAGAGACGTCATTGTTAGAGAAAGAAGAGCATGATTTGGCCTCCTTGTTTGCTCCTTGTTTGATTACTGACAAAAACACAAGACAAAGTGCCACTGAAATCCCTGACATCAAACGCAACTCACAGGGCAGAGAGTGTCTAGTCTGCCCATGGGATGGTTGAAAAACAACAACCAAAGGCTACATCAGAAGTGTCAAATGGGTGTGGAGAAGTTCAGGAAAGGGGAAATGAAAAGGTTTCCTAATAAGCAGGTTTCTCACCTTTAACTCTTCCCAGGATTCCTACACTTGCTGTTGTGTTTTTGCAGGACACTTTGTATACTGACAAATATTTCGGTGATCATGTGTGCTGGAGCTCTGCGCACGGCCATCCTCAAACACCTGCCCAAGGCACTATGCCTATACTGATGTCATACAACTGCATGTTTGTGTGCCTAGTTAAGTGTTAGATGTGTATCTATCTGTATGTGTATTTCTTTGCAGGCTTAGGATTAAGGCGCACTTGGTTAATATTTTTATTTTTCACACATGTTTTCCCCCTTCCTGGTCCAATGCTAACTCCACCTTTCACTCTGTGCACCTCTCCTGTCACTCAGTCCCCCACCCTCAACACAAGTTACAGTGCACTCCTACACTATAAGCACTACCATTACTGTGGTTTCCAGCCATAAGCTTTCCTGTTGCAGCCTATTCCACTTCAATGGCAAAAAGTAGCTCAAAAGCATCTCTGAACTTCCCCCATTAGCTTTCCTGTCCCCTCAAGGGATAGCTTCTGCATTGTGTTTAGAAGTGGAAACCCATCAATCCGGAGAGTTACGATTCCTGGCCAAGTCAATGGCAGTGGAAACCGAACCAGGCAAAAGGTTTTATACTATTGAGCAGCTAACCTGCCAAAGGGGAACCAATAAGAAATATATTCTAGGAACACAAGACTTGCCATACTGGATCAGATCCAAAGTCCATCTAAGCCAGTGTCCTGTCTCTGACAGTGGCCACCCCCAGACTGCAGAGGAAAGTATAAGAATGCCACAACAGGCAGATGTGGGATAGTCTGCCCTTTCAGACAGGCCTGATTCTGGTCTCTCACAGTTAGAAATTGGTTTAAACCCTTAATGCTGTAGTATATTTCTGCAGTTGCTACTGGAGAAATTTCCCTCCCAGAATTAGTGTGTACAGCTTACAAAGGAATGGAACCACAGTTAAGGCACTAGGGAGAGCCAGGAATAATGCAGGCAGGCAATGCAACTGTTCTCACTTTGCTGTCCGTATTCACCTCAGGACTGATTTTCTCTTCTCCATTCTGGACTAGAGAGACTCACCAACATGCTTTATTTTGCATTCATTTGGTGATGTGCACAAACAAGGATGAGATCACCCAACTTGTTTTTCCCCTTGTGACCTGAGTCAGGGCCTCCACCGAGGTCTCCAGAGGCAAAAGACTTGTTCCTTAAACCATTGCAACACTGCTCCTGCTGCTCTCATCGGGTTTGGGGCTGACAGGGCTGGGCTGTTTTGTTGTTTCTTCGGGGGAGGAGGGTTCTGTTTTCCAATGTTAGATACGCAAATTCGCAAAATACAATATATTGATAAATGTCTGATAAAATCACAGCGCCTGGTTCTGGTCTCACAGCAGAGTAGATCAAGGTAACTCCAGTGACATCACTGGCGTTACACGAGGGGAAAACGGCAAAAAAGAGAGAAGAAACAAGCCCGTAATTTTTTCTCTAGAAGCCTAAGGAAAAGGTTCCTACAGCAAGCTGGCTTTCTTGGGCCCTCATATCATTTACTTTTGGAAGCCTTTTCTTCCTGTTTAACACTGTTTCTAGCCATGTCCTCTCCTTGCTCTGATAAATTATCTACGCTAAAGGTGCTGTGTTGAAGAGCTACTGGTGGTGGGATCAGGTGCCACAGCAACCTTCTTAAAGAGAAAATCAGCCAATGCTGACTGGTTTCCAGCGCCGTATGCCAGCTCAATGTTGCTCAGACCACCTGTTCCCGACCTGTCTGACATCACGGGTGATCAAACTAGGATTTCTCAGCTGGCGTACTAAGGCCTGGTGATGGCTGGCTGAGTCCTATAGTTAATATGGGTGCACGGGCCCATAATGGTACACTGTAAGTGAATGTCTCAAACTAGACAGCAATAATAATTAGCTGTCATGATTTGAAAAAAGGATAATCCATGCCATTGAGTTAACAATCACTCACACAACACACATGGATTTAACTAATCTTAATTTGGAGAAAAATAACAATTCTAAATATATCAAATAGCCTATTTCATGGCAACCTGTGGCAGCGTTTATCTCTGGCTTCCAGCACATGCCCATTATTTAGTTTCTCTACAGGCAGTTTTACCATTTAAAAGTCTGAAATGCACATTCACGGAAGCAGGGGTTGCAGTTAAATCCCACATTTGACAGGGAGGGGGTTTTTTTCACCTTGCACATCTAGTTTGAGTCCATCATGAATGGAGCCCAACACTGGTGGCCTGAACTGGATGGATGAGGAATTCAAATTAACTCCAACTCCCAGCACTGTCTTTGCAGAAATTAACTCTGCTGTCTCAATGAATTTCTGCTGTTGTTTTGCTCTCACTGCCTGGAAATGTATGGCTCCTGGTCTACATTTGTGAACTAGAGACAAAGACCACAGAACCTATCCAAGGAAGGCAAGACAAGCTACAAAATGCCACGATAAGTCTCGTACTTCTTCTAAAACAACTGACATTTATAAAATACATGCAACAGTGACTGACAACTCCTAGCTAGTTCACTGGCCTGGCTTCATTTTGTTATGGAACAATCTGTAGCATCTGTTAATACAGTGCTTTCTGCAGGAGGGCAAGAATGAGTTTCCAAACAGGTTAGCCAATTTAAAATAAACAAATATTTTGCAGAATAAACTGCCCGAAGTCAAGTCATGTCTTTGCACAGGCCATGTAACATTCAAAAGCTTGATAACGAAAAGAAAGCTCTTTGATCAGCCAGAGTTTGGCCTAGCAAATTACAAGTTAAGAGAACGCTATAGACTTCAATATCAAAAAGTCTTTGAAATCTTATCTTGATTCAGGAGACAAAGGTACCTCCTCTTTTATGGCAGTTTAGAAGTTCTGGATTTGTGTTACACACACACACACACACACACACACACACTCCTGCAGATCCTCAAAATCCACTTGGTCTTGTTAGCTATGCAAATATTCTAAAACCACCAGTAATGTGGTCAAGCAGGATTCATTGAGCATATTAAGTGGAATCACACAGAAAGAAAGAAAGAAAGAAAGAAAGAAAGAAAGAAAGAAAGAAAGA
>ML677332.1:74355401-74376731 GCA_007922305.1 Dermatemys mawii
AGAAAGAAAGAAAGAAAGAAAGAAAGAAAGAAAGAAAGAAAGAAAGAAAGAAAGAAAGAAAGAAAGAAAGAAAGAAAGAAAGAAAGAAAAAGAAACCTAGCTCTCCATGAGTATCAACGAAAGAAGAACTTGACTAAATCATGGAATGTTAAAGAACTAAATTCAGGGCTTTGCCATGAATCCAGCTGGCAATCTGCAATATGGAACTTTGTAACCCGACCATTCCAAAAAAGAACAAATCTCACAACTTCGAAGCACCTTGAATTAGGATTACAGTTTGACAATGCGCTGCCTCCCGGCACTCCGGAGGAAACACCCACGCGTGCAGCGAGTATGAGGGGACTGTGGCTCAGCCAAGCTCGTTGCTTGACTTACCTTGGCTAGGCTCAGCCACGGAGGGCTGTAATGTCGTGCAGCTTAGTCACGCAGCAGAAGGCCACACAAATCATTTCGACTGAATAAGAAGGTCTATGAAAACAACACGGGATCAAGGAGAGTAGTTGAAACCTATTTGAGGGCATCAGCAGTGGCAGCATATTTCAGGGAGCCGGAGTGGCGAGTGGGTGATTTCTGGTTTCGCTCTTCAAATATAAAGACTCAATTATCTTTGAACAGCTTGCTTTACACATGAATTGACACATTTATTTTACAATAAATAACTCAAAATTATCTATGTTTCCTTTACTGTTAATCTACACAAAGAAATAATAAACAGAGCTTGTCTACAAAAATGCAACTACTGCAGTCCTAAGAATTCAATTAAGTTAAAATAATTAATGCTTCCGCCATATTAAATGACTTTATACATTTGAGCCACTGAAGTTTTTATTCTTTAATCTTTTCCTTTCTACTTAATAAAAAAAAAAGTTTGTTTCAAAGTGTGTGTGGAGGGGGATTGGTTAAGAAGGGGGGGAAAAAGGAGCACGATTTGCTGTTAAAATGTAATGGTCTCCTTTGGCTGACACAGCATGTAGAGTGTTTTGTGCCTTTGATTAAAATAGCATTGTAAATGCTTTGAACAAACATATCTCCCCATACTTCTAACGGATTATTTTACATATTTCTTGGTGGAATAAAAAAATTCATTCTTCCTATCACAGTGCAGAAGGGCTAAGAATATCTTTCATCACATATAAAGTAAAAATACTGTAGGCTGCTGCATTATTACCAAAAACATAAAAAAAAATAACGGGAGGGGGCAGGGGTGGAGGAAAGCTGCCTTAGAGATTAAGTTTCCCTTTCATGGAATCGTATTTAGCCTCTTTTTTTAACAAATCTAACAACAATGCTCTACAGCCTCTCACTGGGAAATACCTTTAATGTTAAATGCAGATTCTGATTTTCTTGGCTAATGTAGAAAGCCTTTCTACTGAAATATAAATAAGGGGCCTGGTATATCCCACTAAAGTCTTTCCAGTGAATGACTTCTGTGGGTTTTTCATGGCTACCCTCCATGGCTGTAATGTGAGGCTTTTATCCTACTATTGAAAACTATCCTCTGCTATTAAAAAAAATAGAAGGACGCCACCTTTTTATCTGAGAGTTCAGGTCCTAATTGAGAAAGCATTATTACTGCAGTATCTAGTGGTTGTCCCCATCTGCGTTCAGTGCAGAGAAAATCCTAACCAATCTATAAACCCCTTTTATTTTTGTAAATTCAGACTATCCCCTAGACATTTCCATTTGATCTTCAGGTTCGTGTGAAAGAGATAAGGAGCCCTGGATTGGCTCACTTTTTTGTTTTTTTTCCTTTTACTTATGTGTGAGCATTTCTTCCTTCTGCAGATCTTCAATGTGGCAGCGCCCTGCCTGCCCCAAGATTGGCCCAAAGAACAGCCAAAACATCATGAAATGGTGCACTAGGTTCTGGTTTGGGACTGGTCAACGGTGCGTTTGAACTCTGGATTACATTTGGGCATGACGTTTGGCAATGTACAGCCACAGAAAAGACTCAAGGCTCAATCCTGTCAGGCACTATGCACCTCCTGCAAGGTGCCAAAAGCCTTTGACTCCCATGGAGGACGATCGATGGCTGTTGAGAGCACTCAGCATCTCGCAATACAGGTTCAGTGGCTGCAAAATCGCGTGCCAAGTGCACACTTTGAGCTCTCTCTTGCTCCCATCAAAGTCAATGCCTGAACTGATTGATTTCAATGGGATCTTGCCCTTTAATAAAGTATTGGACCACAAAGAAGTCCTATTTGCCAGGAAATGCATGCAAAGGCCCTCCTGGAACCACGGAAAATGGGTGGGAGAACTACCACAGTGCCACCTGCTCATAATGCTGCCACTTCTGATGCCCAAAAAACTGCCACCTCTCCATGCTCCCCTTCAAAAGCCAATGCACTCTTGTGAGGAAACGGGGCAAGAGTGTGTGCTAACTAATCACATACCAACGGGAAAGACAGAAAAGTACCTGCTCAAGATCTAACTTGGAGGCTAAGTGCATTCATTGAGGGGAAGACGTGTGTCCGTTACAGTGCCTAGCTACAAAGATAGGCTCTTCAGATCATCTGATAGAGACTCATGCATTTAGCTTTGGAGGTTCCCCAATTCGCTCGCCAGTGTCAGCCAAGATAGCAGCAGTCACAGGGCGGGCGGCATAGCACACACCAGCCGTGGTTACATACTTCCTCTCAACAGAGGAAGCTCATCTGGAGCACGGCGATTCAAATCCCACTTATGTAACAGGCAGCAGACACCAGGGCTTGAACCAGCAGCCTCCACTGCTAATAGCAAAAGTCTTTGCAGCTCAAACTAAACAGACAGCCATGATAGCTAGCGGATGTAACCAACACACATTTTCTGTAGATCAAGCCCCGCTGAGGACACATAACACTCACTGACCAGTGGGGTTGTGCTGTGGTCACTAGCAGAGAAGGGATACTGGGCCAGCGGATATGATCCAGTATGGCAATTCCTATGGAAACCTGCATACTGAAAGCAATAACCACATCCTGTTGCTCTTCAGTACTGGATGGAGAAAGTGGACTCCACCAAGAAGACAAGTTTGACTCAAGATCCCATGCTGAAATAGCACAGGAAACCCGCACACGAAGAGAGAGAGCAAGTCACGTAACTGTCATAAGCAGTGTGTGCTTAGTAACCGAGGAAAGCATAGGTGCAGAGCAAAGGAACGCACTATATCCTTGACGCTATAGAAAAGCTTTCCCGTGCCGTGTACGCTGCAGAAAAGATTTCAGAAAAAGCTCATCCAGGTGGATACAGTCCCCTGTAATGTCCCGGTCAGTGAGACCGCTGGTGATCTGCTGAATAAGTGCTGGCCTCGGGGCAGCTTTAACCTACCCATCCAATTTCTTCAAGAAAGTTAAGCATTTTAGAAAAGAAAGTGCCTGTAATCTGCTCTCCCAGGCCAGCGTGGACTCATCTCTACTTTCAAAAACCCCTTTGGGGACATGCTTTCGAATAGGTCCCTTCTTTTCCACCTAAATCTATGAAAATCCAGGATATACAGGGCATCCTTAAACACAGCCCCATCAACAGGTCATTTGGACGATGAGACTGAAATTCACCCCATTGCAGAGGGAGTGAGGAAGGCCCTATACACCAGGTAAGCCCCACTTTATTCCTCAGGACCAAATCCTCTTCCCATTAAAATCAATGGGATTATTGCCATTGATTTCAATGGGATCAGGATTTAGCCCTTTCCACAGGCTTTAAGTGATGTATAGAGCCTCTGCACTGGAATGAATTTCCCAAGTATGCAATGTTCTGTTGTCTTTGCTGGGTAACTATCTGCCTTCCGACTTGCAGAAGACACCACCAAAATGACCTCTCTGACCCTAAGCCTTGAGCTTCATTTGTGTGTACAGGCTGTACCTACAGCTATCCCAGAAGACCAGCTTCAAACACTGAAAACGGTCATTGCTCGCCAACAGCTGGCCCTTCACAGAAAGATATGGCCATATTAAAAAAATTGGTCAATATTATTGCCGCAGCCCTGACTAGTGAGGTTGCTCCAGGCAAATGGCTCCTATAAAGAACTGCTATTGAAGACTTCGCTTCATAGCACTTTCTAGAGGGCTTGCTTTAAAAGATTACCTAGGTAGCTGATTGAGTGTAAAACATGCTGTACCTGCAATGTTCTCCTGCTTGGGGCAAATTCCTTTTGTAGGCGTGAGAAGACGGTCTTCTTCATCGGGTGTGACTTGGATCCCGATTTCCACTGGCTCTGACACTTTCCTGAGCTCGGAGCGGGAGGAGGGGGGAGGGCTGCTCTTATCCAGGCTCTTTTCATAGCAGACACCACCAGTGCCATTGCACTGTTTCTTCTTGTGCTCTATAAAAACCAAGATGTCTCCCAGGGGGAAGTTCATCTGACACTGTCCACAGGTTAACAAATCGGGGTCTGTCCCACCTGGGCCGATGCTGATGCCACCCGGCTCCGCTATTGCCAGGCTCTCATCTTCGTCGGCAAGTACCGTTTCCACATGGTCAGCCTCTGCTTACATGGACAAGAAGAAAGAGGGAAAGGGGGTGGGGAGGAGAGAGAGATTGGTTTGAATGTTCATAGAATCTGAATGATGCACCATGAGCTCAGCCAAAACAGCCTGATTGAATCTTTCTTTTCTTTTCCAAGTCTTCCTCCCCTCCCCATAATGATTTCAATATATTTTGCAACCAAGACTGTCTGTGAAACAAAATGATAGGCTGACCTGGCATAGCTTTCCTGACAGCTCTTTCTAACTGCTGCCAGTACTGCAATAATATCAGCAAAGAGCCATTTTGCAATGCTCAAGTTTCGTTCTGAAAGGGTTACTTTTTTGACCCATCTTCTCAGTCCTACTGCATCTCCCTGCCATCCAGCACAAACCCAATCCAGCAATCCTTAAACACTCAAAAATTGTAATTGACTATCATGGGTTTTGGGTGCTTTGAAGAATGCACGGTTGGGCTCCCTATGGCACACAAAAATAGCACTTCTACAAACACAAAGACAGCAGCAAGGCTAAGTAGCAGCCAAATAACACTAGTTACATTAACCTACTCATGTGAGTAAGGTGATATGGCCTGTGGTGAGAAGCCAGGGACTTTTCAAAGCATTTGCAGAGAGAGAGAGAGAGAGAGAGAGAGAGAGATGGACTTTAAATCTTCTGCTCATTATTCTACGACCAAATTTAGGTATGGTTCTACAGTTTCTTATTAAGTTCATAGAGAATTAAAGTGTGTTTCAAATAATTACCTTTAAACCCTCAGCCTCAGAAAATATTTCTTTATCCGATCACTCAAGTCAGTTTTGAAGGAACATGTAATTTCTATTTGTTTTATAATCAATCACTAAGTAGTCTAAGCTAATTAATACATCTAAAATAATTGAAGTTCACAAGCCACTTCTAGAGCAAAATGTTTTGTTTTGTTTTATTTGTTCTACAGCCAAACTGATAAATCCCACAAACCTTAGTCTTTATTCAGGCAAAAATCTCTGTTAACTTTTACCTGAGGGAGTTTTACCTAAGAAAGGAGTATAGGATTTGGCCCAAACAGTACACAGGGAACTAGCAGTATGTAAATCAGCAAGTAGAGAGACAACACTATTGAATCTGGAGTATGGAATGGTAGAGGGCAAGGTCTATGTTAGCATCAGTGCTTTGTTTTTCAGTTTCCTGGAGAAGGGAAGGCGTGCAAATCTCCCAAAGCAGTGAGTAAACAGCATGTTTCAATACAGAATTGGATCCTTCTCCCTTGAAGTCACCAGGAGTTTTGCCCAGATATACAGCAAACTGCAGAAAAAGTATACAAAAAGGGATGAAGGAATGGGGAAAAAATATGCTTCATAACTAGGAAGTTATTGAACATTCTGAGCCACAGAAAAAGTTTAGAGGAGGCTTCTCTCCTGCCTTCACCTCTCAAGATAAATTGCTGATTAGTACCTCCACCGGCTGTATCGCAAGCTGCATCAGGATTCATTACCAGCTTAGAGCAGTGGCTCTCAACCAGGGTGGGGGCACATCAACTCATCTAGATATTTCCCTAGTTTTACAACAGGCTACATAAAAAGCACTAGCGAAGTCATTACAAACTAAAATTTCATACAGACAATGACTTGTTTATACTGCTCTATATACTATATACTGAAACGTTAGTACAATATTTATATTCCAATTGATTTACTTTACGATTATGGTAAAAATGAAAAAGTAAGCAATTTTTTGGCAACAGAGCGCTGTGACACTTTTGTATTTTGATGATTGATTTTTTAAGCAATTAGTTTTTTTAATGAGATGTAACTTGAGGGTACGCAAGAGAAATCAGACACCTGAAAGGGGTACAGTAGTCTGGGAAGGTTGAGAGCCACTAGCGTACAGTATGAAAGCAAGAAAAAATACTGCACTTCATATATCTATGGCAATAAGAACAGGACTAGCATCCTATGAAACAAATGTCTGAGCAAGTCACATCCTATCGACAGAAGATATATACTGTAGGGCTTTGAATTTACTAACTTATAACAAAATAAATCTACAAGGTAACTAAACTCTAGGCAAAATACACATTCTGAAACCCATTAATTACTTTCCCTCCCCCTCTTAATCTAAGTTTAAAAGGAGTTTGAAGACAATGCTACATAATTAATTTACCAATTTATTTTCTGAAAAGACGCTATGCCATAGTGAATATGTAATCATAACCCTGTGCTGAACAAAGATTGCTGGGGAGAGAGTGAATTTCTGTGAACAGTGTGTCAGAATGCAAAAGGTAATTATTTAGTGCTTCTGTTCCCATTAATGATCTAACATTGAGCAATATTGTTTATATTGAAGAAAGATTGCACCTTTAATTACCAATTGCATATACATAATTTTAGAGCCAAACGAAAAGGACTGTGAAAAAGGTCTTTAAAAAATATGTGCACCATTTCTGGCTAGAATTCTTATTAAGTGGGAGCAAAGCGTCAAAATATTAAAACACAGACACACTAAAGGAGATGGGACATAGATCTGCAAAAAAAACAAAATAAAAATGAGAGCTGAATTGAACTAAGGAAAAGTGGTAGGGAAAGGGGGAAATGCTTTTTACCAGGTTTATATAATATCCCTGTTCAGCTTTCAGATTAAATATGCCTCTCCAATTACAAAGGTTTAACTCTGGTATAGATAACTGATAAATAAAAACACATATGAATCTCAACATTATCTTTTTGGTGTACAGGATTTTTTCCTCTGCTCTTTCAGAAAATGTAGCAAAACTGCTTCATTTGATAAGCATTCTGACTATGTCTGGGTGGAAAAGATGAAGTATCTTTTAGTCGTTAGCTGCTAAAATTGTTCAAAATTCCTTCTTTTCAATTCTACAATTAATCTGAATATTAGTTATGTCCACATATGTCTGTTCATTTATGCTCTCTCTTTTCCCAAGGATTCTGCACTGGTATTTTTTAAAATAACATCTGGTATTCTTTCGTATTTTGGCAGTCTTCACGTTACAGAAAATCAGCTTTTCATTTTCTGGGTGCACTAAGCCCTCGTGATCGGTAGTAATTGGGTTCCAAACAATTCAAAGATTTTCACTCCACAGTATTTCTGATTTTAGTTTAACAAACCATCCAGAACAAGATCGGTCTGATAGCTATCAATCCAAAGCGATGTAAGACACACACATACACAGCTTTCTATGGGGCCTGAAATGGTCATAAAATAATATCAGGCAAAACACTATATCTTCAAATGCATTTTATCCCTATCAATTTGCATATTAATTTTTTACTCAGAAAAGAACAAAAAAAAAGCTCCCTCTCAACAAAGATAAGCCACTAAAAACCTACGTTCAAATAGCATTAGAGGACAGATGTAAACTCACAAAGGTGAGGACAGAAAAGGCTAAACATCCAGCCTTAACTCATATGCCAAGCTTAGATAACACCACAAGGAAAGTCCTTCACCATTTAAGATCCCTGCAGTTTCAACTGGGCAGTTTAGGCCGGACTCTGAACGAAAACTCTGACTCTGCTTGTGGGTTTAAAATGAGACGCTCTTTTGCATTATTTGAACTTTGCTTTCTGTGGTTTCATTTCTGTTGCTGGGCTGCTGGGTTTCACCATTAGTTAGGCTATTTTTCTATTTTTTATTTATTTAAAACAGAATGTTAAAAAGGAGGAAAAGCTGAACCACAAAAAAGGGAAAGGAACTAAAAAACGCCTGCTGGCCTCACACGGAAAAGGACAAAGTGGAAACTAGTTGCTTCCAGCCAGGTGGAGTTAGGTGTGCCCAGCCTCTCACCCACCCCTATACATTCTCCAAGCAACCCGTCTGTAATCGCTCACAGGGAATATTGCGATCCATGGAGCAGAGATGGTGTCCAAAGTGGGAACCCTCTGAAACTGGTGTCATTCAATGGCTTAATGTATTTAGACAATGTTCATTCACAGCACTGTATTTGTCAGACTCCTAGCGGCATCTCTAAGCACTGTTACTATCTATCGCACCAATCTGCATTAAAAATAAAGTGCTTTTTCATCCAAGACTGTAATGGCTCTATCACAATACCATTGACACTACATTTTTTAGCATGGTGACACCATTACAGCATTTATGCACATGTGTATATTATCCAACACACAATATTAAAATTACTACACCTGCAATGGTTTCTGCCTTTCAGATGCTTCAAGTTCATTCATAATACCAAGAAAGCTTCAGTTACTACACCCTGGGCCTGATCCAAAGGCTCTAGAACTCCCACTGAGCTTTGGATGAGGCCTATAATAGGGAGTGTTACATTTCTTTCTATATTTTAGTTGTATTTAAGTACTAAAAACACAAAAGAACTCAAAAGCAATAAACAGCCATCTTTCTTATTTTCCATCCCTTATCATACAGCATAAAACATAAAGAAATGTTAATATATTTCATTTTGTTTAAAGAAATGGGAGAGAAAAAATTATCACAAAATAAGGTCCTGCATTTTTTCTTCCCCATGAATCGTTTCTACACAGAAACACTGCCACAGCCTTCACTACAGAGGCGCCAGTGGGTGCCCCAATTGCCATGGGTACTGTGAGATCGGTTACCATGTAAATCTTCCACAGTCCCAGATGAGCAGAGCGCAGATTAACTAGATCTGACTACGACTTGTAATGATGAACTGATAAATCTTGCGGCATTTGCCAGCTGCACCCCATCTAGAGGGAAATTCTACCTTCAAGGGTATGGCAAGCACTCCCTCCTGTCCATGCCCAGTGTACATGGAGTTACCAGCCGCATGATCCATGTGACATTCACTGCACTGAAACACAGGCAATGCCACAGTGCTTTGAAACCAAATCCCTACTTTTAATGTTTTACCCATCATCCTGGTAAAAAGGCACAAAGGAAAGACTGGGCCCTCAGGGAAGTAGATTTCAACCTGGGGTCCACAGACTATGTCTAAGAGATCCGAGAAAGATAGTCCCAACCATAGAACAGTAGTCTACCACTTGTGGACCACGGACTCCTGGCGGTCCACAGACTAGGTCTAAGATTTCCAAAGGGACGCGCATCTCCATTCAAAATTTGTTAGGGGTCCACAAATGAAAAAAAGGTTGAAACCCCCTGCCTTAAGGTGTTACCCACAAACTAGACGTTAGAATGATGTCCCACTGACAACACCTGCATGACACACTTATCGTAATATTGTAGAAATAGCGCAGACAAAACACACTGTGGCTAGGTTATCAGAAGCACCTAGTGTCATGATTTTACCTGCTTACAATTAATACTTTGGAAAGCAAAGGCTTCATCTCACTGTCTGAAGGCTAGCAATAACCTGCATACAGATTCTTTTAATCTTCGCAGCTGTGAATTGCAGTGTTTAGAGATTGTATTATGTCTAAATTGCACCAACATCACACTCAGCAGCAGTGACCGGTTTTAGCTGCCATCAATATTTAATTTTTCTGATCCACATGATTAAAAATCAATTCTTCATAAAAAGAGAGCTGAGGATGGATTAGTAAAGAGAAAACCAACAGCAATGGGGAATAAAGCTCTACTGACAGAGAGACTCATATCTTTGCATTACTTTTAAGTGAACCTCATGCCTGTGAAAAGTGCATGATGATAGCCTAAGAGATTCAAATTCTCCACTTATCCACAGAACAGCACAGGCAGCAGCTGTATGAGCTTCCCCAAGCTACCCGGTCAATGTGCCCCAATCTTGACCTGTAGGAACAATCTTTGGGTGTAGAGGACAGTTTAATCTCTTTGGCCCATTCAGTCTGCTAAGCATGACAATTAATTCCAACGGTGGTAGAGAGGGGTGTTTTTTGCTATGATATGAACACCTGTCCACTAGGTACTGGACAGAGATCACTGCTTCACATAGCCCACTGCACTCCCTTCAGATGTTAATGATTTTCAATCACTAGACAGCACAGGGACTAGTATGTGCGGAGGGAAGAGGGGAATAACCCATTTAGACCTAATGCATTAGCAAACAGAACACACAGCTGTGAGTTTCAGGGCTCTTCTGTAACACAGTACTTCAAACACTATTTCAGAAGTATCCTGAACCTCTCAGAGCACAGTTTAACCCTCAGTCCACAACTGAGACAGAACAAACCTCTCTGCCACTGCAGAAAATGCAATAAGGATTACAGTATAAGAAAAATGTAAATGGAAAGGAAACAGTAATAACAATGTAAATACCAAACAAAACAAAAGCCAGGCCTATACAAATGTGTACTGGAATCTTGGACATTTCTCAGGTGTAATTTAATCAGAAGCTACACACACAAACTGTTACAGAAAGGGGTGATGTATGCTTTCCTAAATAAACTAGATGCTCTTGAAAAAAAAATAAAGATTTACTGCTATTGAGAGCCTAAAATGCATCGGTTCTTTTATAGACCACAAAAGCTGTAAATCTTCACAGATAAAACAGGGATTGTGATGATGTGATATAAAAGCATTCTTTGTTCCCAAGTGAATAGATTTGTTTTATTTAAAACTAAACATACATACAAAAAAGATACTGGACACACAAAAGAAAAGAAAAAAAACTGTACTGAGGTACAATCTTTTAACTGTCTTGGAAAAGAATCCCTGAATTACAGATGCTTAACAAAATATTTAAAAAGGATGATCGAAATTACGTATTTTGTTTCTCGTGTGGATTTAAACACATAGCTATATTGTTTTTTAAAATTTCAGTCTGCAAAGAGGTTGTGTTCTGAATGAGGCATAAATCACTGTTACTCGTATACAACTTTCTCAAGCCATTTTTTCGACTTTCATTGAAGCATATTCATTATAACATTCAATGAATGTATGGCTTATGCCAGTGGCTTAGCGGAAGGGGTCATAAAAAAGTTAAGTAAACTAGTGATTTTTTTCTCCCTCTTAACTTTGGATTCCTTTTTTATAATGTGCTGTCTAGTACTGAGTCTCTGGAAAGCACCCTGGGCACACAACAGCACACACACAAATTATCAGCTGCTTCAGACAAAAAAAATTGAATTTCTTCCATTGAGGCAACTACACAAAAGACTTGCATATGTCAAAAATACAGAACTCAGTCCCCGTGTATGCCATACCATTAATCAAATCCCCGATCTGGTGTCACTTTTGCCAGTAAAATGATGGTATTCTTCTAACCCCCTCCATTGGCGCGTGCCTGCGATGCGTGAAGTGCGTCCCTCTGCTTTAATTTATTTTCGAATAGCCTGCTTTAGGCATTTTTTGTATATTCCTTGGGGAAAGCTGCTGCTGCTTAAAGCTTTAGCAAGGGGATACGGCATAGGCTACGCAACAGCTTTTTGGGGAGGAAAGCAGTGAGCAAATGTAACTGATGCTTAGAAGCTGTAACTTACTCTGAATACACAACTGCCTTTGAGGGTGCAAAGGAACAGTGTGCAGTGTGCAGCCTGCATAGACACATTTTATGAAAGTAAATAAACATGAAAGAGGAAGGTGTTGTGGTAGCAGCAGCTGAATGAATCATACATTTATCAATGCTTCACACTGTTATTGATGTCTTTTTCCCCCCTCATTACAAAGTTATATATAAATCTATCTGCATATAACATCGGCACACACTTTGCAAGGCGCTTTTATGGCACCCGTAACTTTACTGTGTGTCATGATTCAGCCCCAAAAGACAGCTTACTTTTCCTCTAGCCTTCTCTGAGGCTACCCAACTCTTAACCTCGAAAGACCAAATGCTACTGACAATTCTACTCAATGTGTTGGGCACGGAGAACTGAAGAAGACTGCTGCGCTGCAGAACAACCACCAAAAGAAGAAAATGTTCAGCGGAAGTGGAGAGCCATTTTGGTTGTAGTAAGTCTCTTCAGCGAGACTTTTTAAAACATGTCTCTATCTTAGCGGATTTCTACCCAACTATTATGTATGTGTGGGTGGGGGAAGGGAGAAGGTATTATGTCTCTTAGTAAAAATTTAGTCGTGGAATTGAAGCAAAGCCACAATCAGCAAAGTTTGAGGTTTCTGCAGAAAAGGTTTTCCCATAGCTGGAGAATGTTAGCATCATCAGTGTTTGAGCCACTGTGCTCTTCATCTTCCAGGTCTGTCAAATGAGCTGGCTGCTGTCTATATGCTTCCAACTAGCTCAATTCAAACATTAAATGAAGTAGAGAAATCATCAGATAAATTGCTGGCCCTCTGTATTCAAGAGTGAAGTCTTTTTCTACAGTCGATGACAGCCCTGATCTTTTGTCTGACCTAATTTATTTCTCTTTCAGGTTCGAATAAAACACTCTTTCCTGTCACGGGATAACCTCCACCCACATATTGTGCCCTAAAATAAGAATAAGTCATTGCTATATTAACAAAACTATAATGATGAATTTTTCGGACTTCATGAGGTAAACTTTATATCCTAACATCCAGTGATCAAAGCCTTCTGTGGGTATGCCATTAAATAATATGTGTGGGCAAGAAAGTGTCCCACTAAAGTCTATCAACAATGCATAGGCAAACTAAAACAGTGAACGGTAGAAGCCCTGTATATTAGCCTATCACTCATTCCACTGAAAGTTTTATACGTTGTATATGACTTGTGTTTATTTCTTTAGGGAAAGACATATTTTTATTTACAGGAACTGCAGCCTGTATGTTAAAAGGACTCAAGGATCAAAAGCAATACAAGCTATCCAAAATGTGATACAATCGAGTGGGATTTCAAGCATTCTGACATGTAAGCACATACAGTGTGCAAGCGCATTTTTAATGTACACAATCTTCTTTTATATCTAATATCTGCTGTATGTTTATACATATGCTGGAAGCAGATAAATAGATGCATGGCTTTTTACAATAAATCCATACTTATGGTTATCATCAGCCTGGTCACTATCTGACAACAACAAACTGAGAATTTAAAGATTATATGTTGATGATAAAAAACACTGTTAAAAACTAATTTTAATTAAAGACTTCTAACTGCAGGAGTCCGTTAATCAGTCATGATTTGTTTAAAAATTGATTTATCTAACTTGCAATCCCACTCATCTAGTACCATATAGATCTTTGCTTGAAAATCAATACTTTGAGTTTACACTTAAAATATTTTGCAGCAACATAAACTGCCTCAGATACAGCTATTATTTCCCAAGCTATTGTATCCCACCCACCAGTACTACAGTACTGGATAATTCAAACCATAATCTACTATGATACAGGCTATGAGCTCCCCCTAGTTGTCAACACATGTCACTTAAAGCCAGAGGGCACAATTGAGACTTGCAATTCAACTAAAAGCCAGCAAAGTTTATTTTGGAAAGTATTTTATATCAACAAACAATCCACAGCGCAAAGCAATCTAGATAGGAAATGTGAAAGGGAAATAAATGCCTTGTACAAAGCATTTTTAAACAAAAAGATTATGCTGAAAGCAAATTCAGTTCTGATAAAAACAACAGAATAGGTGTCAATGGAAGTCAGTCATTGATAGCTATAATTTGTACTATTTTACCTAGCACACACTCATTTAAGTCATAATTATTGTCAAATATGCCACTAGACATCCCTTTGTTCAACACAGAAAGAAACATTTTGCACTAGACAAGGATTCAACAAACCATTACTATTAAACACAACTACATGGGAAAATCTTAGACTTGTTTGCTAAATGTTTAAATAAGCTTGACGAAATAGTCTCTGTATTTGTCTACCAACGAAACATGGAATGCTTTCTTATCCATCGTACAGCTTTTTAAATCACTAAGCAAATCAAGCAAAAACTAGGAAGCAATACAGATTCATAATACACAATCACAGCGTGTTGGCTTTTTAAGATATGGTATTTTTTAAAGTCAGAAAGGCTATGAAAATGAGCTATTTTTATCTCATGAGTAAATTACAAATAAATTCAAATAAAATGCATCCCAAAGACTGATAAGAACACATCTTTTGTATTTCCTTATTTAAAGCTGTCATGTAACATGTCTTTAAAAAACACATTATGCTTTTGTATGCATGGCTTATGTGGGTATTAAGAAAAACGCAGCCATATCCAAAAATCATTTCCTAGCTGTTTCTTTAGTAATATTTTACATTCACTAGGTGAAATTGTTTTCTTTGAAGGCAAAAAGCGCATTAATTGCAGCAAATCTAAATTAATTTTAAGTGGAGTTCTTTGCACTTAGAAGCAATTTGCAAAACTTTTATGTACTAGAAATTGTATTAGTTTTTTCTTTTGCTTAAATTACTTTGTACATATACAAATTCATAGGGCCAATTATTAATCATCTTAGGGAACCTGTTGACCAGTTATGGAAGAAATCTCATTGGGGAACTCTAGTTCTCTATCTGGAATTTTATCATTTACCATGCTTTTCTCCTCCATATTTTCTACTGTTTTATTAATTTTGCTTATTTTCCCTTATTCTGCAAAACTGGTAGAAGCAGCCTTTTTACATGGATTTTCTTTCACATTTCCTTCAACTCCAAAATACAGTTCTAGTTTTAAAACATCTCTCTAGTTTAAAAAATTGTTAAACTGGAAAATTAGCAGTTTTAATCAAACAAAAATAATCTTTCTTTGTATGAAGCAGTTCTACAGTATATCATCATCTCTTCAGTATAACATCTTTTTTCACTTTGTATATAAATTTAACTAGCTCAAGTACAACTTTTTTGTCTCCATCACTGGATAAAGGTCCAGATTTTTGTTTTAAATTTCTTTTCTCTTTTTTGCATTGCAAGTATATCTACTGCAATACTGTATGAGGAACCTACAGAGAGGCAAATAGGCCACTCAATTTTGCAGATTATAAATAATAATTGTTCCAATTTTTGAATAAACCAGTATGTTATATATATTGCAGCCTGCTTGCTTGTTTCACATTCACTATCTAAATATTTCTTTGAACACCAACGTGAAACCCAATAACTACCAGTGAAACAGTGTCAGAAAACCTTTTCTTTTCTTTTTTTCCCTGGCACAGGACTCCTATCCACCCTGCAAGGCATTTCTCCTGACAGATGCCAAAAAGGCAGAGCTAAACATCAAAATATATGCATCTTAGTAAACAGTATCAAATTCATTCCGGGTTGTTGTTTTTGGTTATTAGTTTAGGCTTCCCCTCCTCCCCCGTCTTCTCTCCAAACTCTCCTTTTCACAGGACAGACACTGGCTCTTTAATAATGAATTAAAGCCTTTTGAAAACTGGTAGGACTACTCCTGTCTGGCAAAGCACCCTTCTGAAAGTCTGCAGCTTAGACTCAGTGTACGTGTGCTAAAATGCCCGCATTTCCTGCTTCCCTCCCCCCCCCCCCCCCCCCCCCAATTGATACCTTTATGTTTTTTCTGCCACTATTCAGTATGCATCCTGATTTCTCCGCCAGCTTCCTCAGGATGGAGAGAGAGATAAATACAAGAGGGAAGGGAGGGAAACAGCATGCAGCTTTGCCTTCCATTCCTCGCAGGCTCCCCTCCAAACCCATTGTGCCCGCTGCTTCTTGGAACCCCTATTAATGATTCCCTGACTCATTATATCCTTAATAAGGCGCTCTGAAAACAAGATGAAATTGAAGAACGAACCTACCTGGCTCTCCGCCCTCCCCCCCAAAAAATATATTTAGCCTTTTTAAACAAATTCAAACGTGCGCAACAAACCAGATTATCCACACAGTCCACGGCCCCTTTCAAAACCAAATATCTCCTTGCAAGTCAATGAGACAGAAAATGAGTAGTAGACATTGCAATAGATGATGCAGATGTTTTTAAAAATCACCAATCACCCTCCCCACACACACAAAAAGGAAAGGGAAAATGCAATTTCCAAACCAGATGGTTTTTTTAAAAAAAAAATGCAAAAAACAAAAGGGGGAGAAGGAGAATCACCTTTTTATGGGCATGCAAATCTGGTTGCAAAATAACAATTAATTAAAAACACCCCCGCCTCAAAAAAAAGCAGTCAAATATCAGATGCATCTTCATTTTGTTGCACCAGGTGCTCATTTGGGGGAAGAAATGGGGGGGGGGACGAAGTAACCAGATGAGCTAAAAATTACAAGAAATTGAAATTTCAGAAGGCAAACGCCACCCAAAATATCTAATAAAAAAAGTATTTCCAACAAATTCTTACAAACAAAATTTAGCAGCTGTAACAAAGGAGAGATCGCAACCACCAAATGCTCCTGGCAGATGGCTTCTATTCTTGGTTTTCAGGGGAGGGGAGACTCTCGTATATATTTATTTATTTATTTATTTATTTAAATTTTTTAAAATATAACATAAATATTCGGATTTGCAGCGTTTGAGACTCAGCTCTTGGCTTGCTCCACACGCAACACACCTTCAAAGGCAAGTTCGGGACTTATTTTGTTGCTGCTGTTTGCTTGTTATTTGGCTACGTTTCTTTTTCCCACACGAGACGGTGGGATTTCGGAGAGCCATGCAAGGGAAAAACCTGCCTGCAATCTTCATTGCACCTAGAAGAGGTTTGATTTTTACTGCACTAAAATTGTGCATGGCGAATTAGGGAAATAAATGCTAAAAACGGGAGTGGGAGGGGAAGGGAACGTGCACAGAGAAGGTGCAATTGCAGCCGCTTCTGTAGCACGCGCGCACACACATACACACACACACATACACACACAACTGCACTGTCCCCCAGATCTTCGTGGAGATTGTTCCATCTAGTACCTTCTCTTTCTTTTCCAATGGGAGCTTTTGCAAAGTGCAGCTCTCACTCCTGCCCGGGCTTTTTTTTTATTATTTTTTTTTGGGGGGGGGGCGATTCCCAGCATGGATCTAAGCTCCCGCCTAGTTGCTTTATTGTGATTATTAATTATTATTATTTGCTGCAGCTGAAGCCTCGCGGGGTAATTCTCCCCACCCCCACCACCCTTGCAAACGGGGTCCTGGCTCTCATTCTTGGGTCAGTGGCCGGTTTCCTCGTGGAGGGGGGCGGGAGCCCCCTCCTGTGCCTTGGCACCTGGGCAGGTCTTTCTGTAAACGGCTTGGGGAGGGCAGCCGCCTTCCGGGCTACCTGGAGCCGGACAAGCGTTGCGGGAGGCCGCTGCCTCTCGCTCTCCGACCTCGCCTCCCCCCAGCCCAAGGGCTGCCCCGTGCTCCAGCCCCCCTCCCAGCCGCCGATCTTCCCGCAGGGTGCCGGGGCCGGTCCCGGCTTCGCCTCCCGGAGCGCGCTGGCCGAGAGGGGCTCCCCGGCGGCAGCTTCCTCTCCGTGGGTTCCCCCCCGTCCGTCCCCCCGCCGCTCTCCTCCACCCCACCCCGGCTCCCCTTGCCCGCCTTTCCCCCGGCCGGCTGTCAGCCCGCCGCGTGCGCTCGCCAACTTTCCCCGGCTCTTCCCCCTGCCGCCGGCACGCGCGCTTTGCAAACCAAAACACCGAGACCCCGCCGTCGGCGCCTTCCCCGGCCCCTTCCCTGCCCCACGCCGCCGGCAGCCTCCCTCCCGCCCCGCCACCGCCTGCAAATTCGCGGCAAACTTTTGCTTTTCTCCAGTTCCCCCCTCCTCCCATCCACACACACCCTCCCCCCTTTAATTCCCTTCTCCCCTCGCCCCCCCCCCCCCCCCGGCTCTAAAGTGACTTACTAGACTTGGCTTTGCCTGGACTTTCCCCCCCTTTTGAGCCTTGATTTCGGATCGTTCTTGTTTCCAGTTCAAACTTACGTGTGATAATCTCTCTTTGTGACAAGTGCTGCGGGTTTCCCTGCTTGCGACGGGACATTGCCCTGGCATTTACACTGGCATCGCCCGGAGAGCTGGACTGGGTTGGGGGGGATGTGGGGGGGGCGGATCTTCCTCCTCTGTTTGTCGTTCACTCTTTGCGTCTTCTTCTTTATTGAGTTCTTCTTCTTTTTCAAAAAGAAAAGAAAACGGAGACAAGAAAAAAACCCTCTTTTTGTTGCTGTGCTGGTGCACTAGGTGGGGTATCCCCCTGAATTAAAAAAACAGCATCATCAGGAAAAAGCTCTGTCTTTTCTCTCTCTCTCTCACTGTCTTTTCTCCACTGCTTCTGCCACTTGGACTTCCAAATCTCTTCTTGAACTTAGGAGGATTTGCACCAGCAGGGACAGACACTTTTCTCTCTCTCTCTCTCTCTCCAGAGTGCTTGGCAAATTGGCAAGTGCACTTCTTCCACCAGGAGGGTAAAAAAAAAATCAGGATGGTTTTTAAAGTACAGAATGGGGATTGCCCACACACACGAAAATGCCCCCAAAAATATTCTTTTTTTTTTTCAGAGACTGACCCTTGCTGGGTTTTTTTAAAGGGGTAGCCAAAACTGTGTCTCCTCTTTCCCAGTTCAAGTGGCACTGCTTTGCCCTAGTGCTTTTGGATTGCCAATGCCTCTGCCCCACTTTGCACTGCTCCCCCTCGCTTGGCACTGGGACTGGAAGGAAGGAAGCGCCCAGTGCAGCTGGGCTGGTGCTGGCTATTACTATTATATATTGCAATGTGAAGATGGCGGAGTCCTGGTTCTCTGGGAGCGCTCTGTCTCTCTATGGCTGGGGCTGCCTCTGTACAATGGGATAAAATTCAAGTTCAAGTGCGGACGTGACGTTTAATCTGCACTAGAGACAAAAAGACCCAGAGAGTAGGAGCACTGGGGGCGACTAGCGGTGGCTTTTTAACATTGTACCCTGCAAGAGAACAAGAAACACACACACACACACACACACACACACACACACAAACTAAAGCACATGCATGGATCGGGAGCAGATCCGGGCTTTGTGCATTGCCTCCTTCCCCGGCACTCCGAGTGCCAGCGAAATAATCATGATCAATAAGCACCCTCGTGATAAATAATAACCATGCAAACTAAACTCTGGTTTAAGTGTCCTGTCTGTGCTGAGAACAGCGCCCGGGGGGGGGGGCGGGGCTGGGGAAGTGAGGGTCCAACGGGTCGTTCACTCCGGCTGGGGGACTCCCTATGGAAGTGACTTGGGGATCTCCTTGGGGCAAAGCGCCTGGATTGGACTGAAATTGGCCAGGGTGGAGATGGCACTCGGTATGCCAGACAGCGTGGCACCGGGGCTAAGGGGTCAGGATCATTGGGGACGGTTCGGGGAGACGCGGAGCTGAGGGGGGGAGGTTTCCTGGCAGAGCGATCGCTCCGCTCTGTTATTAATGTTGGCCTCGGATCTCCATGGCCCGGGCTCGACTCTGGGTCTTGCTTCGCGGTGGTCCATTTCTAGGCTCACTGGCGGAAAGGGCTGGGGCGGGCTCCTCTTCCCTTCAGACGGCCCCGCAGGTCCTCCGCGGCAGGCACATCACCAGTGCATTTCAAACAGTTTTGCACTAACACAAAGATCTGTGTGGGCTGGGGAGAGATTTTTCTCCCCCTGATCTCTGAGGGATGCTACAGGGAAACACGCCGAGAGACTCTTTTCTTTCTCTCTCTCACACACACGCACCCCTCTTCGACCTTTGGTGGTGCTGGTTGTGCGTGTGAAAATCCCTGACAGGGAAGATCTTTGCGTGCGTTAGTGGCACTCGCCCAAGCCAGGGCGAATCCAGAGGCGTTTAGATCGCGGCGGAACAAGCCCCTGCTTGCACTTTTCATTCGATTTCCCAAGCAGGTAAATGCCCGACTCGGTGCGCTTCCAACTTCAAGATCCTTGGAAACCAACTTTTCTTTCCCCGCCCTCTCCTCCTTCTTCCCCCACCCCAGCAAAGCAAACGGGTCTCTGCGAAGTGCTTTTCAGCACTAGGGCTGGACAGAGCGAGGGGAGCGTGGGGGGAGCACTTGGAAGCCAGAGCTGGGGGCTGCAGAGAAATCCAAGGAAAAATCGCCAGGCTTTCCCCTTAACCCGCCTGGCAAGCCAGTCCTCAGTCGTGTCTTTCGCTTTCGACGGTGAATGAATATGTGGTGGGGTGGGGGAGAAGTGGCAGGGGAGCCTTATTGGGCCGAAATTCATCTCCGTGCCCTTAATCTGCTTTGAGCAAAATTTGGCTAACCAGCTACACTCGCCTCTTCCAGCAACTGTCGGGAAATCCGCCTCCCCCTACGGAGACGAGACGACCCTCTTAGATCTCTGATTTCTACTGTCAGCCCCACTCTCTCCGTAGACCCGGGGGGCGTCACATGGGGAAATCCCACCGCCAGGCCTGGGGATGGGTATTGTTGGCGGGCACAGGGCCAACCTTGCCATGCCCTCTTCTCCCTGCCTCAGCCATCGTTCTCCGTGAATGGCAAACACGGAAAGGCCAGTCCAGCCCCTGGCACGCTGCCTAGATGCGTCCTGGCGTTGGTTTGGTTTGCTTTACAGGGTCCTACAAAGAAAATTAAGGTTGGGATTGTAACACAACGCGCAGCGGCTGGGCGGGAAGAGAGAGAGAGAGAGAGAGAGAGAGAGACCTGTCAAAAAGTTCTGCAAACAATCCGGTGAGGAGGATACAGCGAGGGCCGGAGGTGGAGAAGGGTGCGAGGTCGCCTGCAACTGGAGAGAGGGGAGGGAAAATGCCTTCTGCGGAACCTGGCCTGGGGGAGCAGCAAGGTCCCCCCCCCACGTGCCTTTCAGGGGATCTTTTGCTCACCCAGTCTTCCTGCAGCTCCACCCCCGTTTTTTATCTACAGCTTGAAAAGCACCAGCCCCACCTGGTGTCAGTCTGATGGATGCCACAGGGGTCGGTGGTAGCCTTTCCAGGAATGTAGCTGAAAGTCCCAAGAACATATTAAAAGGCAAAAAAAGAGAGAGAGAGAGAGTTTAAAATATTTCTGCTGACTCTGTCTCTCACACACACACGAGAGAGAGAGAGAGAGACTGAACTTCGTGCATTTCTAGAAACTTGAGTCATATTTCTACAGTCATTTCCTATAAGGGTTTTCTCTTATTAATTCCAAGAAGGGTCTTTCTTTCTTTCTTTCTTTCTTTCTTTCTTTCTTTCTTTCTTTCTTTCTTTCT
>ML677332.1:74376741-74403549 GCA_007922305.1 Dermatemys mawii
TCTTTCTTTCTTTCTTTCTTTCTTTCTTTCTTTCTTTCTTTCTTTCTATCTATCTCGGTCCCTCCATATCCCACACCCCCCACCCGTTTCCTTGCACTTTGCTTGGCGTGGCAAACAGGCTTTGTGTGTGTGACTCTCATACAGAATGTGCCTCGCCAAAGCGATTCTGGGGGAGGCATTTGCAACCCCACTGGCTGGTTCTGGTTGAAAGGTGCAGCGCGAATGGACGTTACGGGCAGCGCGGGGAGTGGGGTGGGTGCAAAGTCCAGCTCGCATTACTTCGGCCGCTTTCAGACCGTTGCAGGAAGCTGCACGTAACTGAAGCCGCCCTTATCAGGAAGTTCCTGGGCATCATGTGTTGATTCACCACTGTCTTACAGTGGGCATTCAAATAAAAGATAAGGACAGATCAATGATTGACCACGCTGCGTTCCCTTATTGCCTCTCCTGGTTCAGCCTGGCGTGGACGCGGTCTTTCTCCCTTTGAAGTGAGCTTAGGTCTGGTGTCTTAGTACACGGCTTAGCTGAACCATGTTTTGAGAAGCCTGTCTTCTCCCCCTCCCCTTCTAAAATATATCCCAATGTGTGTGTGGGGGGGTGGGATTCCAAAGCGATTTCTCAGTCTCCTCTTTTCTCCCCTGTCTGGCACTTGGGATCATTAGCACTGAAAGCTGTTAATGTCTTGTCTCACAGCTCCCCCTTTAGTCTCTTTGCTCTCCCTGTCTCGCGTTCAAAGCCAGATCAATAGCCGTCTCTGTCTAACCTTGACCTATCCCTCGACCCCGCCTCCATCTGCAGCTGGCCCACTGTTTTGTTTTCCCACTCTGTCGATATCCAAGTCACAATCGGTGACAGCAGACAAACAAGAGGAGCTTGCTTCTCTCTGGGGGCTAGCTGAACTGGCCCCCTCCCCTTCCCCAGGCGGCCAGCCACAATAGCGGTATGGTCAGAGGATTTCTGTCCCACTGATTATTTGACGGCTTTGTCCAAGTTCCTTTTCTCTTCTCTCTTTCCCCCCGTCCCCATCGCACTGGTTTCACACATAACAAAAACACACACGCAAACATTAAAGCTAGGAAAGGCGGCTTTCCACTTTTTAAAGGAAGGAACAAGAAAATAGAATTGAAAACAGAAGAGCTGTCTTTGTCCCGGCTTTAAAGATGTTAGTTTCACTATTTCAGTCTAGAAACAGCAAAACAAAAACCCTGCACCAAGGTGCTGATCATTCTGCTCCTATTGTAACAGGCAGGGTAACAAATCAGTCTCACCCAGTAACATCTTCCTTAAGGGGAAACAACCCGATACCGTTTGAAATGTTCGAGTTTATTCTATAATGCAGCAGGGCATGGCGATTCAAGAGCTTTCGGGACACGCAGACGTGATTTTGCTTCTGATCCCCCCCCCCCCTTTTTAAAGCATGTGATGTCTTCTGCTGAAATTTGGCGTGAGTATAAATAACCGTAACTTCAATGTAAAAGAGAAACTCCCAATATTCTTGCAAGAGGATGAGATGAATCTGTCACTTGGACGCATTTTAAATCCGTTTCCACGCTCTCCCTTTTGGCCAAACAACTTTTTAGCAGAATAACAATTTCTGCAACCGATTCGGTCTGGGGTGACTTCAGGTTTCTTCGCGTTCTTCCCCCGAAAAGCTCGTGCTAAGTTAGGAGTACATGGTTTTTTATAGCGATCTGGGCAGAGTGGGGGAGAAATCAACCTTAGCTTAAACAAGACGACTCGTCCCTGTTCCCTTTGAATCTTTACGTGGTGATATTTGTGAAATGCAATATAAACACAGGGCATTGATCGGATCGGCTTAGTTGGCCGTTCTGCCTTGCGAGGCCATACATACAACAGAGGATCTAACTAGATCATATTTACATACATATTAATAAAGCTCCCATGGTGCCTTCAAATATTGTACAAGTATTTCGGTGAGTTCTTATTTCAGATCTATTACCAAAACATGGTAAAAAGAGGGCTTTGAGGCTTCCTTGTATATCTGTCTGCAGTGATTTTACACCATTTCTGAAAATTACGTAGTTGTAGCACCAGATCTGTGGGTGATAGAATAACTCGACACGTAGCATTTCTTTTTGGTAGCAAATCACTTTGCAGCAGTAAACGGGGCTGCCCAACATCAATCAGGGGAACCGTTTGGTGGGTCTCTTTCATTTGTGGCTTTGTTAGCCGTTAACACGAGAGAGGGGGCGGCTCGTTAAATCACCTTCTTTTCTTTGTCAGGAGCGAGGTAGGGTGAGCCTTCAACGAGAACACTGGCGTGTTTCGGGCTGTCAGTCACCCCAGAGCTAAGGAGGATAACGCGGGATCCGCCGCCCCTCCCCGGACCGCTTGACAGCGCCACAAGGGATGCAAAGTTCGCTCTTTCTTTAGACGTGGGACCGTCCCACGTTCGCTCCCAGTCACTCGCTGGCGTCTATCGGGACCGGACTGGGGAAGTAACATTCCGGCATCACTGACACTCCCAACGCTTCTCCCCCGTGGGACTCTCCTGCCTTCCCAGCTGAGCTCGGTGTCTCCAGCCCCGTTCCAAACCTTCACTGAGTGACAGCTGAAATGTTGGGGCCTGATCCTGCCACCCCACCTCGCTTCAAGGTGCGGGAGAGTCACACAACCCCAAACAAACCTCCCACGAAGAAAACCCCACCCGTCTAAGTCTGGAGCAGACCGGAGCGTTGCGTTAAGTGAGGGATGCAGAATCGGGCCCTCCGCGCCTATGGGAGGCACGTCCCTGCAGACCCCACTGCGGCCTGTGTGTATCTTGGAGCCAAGCCCTGAATGGTCGATGCTTCCTCCCACCCCACCTCCCCGCGGGGGCAGACTTCAGAGGGGGTAGGAGATTTGTGACCTAATCAGAAGGCGGCTCCTTTTTGTCTCTCCTACTTTGGGTTTTTGTGTGTTTGGTTGTTTGTTTCTGTGCCACTTTCCAGGCAAAAGCAGGACCACGTGTATTATGGGATGAACGACAGGGAATGGGGGGGCTTTATCAATTCCCCTTCCTCGCCCCCCAATGGAAGGGATTCAGTGAGTGAAGCACCCGAAGATGCCACTTGGGTTCCTTCATGCCATGAAACGAGCGCCCCGGTTTCCGAATCTAACTGAACCCCAAAGAACAAGAGGGATCGGTAAAGTTCGCCGTTAATGAGGGGTTGGGAGATTTGTTAGTGGGGGGGGAGGGGCTGCTCGCTATTGCTAATTAATGCCAGGCAGGGTTTGCTGCTTCGGTCTTTGCAAAACGCTGCGCATTAAGCGCCATGGCTCTCTGGAGCAGACCGAGGACAGAACCGCGGCCAGGTACTGCTGCTGCACTTTGCACACGTGTGCGAAAAGTTGGGACGCTGATAGAGACGGGCTGGTACCTTCCCGGGGAGAGCCCGCTTAAAAAAGTTATCCCATGATGTAACTAGATTGATTTGGAGACGCACTCGGGACTCAATTTGCGGAGGCGGGGGACAGGGGAAGGAAATCTCTCCTCAATCCAGCATTGATCATTCCTGAAATTTGGGAAACAAACTGTCGTCCTCTGCTTTCTAATGTTTCAGTCAGCTTCCCCCTTCACCCAACCATGATTTCACGGGGACTTAAACTCCCTGGGATTGTTTGAAACAACAAAGACCTTTAGGATATCGACGTGGCAATAAAATCTTCCACTTAAATTTATGACAGAAAACAGCTTGTCTCTCAAGGATCATGAAATTATGTATCTGGACATCACAAAAGAAAGACGTCTCGTTTGTCTTTCTCCTATTCTCTACAACCTCCCTGCTTTGTAGTCTTTAAATAGAGCAGATTTATGGTAATTCTTTTATCTTTTTGTGTGTGTGTGTGTGGTCAGACTTGGACAACTGAACTCAAACTGGCAAATTCATCAGCCTCTAGATTCAGTATAAACATCTGCAGCTTCATTATTCCTATCAACAATTAGGGAACTGAAAAGTGAGGATGTCTGGCCTGGGAGTGATTGTATATTGCACCCAAACTGCACATTGTTGTTCTTAAGGAGTGGAACAATGTATGAAACATCAGTGGGTTTAACACTTTAACACAGAGTTTGTGTTTCTTAATTGAAACTGATCAAATAATGGTTCTCCTTTTTACAAGCAAAAAGCAGGCATTTTTCATGCTAATAGGAAGTAGTAGTATTTTAGGAAACTAAGGAGCAGTGTCTGGGATTGGCTGCCACCATTTTTTTCATGTGGGGCTGGATTCTGATCTCCCTTTACTGCAGTTTTCCACCTGAGTAACTCCATTGATTTACCAGAGACCCTGCTGATTTCTGGATCAAGTCTATGGCTTTTCTGGTTCCAGTTTTACGATGTCCCCAAACACATTGCTTTTGCCTCATGCTTGTGGTCTTCGGGTCAATGCCATAATGATAGATCCCCTGTTCCCCTCACCTCAGCTGACACTTTGAAATGTAATTTAGGATAATTAGGCAACCTCAGTGCCTGATGGACCAGAGGTTTGATAATACCATGGTAAAAGGCCACGGTGATGCAAAGCTTTTACAGAACAGTAACCGGAGTCTTTTTTGAGCCAACTGTTCCACCTGGACCACACTACAAATTATTGTTTTCAATTACCACCTGTGTACTCCTTCCCATGCATCCTATTGATGTAAAATTACAACAACAGTAGTATAAATAAGTTATGCTGTGGTAGTAAAATGGAAGAAATTTTGTTGTAGCAATTATGTTCAGCAAGATGACAAAATAAATTTCCAGTGCTGTGCTTGCAGTAACCTGGGGAATTTAAACCTCATAATTTCCATTCATTTCAGATAATTTGGAGTAATTTCTATATGTAATAACTCTGTAATGAAAAACACAGCGGTACTGAAGTGATTTCAACTCTGTTTTTTTCCTATGGTATACGTGGCACAAAATAAATAATAAAAATAATATTTCCTTTTGTATGTGTTGAGTAATTCTCTCAGCAAAATCATAAACTAATACCAGAACTAAATCTCTGTCCATGAAATGAAACATAAATTGAGTTAAAGAAAGTGAAAAAGTATGAAAGACCTTGGATGTTTTATTGTGACTTTATTAAATTGTATCATCTCTATGCTCTATTGTATCCCCCAGGGTTACGGTTCCAGGGAAAGGCATACAGATAGATGGGTACGTGTCCCTACATCAAAAGAAGAGATAGTTGGAGCAAATATTTCTGAATATATTTAATTCAACACTTTAATTTGTAAAAATAGAAACTGCAAATTAAAAGAGAGAGGTGCAAGCATGTACAGGACAAAATAAATAAGTTGTTTGAGGCCATTGATTTTCATTAGTGTGTTGAATGGTAAATTACTTGGAAGACTGTAAACATATTCACTCACTGAATATGTTCCAGCACAAAGGATTCGCTTTTAATTAAAGACAAGAGAGATATTATTGAAGAGCTAGGTCTGTGTTCTACCTAGAGTCATGACACCAGGCAATTATTACATAGTTAACATGAAACCATATGTGTTACTTTGTGGCAAGTACATAGTAATTCCACTGGAAATAACAGTAATCAGACATATTCATATTATTGTTTATATACCACTCTCCTCACCAAGTGTTTTACAAGTGTGGCTATGGATTGAAATACTTGCTTTACAGGTGAGGAAAATGAGGCATAAAGAGAGTAACCTGGGAAAAGCCACATAGCTAGTATGTGGTAGAATTGTGATTATTTAGGACTGTTTAAACCAAGTCCTGTGCTCTAATCCAGTGGCTCTCAACTTTTCCAGACTATTGTGTCCCTTTCAGGAGTCTGATTTCTCTTGTATACCCGCAAGTTTCACCTCACTTAAAAAACACTCGGTTACAAAATCAGACATAAAGATACAAAAGTGTCAGAGCACATTAAGGCTGAAAAATTGCTTACTGTCTCATTTTACTGTATAATTAATCATAAAATAGCTCAATTAGAATATAAATATTGTACTCTCATTTCATTGTATAATACATAGGGTAGTATAAATAAGTCATTATATGTATGAAATTTTAGTTTGTTTATGTAGTCTGTTGTAAAACTAGGCAAATATCTAGATGAGTTCCCCTTGGAACATACCCCTTGGAAGACCTCTGAATACCCTCAGGGGTATGTGTACCCCTGGTTGAGGGATAGTTTAGTTTAGTACCAGATTTAGTTCTGGTATTAGTTTATGATTTTGCCCCTCTAATCAATAACCCTATTTCTCAGTGGCCTCATGATGAGCCCTCCTTTTAAACAATGGCAGTTGAATTGCTGTTTTATTGCCTGATATTATGCAATTAATTTTTATCTTCACTATCATTATAGCTCCTATTACAAACAATACAGTCAGGATCTATGAATGGGCAAACTGGTTGACAAGCACTAAGAGCTGGCTTAAACCTCAACCCTGCCATGATGGAAGTGAATGGGAACATTTTCAATGATACAAGCTGATTCAGGTACGTTCTCCCAAGCTACACACACGCCCTGTACCCAAAGTCTGTTCTTCCTTCAGTTTATTCTATTTTTGCTGGTGCCCAGTGTGAGGTCTCATCTGGTCTGGAAGGCTCTGCTTGGCCAATTGCTGTCTTTACATCTGCCACTGTTGCCATTACTGTAGGTCAGGGCACTACCGCATATGTCAGTGTAACTTACATCACTCAGGGATGTGAAAAAGACACCTCTCTGAGCGACTGAAATTACAGTGACCTAAGGGCTGTCCACACCAGCACTATGTCAGCAGGAGACACTCACCTGCCAACATACCTTCTGCCTCTTGAGGAGGTATAGTAATTATGCCAGTGGAAAAGCACTCTCCTGTCGGCATGGCACATCTTCACCAGACGTGCTTACAGTGACACAGCTGCATCAGTGCGGCTGTTCTGATGTAGTGCTGTAATGTAGACTTGCCCTTCGAAATCCTTTGGTCTGAGGATGCCATGATCATGCAAAGCTTCATCCAGCCTCCTGGACTACTGAAACTTTTTGTGAGGCCCTGAGGGAATATCAGGAAACTAGAGGAACCAGAGGGTCAGATCAGACTTGGTTGGGAGAGAGACAGAGGGAATGAAAAGCAGGGGAGAGAAGGGGGTGGCGTGGGGGGAAGGGCTGAAACTGAAAATGTGGACTTTCAAGTCCAAGCCAATGGAGTTAGATAGGCAGCCAACCACAGTTAGGGGAAAGAGGAAGGAAACAGGTTTGGGGCTCAGTGGGGTAGTAGTTGTGTTAAGGAAAAGAGCAGTATAAAAAAGAAGTATCTGAGGCCTTGTCTTCACTGCTAAAAGAATGTGTATTTTTTAACCTCAAGGTAACTAACACATGAACCATCCTGAGGTAAATACACAGTGAAGACCAGGCATTATAGTTTTACCCTGAGGTAAATTCACCAAGGGCAACTCCTGGAGGGGATAAAGGGCTGCTTATCTCATAGTAAAATTAAAGTGTCTGTCTTCACTGATTTCAGAGTAGTAGCCATGTTAGTCCATATCAGCAAAAAGAATGACAAGTACTTGTGGCTCCTTAGAAACTAACAAATTTATTTGGGCATAAGCTTTCAGAGTTTGTATCTCAGGATAGCTCATGTGTGTTAGTTACCCCCATAGTAAAAATGCACTTTTTTAGCAGTGCAGATAAAGCCTTAAAGTGTTGGCAAGAAGAATGTGATGTGTAAGATGGTGAGTCAGACAACTGCAGAAAGTTTGGATATGTACATGCATTTGGACTGGCTTGTTGAAGATGGGTGAATACCTCAGTATTCAAATATCGTAGGCACTTATGGAGGCCCCCATTATCATGGTATCTTTTAATGCTTTATCCTCACAATACCCTAGTGAAGTAGGGAAGGGCTATTATCCTTGTTCTACAGCTGAGGAAATGAAGCTCAAAGAGACTAAATAACATGTGCCAGGTCATACAGGGTATTTGTCATGAAGCAGAGATTTGAACTCCAGTCTCTAAGTCTCTGATTTTCAAGATATATGGGTTCAAGTTCCCTACTCTTCAGTAGATATAGAGGAATATTTGGATCTGGAAACACTTATGGCAGGAAACATAAGGTAAGCAAGGGGTCAGCCACAGTGCAATAGCACACAGCAGTTGGTTTTAAAAATAAAATTCCCGTCACCAGCCCCCATACTAAAGAAATGGAAATGAAAACTAAGTTCTAAAGTTAGAAGTAGGTAGGGGTCAACAGCAGCATGTAATGAATGGCAGGGAGTTGAAAAATTCAGATCCATTCATCAAAAATAGCCTTTAAAAGCATGCACCCAAAAAGCACTTTTGGTCCAAGTTTACAGGCTGCTTTTGAATGATAGGTAGATTTTATGTGATGCTGTTGCAGCTACTGAGACCAGAAAATCTCTGCTATATGTGATGCCATTGCAGCAAGTGCCAAGGTTAGGTTTTCAAATCTTTTTTTAAAAACAATCAGATTTTTTTAAAAAAACTGACCCCAATACCAGCTCCCTCAAAATTCAAAATCCATCCCCAAAAAGGCAGGAAACCAAACAGTTTTTTGAATATAAATCACTCTAAGATTGGACCCACCTTTTCCCCAAATATAATTTTTAAATGAGGAAATTAATAACCATAGGCAAATGAACAATTGTCCCACAAACTTCCCTCCCAAACCAATGAGTGGCTCTGTCTGCAAGACCCATAAATTGTCTCTTCTCCTCAGAAATGGAAACATCCTCTGGATGTCTGCTGTTAACTGCCATTTGGAGCCCAGCCCTGCAAATACTGTATCTTCAGTGCAAAAAAGTGCATCTTCAGTGCAAAAAGGTGCATCTTGATGTAAAATCCCAGTGAAGCCAGGCACCATGGCTCTTACTTCAGTGTAGCTACTGATGAGCTCAATGCTATATCCCCCACTTGGGGTTTACCTCAACTAGCTGCACTGAAGTAAAATCTACAGTGCCCTTTGTCTCCATTAGCTTGAGTGAGCTGCAATGATATAAAAACAAACCCTTCTGAGGTGCAGACAAAATCATGAGTAACTTTACATACATGGGTGGTCACAATGTGGGATCCCTTGGGCACAAAATCACTCGTGTTGGCAGAATAGTGGCCTTTAATGTAAACTCCTCAGGGCAAGGACCATGTTTTCCTTTATGTATAGTACTGCACATGCTGTCAATGCTTACACAACATAACAACACAGTAATGATAACAACGTT
Source organism: Dermatemys mawii (assembly GCA_007922305.1). Lineage (NCBI taxonomy): Eukaryota > Metazoa > Chordata > Testudines > Dermatemydidae > Dermatemys > Dermatemys mawii. The sequence goes on from ML677332.1 coordinate 74,385,906, forward strand.
CCTCGACTCCACTCCCACCAATTAACTGCATAATGAATGAGCATGAGAGACGAAAGCAGCAGTGGAGGCCTGGTGTGACGATTAAACTGTATCTCCCATCTGCCTCCTCCTCCACCTCTTTCTTTTCCTCCCCCTCGCCATGTGGCATCCTACTCTCCTACTGCTCTCCTGCTACGCCTCTGCATCCCCTCTGATGAGGCACAGTGCTGTAGCAGCAGGAGCAGTAGGAGCAGCATTAGAGCCTGCCAGTCCCTGCCTAATCCCCCATGATGCACTCCTTTCAGGTCAAGACCAAAGAAAGCTCTGTCTCTGCCACTGCCGTGCAGCTGATGATCACACAGCTAATGGGAGAGGTGATGGCACTGAGTCTGCAGCCTTTTTTGTAACTGGTGCAGGATGAGGAAGCAGGCTTTAGGTAGCTGATGGATGTTTCACACCAGAGGTATATTATCCCCTCGAGCTCCACCTACTGTGGAAAACTGCTGCTGCTGCTATGCCTTTCACTTATCCAGCAGTCTGGAAGAGAATGTTTCAAAACTTCTCAAGGACGTGCTTGTGGTTGGACTTGGAAGTATCAGTCACTCCACCACTGACAGCTAGACAGAGCTCCATGCACACTTTCAGAGCTCACTGGAGTACTTAACTATTCTGCAGCTGCTACCAGCCCATTCTTGCCCGTCTTCCACTTCTCCAGCAGCTCTTTCAGTTCTCCACAAATGCCGCCACCAATATCATTACACCAGCTCGACATATAGTGACATGCCTAAAAATTGCGAGCGAGAAATCCCCCAGTGGGGTTGACAGGCTAGTATTCAATAATGATGCTATGGAAGCATCTGTTGTTTTGCTCATACCCACACTTTCTTGGTCACCAGGTTTTATAGCTAAATTCAGCCATTTGCTGGCTGTGGGGTGATGCAACTTCTCTGTTCTTCTGTTTACCCATTATGGAAAGCCACACAGGAGGAACTGCAGCACCAGTGCACCAAGAGGTGGGAATCCCTCTGGACCTCAAATAATGAAATTCAAGGCCAGCAGCAGCAACAGCATGTATAACAATACTGGCAGCTCCATAAGGGCTCCAACACACCAAGAGACTCCAGAACTTGAACCCGAGGTAGAGTATGCCCCTGCTGTTTGTCACTGTGGTAACTGATGTACTGAGGTGACTGACTTTTTTAAGGTTGAAAAAATTGTGTCTGTCTCTAGACTGAAACAATAATAACTTTGGACCTAAAGGGGATAAAAGTTCAAAAACAGCAGTAGCATCCCTTACAAAAGCATCTGCTGTATATTAGCTTTCCAGAGACCAGGCACAAATGCACCACTCCCATATGGTAGCCCCTAGCTCTCAAAAGTACACATCAGCACTTCAATGAGACTATAAGACAGGCCCGTGGGCTAGCCACTGTTTCAGTGTTGCCAACTCTCAGGATTATATCAAAAGTCTTGTGATATTTGGTGATTTTCCAAAAGCCCCGCCTCCCGGAGTCATGTGATTCCATGTTAATCTCAGTTTTAATTAAAATAAAGTTAAGTTTCTAGCAGAGAAGAGTTTGAAAAATTGGCCCAAGTGCATCCTTAAGTGCATCAGCAACCAGATGGCAAAGAAAAAGAATCCAACTTTTATTATTTTTAAAATCTCATGATTTTTAATCCAATCCCATGATTTTGGGCAGCCAAACTCACAATTTTTGAGTGCTCATACTTGCCAGTACCATGGTTTGCTTGCTTGACATGCAAGTCATTTAGCATAATACCACTGCGAAAATGAGCCACCAGCCATTGTCACAGCAGACAGCCGAGCTTAGGGCTTTGGCTGACAAAGAGCAGCCACCATCCCATTGTGGGCTGAGTCATGCCTGGCAATATGCAGGTGCACAACGAGGAAGGGAGGGCACAAAAAGCCTCCTCTGCAGAAGCCAGGCACAACAGCAGTCCCTGAATGCAAGGACTGCTCCAAGCTAGTGCCAGCTTCCGTGGAGGGCTGGGTATAAGGAAAGTGTGACCTGTAGGAGTGCTAGCAGAAGGCTAACATGTTATTTCCTGACCCCAATCACATGTAGGGTGACCAGACAGCAAATGTGAAAAATCAGGACAGGTGGTAGGGGGTAAAAGGAGCCTATATACGAAAAAACACACAAAAATCGGAACTGTCCCTTTAAAACTGGGACATCTGGTCACCCTATGATACTGGTCAGGGTTATAGAGGATAGGTATAGGGATTAGATATGGCACAGCCTATCCCTTCCTCTCTTCACTCGCTGTGATAGGTGGCCCTGCATAGCGTGGAGTACGTGTTTTATCCATGGCAGTGTTTATGTCCACTCAGTGATGGACTGGAATGCTCTCCTCTGACTCTGAGGGATGCTACTAAGATTTAACCCCACATTGGCACAGGCATGTTCCCACATGTATAGGATCTTGATTTTTTCCTGATTAATATTGGGAAACATTTAGGTGCCTGGAGGAGGCTAATTTTGTAGCTCTCTGGGATACTGAGCATTCAAACTGTGTGTTCCTGGAGCTGATTCAATTCGAACCTTTCAGTTTTCTGAGATTGGCCCATTGCCCTCAATCATTATAAATTTCTAGATTTCCAGACCAGACAGGATAGTTATGATTTGACAACCTACATAACAAAGCCAAAGAACCTCACACAATAATTTCTGCATCAAGTCCATCACTTCTGTTTGAACTCTAGCATATCTTTTAGGAAAATATCCAGTCTTGACTTACATCCTCAAAGTATTCATGTAGCTCACCGCGGTCCCACTGCCCATTGGAAATCAACGGGAATTAGATGCCTAAATATCTTTGAGTATCTAGGCCTTAAACGGAATGTCTACACACCACCTGGTAGCAAAGCTACTAGGCCAGGTCCCCAGACTTGTGTCAGCAGGGCCTGCACTAGTCTTCTAAAAATAGCTGTTTAGATATTGCTGCTCAGGCTCTGAAGCCTGGGAAGAGTGAGGACTTCAGAGTCTGAGCTACAACTTGATCCACAATGTCAAAGCACTCTCGGCGCTGCTGTTTTTAGCATGCTAGCCCAAGTGCTGCTAGAACAAATGTGTGGCCCCTGGGCTAGTGGCTCACTCTCAGAGGCTGTTCAGACATACCCAAAGACTGCAGGTGATGGAGAATCCACCACTTTACTGGGTAAGTTGTTCCAGTAGTTAGTTGCCCTCATTGTTAAAAATTTACCCCTTATTCTTAGTATGAATTTGTCTGGCTTCAGCCTCCAGCAATTAGATCTCATAATGCACAGAGCAGTCAAAGATATACAGTGGTCTACAGTCATTTGCACTGGTGTAAATGGAATTACTCTAGATTTAAATTGGTGCACTTGGTTTTAGAATCCAGCCCATAATCTGTAATAAGAAATGTACAAACAAGTGGCCACATGCCAGTTTCTAGGCATAGAAGGTAAACCACAAATTTAGCCATCTATTTAAAATATAGACTAAGGGAATAACTTCTAAGTGTATAAGGAAGGCCTATTGTGAATATACATTGCACTTTATAAAACAATAACATCCAGGCTCTGGGACTAATTCTCCACTACCCCCTTGTCCAAAGTGAGTGTAAAATACTACTAAGTCAGTACAGTAGTGTTTTACACCAGCTCTTCAGACGGTTTGCAGAGGTGTTAAATGACTAAACAAGGCAGCTGAGAATGAGGCCTTCTCTGGTTTTGATGCAAAGGTCAGAAACTGTACAGGCCAGTTTCTCCAGCTCATTCTTGCTCCTTTTTGCTGCTGTGGTGGTGCAAAGGAAACAGAAATTGGCCAGGTCTCCTCAGCATGCATCGAGCTGGCTTGACTGGCTGCTTCACCTGCAAGTGGTAAGGTGGATCACCTTGTGGCAGAGCATTGTGCTCTGGCTTCCCCTGGCTAGCAGAGGGCTCTGGGCTGCTCTACTATATGGTGGGGCTGGGGTGCTCTTAGAACTGGCCCTAGCATCAAGGAGCTGCTGTTGGCTCCTTTGTGCCACCCATGAGCTATGCTGGACACATTGGGGAATGGGAGGGTACTGTCTTTATCTCACAGTGGAAGAATGCTGCCTAAACACAGTCTGTTGACCCCGATGCTTGCTCCTCAATGCTGCCACATCTAATACCCAGGGCACTGTCATATCAGCCCCCACTTTTGTTGACACCAGCATCCATATTGAAATTGCTGGAAAAGGGACACGTTCTGAATCGTCATGCCACGATGACGATGCCTCCATGTAGGAGATGTTGTTCGTTTCCCTGGGGCGTGAGAGAACCGCTATCTCCACTCACCAAAGAGTAGCAATTGTTACAGGCTAGAAAAGAAGGGAGGTTGGGGAAATGTGGAGGAAATAGAGGAGGAAGAGGGGCAAAGGGGAACTCAGCCACTAGAAGAAAGTAAAAGTTTATTTGTATTGCCTATTATAACTACTATGGTCCTGATTCTTCAGCTTATCGCTCTGGTTTTGTGTCAGTGCAACTTCACTGACTTCAGTGCACTTATACCAGTATAAGACCAGCATAAGGGAGTAGAGAATCAAGCCACACATTTTTAAAAATAGATGACAAAAAAGTAGATGAATGAAAAGCCCTGGTTCCTTGGGGTTAATGGAAAGTCTCTTTTTGTTTAATACTATGGAGAAAAAATTGTCCAAGAGCAATTGAACCAAATGTAAATATTGCCCCCTACTAGCACTGCCAAGATCAATGAGAAGCTGGATTATCTGCCTCATAAGCACTCACCATTTCAGTTAGATCAGTGCTAGGGGCTGGTTTAACTTGGGCACCTGATTTTCTAGCACTTTTCTTTCATGATTTTTTATTTCTTTTTAGCGAATGTTGTGCTCATGAAAGGCATCAGAGAGCTCTTGAGACCAAAGTCCTCTACTTACCCGCAGACCAGGCACAGTAGCACTGTATCACCAATTTCCCTCACCTTTATTCGTTCTGTCTCAATGTCTGTTCAACTGCTGGTCCGTAAAGTGCTACTGAAAATTTTGCAATTCAAAATAAATAGATTGGAGAAGGCAACAAAACTCATTCTTCATTACTATTGTAAACTAGGTATGTGTTTGCATGATGAATAGTTTGAGGAACACTAGAAAAAAGAGTCAACAGACATTCCCTCATACATAAACTGTGAGTGATGGCACTCACACATCTTTTTATTCATTTCCCACAAATATGTAAAAGCAATTCTTTTCTCTTTATTCCAAGAACTTTCCCAGAAAGTGAAAATCTTGCAACCGTTACTCTGTATGTTGTGCTCCAGTCCAGCAGAGCAATTAAGCATGTGCTTAACTTTAAGCACAAGTCATCCCATTGATGTAAGTGCTTTGCTAAATCAAGGACATATTTTGCCTATCCAACTTATTTGTCTTTGCAGAATGAGTCATTTTTGGACAGTTTGTATTGACTGATTGTAAACCACCAAAGTCGGTACTAGAAAATGAGGCTCAGTACTGCAGTGACTCCATGGGGGTACTTCATTGACTTGTATAAATGCATCACTGGGTGTATAGCAAGACAAAATTCAACCTCCCTGTGACGGGGCTGAGCGGCCCTGCACCAGCACTGCAGGGGTTAACTCTTCCCTCTGGGCTGAGGAAGCCCCGCCCCGGAAGCCCTGCTGGGCATGCTCCAACTGGAGGAGCAGTATAAAAGCCTGCAGAGCTGCTCAGTTGGGGCTGACCACTGGAGGGGAAGAATGCATATTACCAGCTCCTGCAAAGGTACAGCCAGGATCCTAGGGTTCCAGAGGCCAGCCCAGCAGAGACACTGTCGGAGGCCTGGCTGGGCATTGGCCCAGAGAGGGAACGCTGCAGGAGACCCCTGGACACAGAAAGCCCAGCAGTACGGGTAGGAAGTGACCCAGAGAACTTTTAAAGGGACACGCATGCTCGGCGTGTTGCGGGTGGATCCCCGCCGAGCTAGGGGCAGGGAAGCCCCGCCAACAGGTGAGCCCTGGGTTGGGACTCGGTGGAGTGGGTGGGTCCGGGTCCCTCTGCCCCCCCAGCCACTAGGCTGCATCGCTCCGAGACACAGGGGAACTTTATTGACTCTGGCCATTGGGCCACGCTGCCCCGAGAGGGGGGAGCTTTGTGGACTCTGGCCATTGGGCCATGCTGCCCTGAGGGAGGGGAGCTTTATTGACTCCAGCCAGTGGGCCGTGCTACCCCGAGAAAGGGATGAACTTTATTGACTCTGGCCATTGGGCCACGCTGCCCCGAGAAGGCGGGGGCTTTGTTGACTCTGGCCATTGGGCCGCGCTGCCCCGCAATCGGGGGTTATAGAGTGGCTGAGGTCCACCGCCACAACCTGCCTCTGCTCCAGAGGGGCGCTGGGGGGCTGGACCTGCCAGACTCCCTTTTTTAGACAAAACCCTTGCAAGGCCCAGACACCTCCGACTTTGTCACAGATCTAGTAAAATTGGAGGAGCAGCTTTGGATAGATGAGGTGATGCTAAAGCTTTTAAAAAGCTGTATTATGTTTCACATGAATCTGAAAACAGTTAGTATGTTTTATCTTTGTGGTGTGACTTTTTGTCCCGTTTAATCAAATTCCACGCACCTGCTATTCTGCAAAGTGTGCTGGCCTGTGATGTTTGCTGCTAATTGGACAACTCTTTACAAAAGGGGGTCAATTTTCAAAGAGGAATGTACACTAGCAAAAGCTGCAAGTATACCTAACATGATATGAGAAAAAGATTTCCATTTCATTTTTGGAAAGGGCTCTGTCCTCCAAGTGCTGAGCAACTCTTATGGAATACTCAGCACCCTGCACTGCAGTGGCTACACCACCTTGGTCTCCCCACAAAAAGAACACATTGGGGGGGGGGGTTGCTAAAAATCCACAAGGAAATTGGACACAGTTTGTAAAAAAAAGTATTTCTGACCATTGAGCATGAGTGTCCTTCTTCAATAACAGTGAAGAAAAGAATATCACATTGGCAAGATTAAAAGAAGCAAATAGCTATAGCACAAGTGAAGAAGAGATTATAGTTATAATGATGTAGTGGGCCAGCTAGTAGGTGTGCATACCAGTGCACTCTGCAGCACAGAATTAGATCTGCTCAATGGTGATACATGTACTACCATATGCCCTTTAGCTCAAGTAGTAAGGTCTTGTGCCTTTGGAACACGAGAAGCTGAGAACTGGTTCCACTGTTGCTGCAGTATAGCAACAACTGCAAAGAACGATGTGACCGTGTACCTGTTGCAGTAGTTTATATTTTAATGACCATCAGTAAAGGGATTAGGTAGACAGATGTCCAAGGAAGTGGAAATGAATTTTTGGGAAATTATGGTATGTTCTGGCTGACCAGTTCTAAAAGCAGGGAGCTGCTTTAACTATCCACGTTAGCTTAGGAAGGCAACTTTTGACAAGTGTGCAGTTCTGTGCACAGTTTCACAGCTAGATACTTTGCAGGTGCTCATTGAAAAACATGACTCTGGTGCCATTTTACTGCAGACAACTTTTTGGGAAGTTTTATTTGCATTCAATTATACATTTGCTTTTTCTCTTTCTTAGTCAGCCCACTTTGTATTTCCCAACTTGGAACATAATCTGACATTAAAAGACTCTACCCACTACTCAGGTCACAGAAAAATATCTTTCCACTCCTGAACAATAGTGGAACCATGCCTGTTTGTCAAATATAACAGCTAGCAATCAAATGAATCATTTGCATTGAGACATACATTCAGGGCTTAATATACAGGGCACGTCGAGATAGTCATTACGCATTTTCAAAGGTAGGAGTGGGGAGATTGTTTTGTCTTTCTTCACTCTTAATTCTGACAATTGCAAATATGCTGCGTGCTTCTCAGTTCAAAAGCACTGTCACACCATTATGGCTGACTCCTAGTGCACAGAACAAATGAGATCTCTTGGGTGACCACTACAGCATTCTGGAGTGGAGCGTCCTTTTCATATTTTGTCAGTGTTGCAGTGAAAGCAAAAAAAAAAAATCTTCCAAAACATTCTTCATGTATATATTCAGACTCTTGATATTCTCATTCTGCACTTTAAGAACATAAGATCACTGGAGACCCTTGTTCTAAGAAGGATGGTGGAAATACATTGTCAAACTCTTTTAAAATGTTCCCTCAGATATCTGAGGAGGCAGCTGAGCTTTCAGTGGTTGTGAGTTACTTAGTTTGCTACAACTGTTAGAATTTGTTGCAGCTCAGCCTCTTGGAATAATTCTTGTCAATGAATCATTATGGATTAGTCCAGCCTTAAAAATTTAATTTATATACAACTGCTGAAGCTTGTATTGACCCATCTTACACTGGCGTAGAGCACTGAAGTTTTCATTGCCACTCTGTATAAACAAAAGTTCCTGATAACTGCATATCATTAACAAGATGCACTTAACTCTTTCAGGGATAGAGAAGGACTTAGAAGAGGGTTCTGTCACTGAGGGAGTGAGGAGCAGCTAGATAGGGAAAGAGTATGATTATAAACCCAAATCTCTTTGCTTTTAGTTCCCAACTACATTACAAAAAGCTAGTATGTCTTGCAACCCAGTTACAACACAGTATTGCCTAACATGGTTTATACATAACAAACACAGGCATGCTCAAAGTCATCACTATGATCCAGGCATACGATTAAAATATGTTACACCACAAGTCTGACTTTTAGGATAGATAGGACCAAAATGTGGCTTCTAGGATAGATAGGACCAAAATGTGATCTCAAGTCTTCTACAGCATGAGAAAAGCGCAAGGTTTTAGTCTGACTGTGAAAGACAGTTAAAACATAGTTCAGTCTTGTCTACACTACAAACCAAACTGTGTCTCAATTGTCTACACTGTGTGGTCTTGGAGATGTGATTCAGCTGTATTTTAATTGGGTTCCTGAATCATGCTGAGACTTGCATGAAAACACCTTACATTTTACCAAATGGAACATATAGTTTGATCTTACCTATACTACAAGATGAAACCATCTTTAACTGTATCAGGTGCTAGCTACAGTATTGTAAATAGGTCCCACCACACAGTAATATTTGGATATTATGGACAGGGTCTCTGACATCTTGATTTACTGTACAATGGAATTTGGAAAAAATCAGATGCTTGCCTAGCCAAGAACTCTCACTCCATATGCAGTGACACAGTCTTTTATTCTCTACTTGACTAATATATGATCTTTCTGGCCTGAAAACTGTATGGTATGTAGGTGACACTAAAAATAATAGCTACTGAATTCATCACCATCTTCATCAGCTCTGATGATCTAGGTGGTCCCTTGCTACAAATTAGAAATTGGTCCAAACCACAGAGTCTTAATTCTGATCAGGACTCCTACAAAGCCAGCAGGTATTTAGATGCAGAGATTTGGTTCAAGCCTTTATCTAGGTTAAATGTTGGGATACTCTACAGGATATGAATGGAAGCTGTGGGTGGGAGAGAAAATTTAGATTCTGCCCATGTAGGACCTGGAAGGAAAATGGCGCCAGAAAATTGATATTTTGTACCCTCACCTATTTCTTAAAGTCAAAGCTGTAATTCACCAGTACTTGAGTGTTTGTGTCCTGCTGCACTGTCCTCCATGGAGTATGTTAAGGGACCTTCAGCACACTGAACATGGGCTTTTGCTATTGGAGTGCCATTTTAAAGTTGTATGAAATTTAGGCCATTGGATTTAGTCAGGAGTGTGAATTTTTCATTCAACCTTGAATAAGAGTCACATGTGAGTCTGAACCAAATTTTTAATAAACTTCGGGCTGATTTATGGTGTCCAGTAGAAACAATGCAAAGCTCTGTGGTTTTACGTGGTGTTGAATCGGTCAGAAGAAACTGGATATTTTTTTTGACTGAGTTTTGCTCTAGATTTGTGAAACACACAGAGTCTCACATGGACTGCAGCTTAGTCCACATGCATATGTTTTAAATTAATTAAACCTTTAATTGTTGGCTAAACCACTCTACCAAGTACAAATGTAAGAGGACTTTATTGAAAAAAATGTGGTGAATTGCAGTGTTCATAATAGGTCTTGTATTGACAGTACTGCAGTAGAAGTTTCCTATTTAGCCACAGAACAGGCAGCAGAAACTTCCCTATATATCCCCGTCAATAGACCTCAACCCTTATCTGGAGGATAGCTCCACCTCCAGGCTTAGATAGTTATGGGCTTGCCTACTGAGTCTTCCACCCAGAGTTTTAACTTTGGCACTGATTTTTGTGGGCATTTGACTAGTGGACCTGGAATAGCTCACTGCTTCATCTTACACAGGGAAACCAAAGAGTTATCACGTGGTAACACACTTCACTAAATATCCTGAATTTGAAAGGGCAGCTGAGAGGTGAAAGACTCCACAGTTATCTAGTCCCATTATATTAAATCACTTCTTTTTACTCAAAGGGCATTTGCCCTTCACATTAGCTGGACTGGAATTTGGGAGTGAATAGAAATTACAAGTGCCTCCTGTTGGAGGCATGAACCCCTTGCTCTCACTGATGAGGAGAGGGTATTCCCATTGACTTCAGTGGGTCCACTCACATAAGGAACTGCTCACACATGGGAGCAAAGGATTCACGATCTAGTCTCTAAAAAATTTTTTAAATGTCAAAACTGGGTAAATCCTCAAAATGATGACTCACTCCAGAAAGATTATTAAAACTAGGAATGCTGCTGTATTCCTGGATCATTTCTTCCCCAAAAATTGTCATGACAACATATTATTAATAACTAAACCTGCTGGTTTTTAACTCCATGGCACTAAGATACTAGAAACTACCTACAAGAGGAAACAAAAAAAAAAATCTGTTTACCAAATGTGTCTAGTTAGGGAGTTGGATGGCTCAGGATATTGGCAATGAGGCTTTGTGATATCTAGGTTATAGCTAGCTTTCATATCCAGGTTATAGCTCAAATACAAGCCAGGCTCGTAGCTATCCACCTCTGGTGGCTATGTGCAATGAATAGATGCTGATCTTGGGCGTTGCTTACAGTAGGATGTCACCCATCACTGTAGCTGCAGTGGTGAAAACCCCTAGAATAGCCATAATTTTCACAAGGGCAACTCTCCAGGGTTTTAAGCAGGGGCAAACTGCACCAGTGGGATTCTCAGTCTGGCCTGGCTTCACTAAAGCAGTTATTCTCAGCCACTCCATGCAAAGGTCTTTCAGGATGGTACATCAACTCATCTAGATATTTGCCTAGTTTTACAGCAGACTACATAAACACTAACAAAGTCAGTACAAACTAAAATTTTATACAGACAATGACTTACTTATATTGCTCTATATACTATACACTGAAATGCAAGTACAATATTTATATTCCTACTAAGTTATTTTATAATTATATGGTAAATGACACAGTAAGCAGTTTTTCAGTATTAGTCATAAAAACACAAAAGTGTCACAGCACATTGATTGTGTAAGCAAGTAGTTTTTTAAGTGAGGTGAAACTTGGGGGTACACAAGAGAAATCAGACTGCTGAAAGGGGTACAGTTGTCTGGAAAGGTTGAGAATCACTGGATTAGAGCACAGGACTTGGCCTATATAGGCCTGGCCTAAATAATCACAGTTCTGACACAGACTAGCTATGTGGCCTTGCCCAGACTACTAACTCTCTTTATGCCTCATTTTCCTCACTTATAATGCAAGCATTTCAGTCCTTAATCAGACTTGTAAAACACTTGGAGAGGAGAGTGATGTATGAGTACACAGTAATATTATGTCTTATTACTGTTATTTCCAGTGGAATTACTATGTACTTGTCACAGAGTAGCACATATAGTTTCATGTTAACTAGGTAATAATTGCCTGGTGTCATGACTGTACGTAGGACACAAACCTAGCTCTTCAGTAATGTCCCTTATCTTTAATTAAGGGTGAATTCCTTGTGTTGGAAGGTTGAGAAGCACAGCTATTATGGTGGCTGGCCAGCAATTACTACAGTCCCTCATGGAGAGAAAGATAGGAGTCCACTATCTCCTGCATCAGAATCTAAGGCCAGGTCTACACTACCTGCCGGATCGGCGAGTAGCAATGGATCTTTCAGGGATCGATTTATCGTGTCTAGTCTAGACACGATAAATCAATCCCTGAGCACTCTCCCATTGACTCCACAACTCCACGGCCGAGAGAGGCGCAGGCGGAGTCGACGGGGGAGTGGCAGCAGTCGACTCAGTGCTGTGAAGACTCCACAGTAAGTCAACCTAAATACTTCGACTTCAGCTACGCTATTCCAGTAGCTGAAGTTGGGTATCTTAGGTCGCTCCGTCACCTCCATTGTAGACCAGGGCTATGTCCCAAAAGCCTCAGCAGGGATCTTAAAGCTTGAGTGCAAAGGTATTCTCTTACCCCTAAAGGCAGCCTTTTAAAAATAAGAGTGAAGCATGTTCACAGAGTTGTACGGGTCAGTTTGCCCTGTCACTATCCAAGCTGCACCCATTTTGTGGATGAATATAGGACATCAGCCTGCAGGTCTAGTACAAGCTACATATTCACTTAGAAAGCTTCTTCTGAAAAATAAATGATACTCTGAAAAGTTTTCAGTCTGCAGCAAAGCGAGTAACTGGGTGTGTGTCTATTGAAACTCTGAGTCATTTCTCAAGTCCACTCAGCACCAAGTCATTTGAGTTCTAACGGACAAAGGAACAGTTGGCCAGGGTGACTGCCCTGAAGTCCATTCTGCTGATAAAAGAGCAGGCCTATGCTCGTGGTCATGGCTGAGAGAGAAATGACTGTCCCCCTCTCTCCCTTAACTATTAATAAAATGAGTTAAAGTTTTAATTCACACCCTTGTCACTTTTGCTGCTACAGGATGTTGAAGAAAATTGGATACATATTCCTTTCAGTCAACGCAGGCTATAATTATTGGTCAAAAGTCACAATGCCAGGCACATTTATTGCCAGTTATCTCAGTAATCTTTAACCTCCATGGCAAAAGAGCTCAAATGAGAAATAGAAAACAAACAAAGGTTGGGCATTAAAACGTAATGACTCAACTGAACCTGAGCTGGATTAGCCAGAAACTTTGTCTTTTTTCTTTTAATGTCCCCAAGCCTGTGGAAATTTGCAAAGCAAGACGAACACTGTACATTTCATGTCCTGGTACCTGGACTCAATTCGGTGCTTATTACATTCACGAAGGAGCTGTAGAAACATCTGTAAAAGCTAGTCAGGCTTTGTTGCTTTCAAGTTCATGGGTCAGTGCTATGAGGAAAGAGTCATGTGCCATAGTGTGACATTTTCACATGTTGCATCAGAGTCAGGTTTGAATTTAAACAGTTCTTGGTGCACAAGTTATCACGTCTTTATTTTGCAGTGAGAGGACAGTTAGTTCAAACAGGATGCAGAAAGTTCTGAAAAGGGGCCAGGGGTATATATCACTAGTTTGCATGGTGAAGGCTGAACAGACACATCATCTGATTTTAAGGTCACTAAGGCACACAAGTATGTCCAGTCAAAGATCATTTAACCATACATAGTGAACCATGAAGTGTCACTGGTAGAAGCAGAAATATACAGCATTTAATTCAGGAGGAAGAATGAGCTTGTGGTTAAAGTAGCTAGGAAGTGAGGAGATCTGTATTCTAGCTCTGACAGTGATTTCCTGTTTGACCTTGTGCAAGCCATTTACCCATCCTGTAAATCTTTGCAAAGTGATGTGAGAGCACTGACTGAAATGCACAATAAGGGCAGAGGATTATTGTTATGAATTTCTGTTGTCCCAGAATGTCTATGAGCAAAATACTGAAAGAAGAGTGGTATGAAACACCATGGTTTCAGTTCACAGCGATTCATGTGATTTTGATTTATACCCTCATCTTCTGGTTTGAGTTTTGGGGTTCAAACAACCCAATTTGGGCCCTGACTCAACAAGAAAATCAATGGCATCACTTGAGATACTCCAAGTTAAGTGCTTAAAAACCTTGCTGAATTGGGTTCTAAATTTCTAATTCTGCAAGAACTGGTCATTTTCATGGAATTAATCACCTTGCTTCTCCAGGAGAAGCAAGGGGATTAATTGTGTTGACTGATGAGGAGCAGTAAAGTTGGAGAGTTTAGATCAAAACTTCTATATCCATCAGCATCTAAATACAGTGGAAGTAATTCTTTTTAGATAGATAGTTTTACAAACCTTTTGAAAAGCATGGACTGAGTTTCAAGTTTGTAATGAAACCTGAATCCCAGCAAGTTTTTTGTGATTTTAGGCTCTGCTATGAACAGTTTGCACAGCTCTAGCTAAAAGGATCTTACCTGCTGTGCTGCACTCTGTGCCCTGTGTGTAGTGCATTTGTCATTGTGTAGAACAGAGGGGAGTGCAGATCAAAGGCAGCACAGAAGGATGGGCCCAGTAGCAGCCAAGGATCAAGGTGTCCCTTAAAGTTTTTGTGTTTTGCTGCTATTAAGTTTTTTGAAGGGCAGAGGAGTCCATGGCCCTGTAACATGTTTCCCAAAACTTATCAGTCTTTTCTGCTCTTTGACCAACATGCCATGTCTAATGCCCCAGTGCCACCAAAGAGGCACATTGGTGATCCTCACATACATATAGTAGGGAAATCAATCTGATTCCTCTTGGGATCAGCCCCTGCACGTCAGAGCAGGTCAAAGCTGGAAACCCATTTCCAGACCAAGCTCTGTGCTGCAGGAAAAGAAAGCCTTGGATTAATTTCTCCTGCCTTGTTTGCATGCAGGGATCTGCAGGCCAACAGGAGATGTATCTGCAAATCTTCCTGACAGTAGAATGCTGCCTTTAGCTGTGTGGTACACACACACACACACACGCTTTCAAGTCTTACTGTACATAGAATAGTGCTAGTGCCAGGCACATTTTATGCTCACATTACACTTAATTCATACACTCAGCATTTGGCATTATTTGTAAGTCTATCATTATCTTTGTTCATAGTGCCATTAAAAGCCTTCCTTCCACGTGTACCTGTGAGCCCAGTGGAACCTCTGTATCAATCAATCAAGCAGGCAAGCAATCAATCAACTTACAAAAATTTGAAGCTGCTATGTGGAGCAAGACTGTGTGTCAAGCAAATACCTGGGTTCTAATTAGGAATAGGTATTTTAATTTTGCTGACTTGTTCTGTGTTTTGTAGAAGCTGGGGAAGCACATTGTCAATAGAGCAATATGAATGAGGCTGGTGGGAAGTATCACAGTCCAGAGCCGCAGCATCAGCCGTCGTCTCTGATGCATTCTTTACTTGGGTACACAGTTTAAGTACGTAGGCGATCAAAGAAATCATATACAATAGAACCTCTCTTACATTAGTAACAGGGTGGCCCATTGCAAATGACTGAATTTAATGAATTAGTGACAATGACAAGGTGATTTTATCACAAAAGCTAATGGGCCAGATCCGACATCACATAAACCAGTGAAAAGCCAGAGTAATCACAATAAAGACAATGGAGTTATACTAATATTCATATTGATATAATTCAGATAAGGGTCTCACCCACTTTGTTCATTTATTTTGATTAGTTTGAATTATTTATGCTAACACATCATGATGTACTAGTAAATGTACTGCAGTCTACTTTCAAATAAGTGAACATTTAGCAAGAAGGGATCCTACTGCAGCATTAATGCTATTAAATCTTTGGTGAGAAGTGGGAAGAGGCCACTGCTATCTGTGTGAAAATTATAAGATGAGTGGATTAGCACATTTTAGAATAATAAAGTTCCACTGCAGGAATGAGAGTAACAGATGGAAATTCCTTTGTATGTTTGGCAACATTTGCAAACATTAAAAAAATACTCATTTATTTTCTCAGAATGATATTTGTGAATATTATTAAAAATAATTAAAACATCTCTGATCTCTAGAAAAATGTACCTCTATACATTTGGGGTTAAAAGAATCCACTTTTAGACCATTCCAAAGAGATTTTTTCTTTCGTATCAATTTCCCCACTGTAGCAATGAATGAAAAAAAAAATGCAAGAGAACATCAGGAATAAAATCTTGGTTTATTATGACATGGATAAGCAGAATGCTTGTGCTCAGTAAATAATGATTCTTTATTCTTATGTGGTTGCAGAACCAGGATAAGTTTAAGGAAGAACAGTTCTGTACATGAGATTTAGAAAACTCATAATGAATAAATGAACTGCTGCCATCTTCTGACTTTCCTGAGATCTGCACATTAAAGAGACAATTTTCTACTGTAATCGGTGCCCTGGGAAAAATCCTCATAATGTTCTTACTTGGTGGCACAGAGGTTTTCTTTGTTATTTTTTAATCTTATTCTTAAAGATGCTGCAGTTCTTCCATTGACGTATATAACAGACCTAAACATAGGGCATAGATAACTACACCAAATTCATATCACCTAGGGAAGCAGATGAACATTTTCTGAATAGGAGATGATCTTATTAACAAAATTTAGAATGTAAGTGTAACTTCAGTTACCCTGTGGACAACCCCACTGAAATCACTGGGGCAGCACATGCATATAAGAGAGTGGAGACCTGGTTCTTAAAATTGGAAGCTATATTGAGATTCTGACATCAAACAAAAGAGAGAATTCTAATTGAAGCCTCTCACTTTTAGAAATGGGTCAAAATTAAAACCCTGGGTCAGAAGAACTTGTTTGACAGTGTTTGAAATATGAATTTGGATCCAAATTTTACACATAACAGGCCAAGCCAAAATCCCACTTCTGAACATTCTCAGCCTTGGGGTGTTTGAAATTCATAGCTCAATTTTACAGCTTAAGCCCATCTCTGGTATCTGTATGAAATTTTTCAGATATCTTATTTACATTCAGACACCATAAAGCTGGGTTGGATTTAAAACTTGGTATAGATGTAGTTCTGTTTATCCTGCTATCGGTGTCTCTGTCAGGGTTCTTATATCATCACCCATCATTATAGTATTTGAGTGCTTTGCTAAGTTTGACAAACATTGGTTAAGAAATAAAGAAGCTCCGAATTATTTAAAGTAATCTATGGCACTGTGCACAGTATATTGCTACTTGGAATTTCTTTGACCATTTCTGAAGTCCCTACTCAGGCAAGACTGTTGCGGGAGCTTACCCTGAAGCGGGTCTGTGGTACTGGGTCCTGCGTGGCTAGTAAGACATTCTAGTGGGAGGATGTTGTGAAAATGGCCTTTAAAGCCAAATTTTCAAAAGAGCTTGCCAGGGCTAGGTGATGAGTGTGCCACACCCCACGATTGGAGCTAGGCTTTTCAATCATTCTTAGCACCCAACAGCTCCTACTGGGTCTCAAAAGAGCTCCACACCCAACATGCTGAGCAATTCTAAACGTCTGGCCACTTATTTTGGGGCCTGCACGGCTGAGCTCACTTGAAAATCTGACCCTAATTTTGCAGGCTGAGCCCTTCTGAAAACCCTGCCCATAATAATGCCCATTCTAGGAATGAGAGCCCATCTGCTGGAATCTCTAATCCACTAAACCACCTAATCAAATGAAGCCAATGAGAGAACACATAAGCTGCAAGTGGCAACCATTCACATCACATCCCAGGTTGGAAAAGCAGTGATTAAAGGCAAATGCACCCACAAGCTCTATTTCAGGTACAGATAGAGTGACCAGGTGTCAGGTTTAAAAAGGGATCCTAGTAGCTCCAGTCAGCACTGCTGAGTAGGCCATTGACTGTCCAGTTGGCAGCACCGGGCATGTCCCTAGTACAGCTTCTATGTGTA